>JAHLJT010009355.1:125752258-125962511 GCA_031308135.1 Acheta domesticus
TAGAAATAAAACATCAATCATTGTACTTTGTTTACATCTTTAGCTCAGCTCAACATACTAAAATTTACATACTTTCTTTAACAACGGTGTTTTACAAAGAAAATGTGTCGATTAAACCAGAAAATTGGATAGCATATTCAGAAACTGATTTTGAAAAGGACCACGAGACACACATGTTTATTTAACTACAAATTAATCACGCCTCAACATTAAAGAATTTCAAGCTCATACTTACGCATTAGAAAGTCAGTTTTATTTATTTATTTAATTTATTTAATTTATTGTAGATCGCTCTACAACTGCTTGGTCATAAGCGATCAAAATCTATTTTACATACTGAAATTTACATTCTTATTTATGTAGCAATATTTTCTTGACATTATGACTGAATTGTATAAAACATTGAACATTAATTACAGTTATTATTACAATCATGTGAATATTTTTTTAACGAGAAAAGAACTATTATATACATTTTTCTAATTTTGTATCACATATAAATTTAATAATTTCGTCACATTCTGAAGTGGAGTTTAATAGAGAATGGATATCAGGTATTAATTTAATTTTAACTTAATATCATTTTTGTATAAGTTTTGTTTTATAATATTTTTAATTTGATTGTTGTCATAAAATAACTGAGTATTCTAGAGAAAATAAAGAAAATGTTTAATATTAACAAATAATTCTATTTTTATAACACCAAACTAATGCGGATTGCATTTTGTCAATTTAAATGTTTCATGTTTAATTTTATTTATGTGCGGGTTCGAATGAGAAGAGAATGTTCTGTTTATAAAATGGTTATTACACTAAGAAATTGTTCTCCCCTCGAACACACAAATATTTCATTACTGAACCTAAACTGCATTTAGTTTGTACTAATTTTGATGTTCTTATTTTATAATAAATAGATAAAATTAATACGTTTATTGCGGTATGTTCCTAGTCAGGAGTAGCACGAATTATTCCCAGCTACAGAACGTTATTCCAGAACTGATGTGATTCCATTTGTCACAAATTTCCCGGTGAATTTGGCAGAGCAATTCTATCAATACAACTGACACTCTTTCAGTCAAGAGTCAGTTTGACTCAATGTTTGCCATCGTGTAATAAACATTCCCGTAAGCTAGAGACTGACGGGCAAGATTCGCTTGACGAACTTGTCTGTCATGCCGGTTGTAGATCAGTCTTTACGTTCACACAATGGTGAACAACGCAAAAAACACAAGTTTACTTCCGACACAAATCAAACTGGGAATCGAGTTGTTCGTGTGAGCCACTGATATCAATATTGCCTTCTGTTGGTAGTAGAATGGCTTGCGTCACCGTGTCACGTCACGACGGGCAATTGGTGTCATGAAAAGAAACTGTCAGTATGTTCGGTTTTCCTGCAACGATGCCGCTGTCGATACCTGCAAACTGCTTGTTCTTCAAAAGATGTGATTTAATATATTCTTTCAAAAAATATGTGAACAAAAAAATGTAGTAATATCAGAAAACATAATAATATATGCAGGTACTGATGTTTAAACCCCGCCTAATCGTGTATCACAGTTTCAGAAGCCACTTAAGCTATTGCAGTCTTAGCGGCTGCTGTAGTCTGCGAGGTCACGTCCGTGGAGCGGACAGATCATTGTGTACCCTGTGCCATCCATTTTTCTTGCACCGATGATACTGAGAATTACTGGTGGCAACTAGGTGTACTTAGACATCACTGGTGCAAGCGATCGATAAATTCCTTCCAGGGATTTCTTTGTATGCGACCTACCGAGCAACTACTTTGATATTACTGGAACAGATGATTGCGGTTGATTTATTAATTTTTCTACTCCCATTGTCTAATGCTGTCATTTAATGGCTGCAACCAGTTGCATAATGATAGTCATTTTAATACCATCTTGATTATGATACAGGTTCTTCATCAATCACAAAGAAGTTTGCAAACCAAGTACTGACAATTAATCATTGAGAATCGTTTTAGCAAATATTTTGTTCGATTGTGTACATTAAAATTGTATTTGATATATTCTGCTCAATAGTATTAATTTCTTTTATTAGTAGTATTTTCGTGGTATATTATTTAAAATAAAGTGAATCGTAATTTCACGTTGATCCTATTTGACTAGCGCAGTACTCCCTAGCAAGAGGACAAGTAACCACAGACACCTGCGGCAGCATGCGAGGGTAGATTTAGGTAGCTGTCCACCAGGTGACCTTGGCTGAATTAACTACCACGAAAGCATTTATTGTAAAAGTTTAACTTACAAAAGTCATTGAAAAAGTGCCGTATGAATCTCGATGTAATGGTATTAATACACTCGTATGAAGTTTACGATACTGGCTCGTTCCTAGCTCGTATCGTAATATCACACTCGTGTTTTAAATACCCATCATTACATCATCGTTTCATAATGTACTATTATATTTTCGACCGCGTCAACTGCTATGGTCATGAGCCTTGCAAATATGCTGCTGTTGTATCCCGGGAAAGGGCGGTGTTCGTCTCCCGCTGGAACTTGAGATACGACGCCGTCAGAGAAGCCGGGTTGCAAAATTTCCCCCTTCAGATGAGTTTGGCTGAGGGGGGGGCACCGCCCCATCCGCGACATGTTCCAAATTTCTGACAAGTTTGGTAATATAATGTAATGCAAGTATACGAGTGAGTGAGGAGAGAGAAGGGTGCAATGATGAGAATGAAAGAACGCCCGTGATTCATAGCCCGTTTTTTTAGGAAGCTACTTCGACATTCGTCTGGCATTAATCGGAAAAAGCATGGAAGACCACAGTTACAAGTAGCGGCAGTCGGAAATCACCTCCAGACAGCCTTTGAGACCTATCTAGCTAGTTTCGAAATTCCGTCACCGTCGGGACTCGGAACTCTTATCACCTCCGTCAGAGACAGTTATTGCCCTGAGCCATTGAAGCCGGTGGAAGTGATCCCAGGTTACAATTCAGCCTGTACCTCCAGCCAGTTGTTGCTCGGAGTCATTGCAGCCGGTGGAAGCGACCCAGGTTAAAATCCAGCCAAAATCTGTACTTCGATTTATTTATAATAACGCCTCAATGCCACGAGCTGGAAGGGGAGGGAGGCATTGTCATCAAATCAGTAGCTCCAAAACAAAAACTTTTAATCGTATCGAAGCTCCCGATAGGATGGCAATGTTCCCCTGTCCGTCCAGCTCGTGACCTTGAGGCGCCACTAAGTTTAAATCAGAGACTAGCTGCAGCACGTGGCCCCGAACCCGGCCCTTCTCGCCCACTGTGGACCGCCCGTGGCGCCGCCAGCCGGGCGTCGTAGGTGTGACGTTTAGCGCCGCCGCCGGCACCTGCTGTTCGCCCGTTATAACCCGCCCCTCCCCCCCCCCGCTCCCTGCTTCCGCACTCTAGATAAGAGCGGGTCGTTCTTTACGCCGTGTTAAACGTTTCGGCTTTTCGGCTCACGTGACACTGATAAATGCAGGCAAGCCCGCCGCCCCCCGCCGCCCCCGCCGCCCCCGCCGCCCCCGCCGCCCCCGCCGCCCCCGCCGCCCCCGCCGCCCCCGCCGCCCCCGCCGCCCCCGCGTCCCCGCGTCCCCGTCCCGCGCCACCACGCGCCGGTGGCGGCACGCCGCGGATCATTAAAGCGTTAAACGCGGTGCGACGCGGATTATGAAATTACGCACCGGTCAGGCAGACTCCGCGCCCCGTGAGCAAATGGGCGGAACTGCCTTGTGAAGTTTAATGGCGACATGTTGTACCTGCTCCGGGTCTTCGTTTTATGGATGCCTCGCCCTTGCTTAGGGGAACAGCGTCAGAGAAAGGGTTGTGGTGGTGCCTGAGAGAGCAGGGTTTCCCTTGCGTGTAATTATAAATTAATAAGACATTTGATGGGATATTAACTAATGCCTTAAAGGAAAATAGAACATTAAAGGGAGGGATTATGAGTGTGATATTCGCTAAAAGGTAATGAGACAATAATATTTCATTAACGAAATAGAAATCACGTTCAGTCAGAAATAGTTTTAAACGTAAAATGGAAAATATTATTCATTTGATGTGTAGGAGATAGTAAATCATTTTATTTCTTCCGATCGCCTTTGTATGCTGTTTACCTGCAGGTGGATAAAATCGAAGTGGATAAAATGAGCATGTAATACAGTAAAAGATGCTAAGCAACAGTTTGATTAATAAACCGTCGGGTACAAAGTAATGCTTTACTCATAAACGAATTAATTTACATATCAAAATGCAATTCCTTTCTTCTTTTCCTCTCTTCTTCTCCTCTTTCTTCTCGTCCTTTCTTCTCCTTCTTCATCCGTGGTTTTAGCGTCTTTAATTCTAAAACTTTTAGGAATTTTTTCCGTTCCGAATAAATGTAGAATTTCACGCAATTGCTGTCATCGAAGACAATATTCATAATATGTACTGTCTAGTCACTGCCGTCAATCCTATAGACACTGCTAAAAATTGTCAAAATCTTAAAAAGACAATCGGATAAGACAAACCCTTATACAACAAGTAACCATAAATACTGCATGATACTAGTAATGTTATAATTTACCGTACGAGGAAATTAATACTTAAGTGATTGTGCTAATTTTTAAGATTTCAACAAAGAATTTCACAAAGGAGATGATTTTAAATATCAGCATTAAAAATCGTTGCAAGTTTAGTAATCCATGTTTTTGACCATCGCTGATGACTGTAGTTTCGATCTTCTGTGTTAATTATTATAATGGATATTTTAAGAAATTATTTAAACTGAAGAACCTCGAGTTTATAATTCTTCCTTTTCATATGACAAATGATTGCAATGCAGCAAGACTAAGCAAATTGAGTCAGTCATGACGTATTTTTATGAATAATTTTACTTCACTTAATGCATTATTTACACTATGATTGATACATTGAGAGACTCTCTAAAATTAGTTCAGTGAACAAAAGGCATTGATCAGCTTACTGCAACAACGGATGTGCTAGCGCTCCTGGCCGATGGAGCTTCTCATTTGTTTTATGCAGAAGTAGAAAACTTATTTCTCTGGTAGTTTTTGAATTAAGGCAGGGCAGGACGGGTAACATTGCCATGGGTAAAACATTGACACAGTTTCAAAACATTTAAGTAGTGCAGTCTGTATCGTAAATTTATTTGCTGTCTGTGTCCCCACAGCTATCTACCTCTCTTAGAAACATTGTATAAAATCGATTGTTGCATTGGGTTACAGTTGTAACCTCAAATGTCCGTAAATATATATGATGTATTGTGATGCAGCCAAATCTCGTAATCGAAACCGTTAATTTTGGATTAATTGAGTTGAAATAAACGACATAGTTAAGTAAATATGTCATGTTCTAGCCATGCTATGTCGTGACTTAATAATTATCCATTATAAACAAGACCAAATGTATTAATAGCATATACTACTTTTAAGATAACATTGCCATACTGACCATCCTGCCCCCTACATTTATATCCTCCTTTGAGAAGAAATTCTTACACTGAAACAATTGACATTTGTGAGTTAATTTATATAATTTCTTAAGCATATGACTTATAAATTGTAAACATTGATTAGTAATAATCATTAAATTGTATACATTTGTTTCTCTCTGTCTCTCTCTCAAGGTTACTATTACAGAAAGAAAAAAGTTACAGGAAGTAAGTTTGGGAAATCATACGTTTCTCTTTAGGACGGTTTAAATTTATCTTTTGGGAATCTAGATTTGATTCTTTAGCGTTGATTATAGGTTTTTCCTAGATTGAATATGCAAGTTGCAGGGTAGGATGATGAGGAAAGAAAAAAATTCATAGGTGTCTGATATAATGATCAATCGTGTGAAGAACAAACTTTCTATGAAAGAAAAATTAAGCGAGAAATAAAAAAGCACCTAATTTACACAAGTCGACTCCTTTTTTATTTCTGGCTTAATTATTCTGTCTGAGCAAAAATATTCATTTCTTTTGTAAATAATAATTTACATGTTTCTGGAGTGATTCTATGCTTCCATAATGCAAATTTTTGCCCAGAAATCAATTTTTCAATCCAACTTTTGAGTGGGCTCAACCATTCGGAATATCCACGTAGTTTATTAGACAAAATATGGTTAAAATTGTCTTAAGAGCTTATTTTCTAAGTTTTGGCGTTTCCTCCCCGGACTCCCTGTATATGTGAGTGGGATTGTTGATGCGCGGAAGAGTGAATATTTTAGCTTCGCATTTGGACGGGTTTAGATTAAGTCTCCATGAAGATGCCGAACTCTGAAAAAGTGAAGAGTGGGAAGCTGTGAGTCCGCTGCACAGAAAGCTGTGTCGTCAGCATAAAGCGCCGTTGTGTGTTTTGTCTCGATGTGGTATATCAGAGGTGAATGTGAAACAATATGGGAGAGAGCGGGGACCCTTGAGAGACCCCTGCGAGAATTACTGAAAGGGGTGAAATGTAATCATTTAATTTGACTGAGAAAGAGCGAATTGAGATGAAACAGTGTTATGTTGAATAAATAGTCGAGAGTTTCTATGTGCCGGAATTTGTAAAGTAAGCCTTGGTACCAGACACAATCAAATGCTTGTGCGAAATCCAAAAAACAGGTTGTTAGGTATTTTTATTATGAAAGGCCTGGGCGATGTCTTCAGAAATTATTAAGAGTTGAACTGTAGAATTGTTTGACCTGGATCCAAACTGACAGAAGGGATGATATTATTAGTGAGGAAACTGTTTAATCTAAATAATATTAGTTTCTCGAATAATTTGCTTAATATGGATATCAGACCTACCTATAACTGACGGGGGCATTGAGAGATTTGTTCAGTTTTAAAATTGGGGTAATTATTGCGCCTTTCCATATGTTGGGAAAATAACCAAGTCATAGGCATCCATTAAAGATGCCTGTTAGGAAGGCAATGCTGTGTTTGGAAAGGTTTTAAGTGCAGGTGGTAGAAATAGTCCATAATTTTACAAAAATGAGACCTGCGCTATTTCAAATACCCTTCGCTCTATCCGAAGAAAAAGTTTAATAAAAATATTTGGAGTCATTTTTGTGAAAATGTTTGAAAATGTTGAAGCATCGTGTACAGTATTTCTAAAATCAAAATACTAGTTTCTTATACTCGCAGGCCTTTGAGTTCGTCCAGATCGTTTGGGGAATATCAATTTTGGAAAAATATAGTCTGAACGGTGTAAGTGTTCGCGACACACGGTCGGATGGACAGATAGACATTTAGAAATCAACCAATTTCCTGGAATAAAGAACCCACAAAACTTGAATTCTCAGTCCACAATGCTTTAGAAGAAGTAATTTAGTAGATACTATAACAAGATTTAACTACTTTTTCGTTATCAGAGCCCCACAATACGAGTTTTTCTGTCGAAAAAACCGCGTTTTTTCGCAGTATTACAGTAGTATGCGAAAAAAATCTAAACAATTCAAAAGTTCCACCTGGTATCATCTCTCTCAAATCGTTACTCTATCCTCTCGAGACAGTCCTCTTCTTGTCTTTATTTCTTTCAGAGCAATACAACCTACCAAAAGAATTCCCAGAAATCTGAGATCATGGATGTATACAGAATTATACGCTACCAACCTCTCAATTTCTCTCAAACATCACGAAAGAACAGAAAACGCCACGGGCTTCTTTGTAGGAACAAAGAAGCAAATTAGCTGCAGCCACCTTTGCACGTCCGTCCGTGCGTGCGTGCACGTGGCACGTGGCGCGGCCGCAAAGCTCAACGCTGACGAGTGTAGACAGGGAGGGCGCCCCGCCGCGCCGCCCCGCGCCTTGCCTCTAAGTAGATACGCGCCACGTCCTACCTGCGGCCTCATGCATTACACATGCCACAATTACGCGGGACAGTATTAACCGCACGAGCTGTGCACTGCTGTGCGCGGTGCGAAGCGGGCGGGCGGGGCGGGCGAGCGGTGCGAAAGGGCGGGCGAGAGGGTGAGCGAAAGCGGGTGGGCGGGCGAGAGCGGGTGGGTAGGCGGGCGGTGCGAAAGAGCGGGCGAGAGCGGGTGGGCGAGGGAGCGGGTGAGTGGTGAGGGGCGAGCCGGCGGCGGGTGAACGAGCGAACGGACGTTTGATGGGGCGGGCGGGCGATCGAAGAGGGGCGGGCGATCGAAGAGGGGCGGGCGATCGAAGAGGGGCGGGCGATCGAAGAGGGGCGGGCGGGCGGGCGGGCGGGCGGGCGGGCGGGCGGGCGGGCGGGCGGGCGGGCGGGCGGGCGGGCGGGCGGGCGGGCGGGCGAGCGGGCGGGCGGGCGGGCGAGCGGGCGGGCGGGCGGGCGGGCGGGCGGGCGAGCGGGCGGGCGAGCGGGGCGGGCGAGCGGGCGGGCGAGCGGGCGGGCGGGCGAGCGGGCGGGCGAGCGGGAGGGCGGGCGAGCGGGCGGGCGAGCGGGCGGGCGAGCGGGCGGGCGAGCGGGCGGGCGGGCGGGCGGGCGGGCGGGCGGGCGGGCGGGCGGGCGAGCGGGCGAGCGAGCGGGCGAGCGGGCGAGCGGGCGAGCGGGCGGGCGGGCGGGCGGGGCGGGCGGGCGGGCGGGCGAGCGGGCGGGAGGGCGGGCGGGCGAGCGGGCGGGCGGGCGAGCGAGCGAGCGAGCGGGCGGGCGGGCGAGCGGGCGGGCGAGCGGGCGGGCGAGCGAGCGGGCGAGTGGGCGAGCGGGCGAGTGGGCGAGGGGGCGAGTGGGCGAGCGGGCGAGCGGGCGGGCAAGCGGGCGGGCAAGCGGGCGGGCAAGCGGGCGGGCAAGCGGGCGGGCAAGCGGGCGGGCAAGCGGGCGGGCAAGAGGGCGGGCAAGAGGGCGGGCGTGTGTGTGTGTGTGTGTGCGCGTGTGTGTGTTTGTGTGTTTGTTTCGGGACGGGCGTTGCGGCGCGGGCGGGCGGGCGGGCGGGCGGGCGGGCGGGCGGGCGGGCGGGCGGGCGGGCGGGCGGGCGGGTGTTCGTTCCGGGGCGGGCGTTGCAGGGCGGGCGGGGTGTTCGTTCCGGGGCGGGCGTTGCAGGGCGGGCGGGTGTTCGTTCCGGGGCGGGTGTTGCAGGGCGGGCGGGTGTTCGTTCCGGGGCGGGCGTTGCAGGGTGGGCGGGTGTTCGTTCCGGGGCGGGCGTTGCAGGGCGGGCGGGTGTTCGTTCCGGGGCGGGCGTTGCAGGGCGGGCGGGTGTTCGTTCCGGGGCGGGCGTTGCAGGGCGGGCGGGTGTTCGTTCCGGGGCGGGCGTTGCAGGGCGGGCGGGTGTTCGTTCCGGGGCGGGTGTTGCAGGGCGGGCGGGTGTTCGTTCCGGGGCGGGTGTTGCAGGGCGGGCGGGTGTTCGTTCCGGGGCGGGCGTTGCAGGGTGGGCGGGTGTTCGTTCCGGGGCGGGCGTTGCAGGGCGGGCGGGTGTTCGTTCCGGGGCGGGCGTTGCAGGGCGGGCGGGTGTTCGTTCCGGGGCGGGCGTTGCAGGGCGGGCGGGTGTTCGTTCCGGGGCGGGCGTTGCAGGGCGGGCGGGTGTTCGTTCCGGGGCGGGTGTTGCAGGCGGGCGGGTGTTCGTTCCGGGGCGGGCGTTGCAGGGTGGGCGGGTGTTCGTTCCGGGGCGGGCGTTGCAGGGCGGGCGGGTGTTCGTTCCGTGGGCGGGCGTTGCAGGGCGGGCGGGTGTTCGTTCCGGGGCGGGCGTTGCAGGGCGGGCGGGTGTTCGTTCCTGGGCGGGCGTTGCAGGAGCGGGCGGTGTGTTCGTTCCGGGCGGGGTGTTGCAGGGCGGGCGGGTGTTCGTTCCGGGGCGGGCGTTGCAGGGGTGGGCGGGTGTTCGTTTCCGGGCGGGCGTTGCAGGGCGGGCGGTGTTCGTTCCCGGGGCGGGCGTTGCAGGGCGGTGCGGGTGTTCGTTCCGGGGCGGGCGTTTGCAGAGGGCGGGCGGGGTGTTCGTTCCGGGGCGTGGCGTTGCAGGGCGGGCGGGTGTTCGTTCCGGGGCGGGCGTTGCAGGGCGGGCGGCGTGTGTTCGTTCCGGGGCGGGTGTTGCAGGGCGGCGGGTGTTCGTTCCGGGGCGGAGCGTTGCAGGGTGGGCGGAGTGTTCGTTCCGGGGCGGGCGTTGCAGGGCGGGCGGGTGTTCGTTCCGGGGCGGGCGTTGCAGGGCGGGCGGGTGTTCGTTCCGGGGCGGGCGTTGCAGGGCGGGCGGGTGTTCGTTCCGGGGCGGGCGTTGCAGGGCGGGCGGGTGTTCGTTCCGGGGCGGGTGTTGCAGGGCGGGCGGGTGTTCGTTCCGGGGCGGGCGTTGCAGGACGGGCGAGCGTTCGTTGCGGGGGTTGAGCGTTGCGGGGCGTGGCGGGCAGCCGCGAACGGCCTCGCGTGGTGCAGCGCTGCGCGACGCCGCCACGCGGAGCCGTCAGTGCTCTCTGTCGGCGCCAGGCGGAGGCTGCGGAGAGCGCCGCTGTCAACTTACGACTGGCGCCCGCACTTGCTTTGCTTCGGAACGCGGAACGAAATTGCATTTGGCTTTGTGCGATGCATTGTGCAACACTCCAACAACAAATAAATTAACGGGATATAATGTTATGTACTGTCGTGTAATATTATTAGATGGTATGGCACAGGACTGCATTTGGTGGTCTCAATTACCGCCGTATACATTTTCAAAACGATTTTGTTTTTCATGTTTTTGATATTTTGTTTTTTAATTCGATACTCTTCAGGACTCTATTTTTTCTTCTACTACGCCTTCATTAGATATCACGCAATACGCTATACTACCTTAAACTGTTGGTAGATGTTCATTTTTAAATTGATTACTGTCGTGAAACGCCAAAACATACGAAGGAAAAAAAAGTTTATTATTTTTCTCAAATGTTTTAGTATAAGTTTTATTTTCAGGAAATGTTTTAGATTGCATTGTGACGTTTTTAATTTTTACGTCGGATATATTCTAGAGTTCTCACTAAATGTATTAACAATATCATAAATTTTAGTGCAAAAATAAATACTAGTATTCGCAGAAAATTACTCGATCATCCAAGTGGAGGGAGAAATACCAGCTTTTTTCAACATCGAAAAGGGGAAAGATTTAGCCAATGTGCATTACAAATTCATGGAGTTTGCCTCTTCCATTGTAATACTGAAATAGAACACTCTTCTAGATCTTTTCAAAATGAAGCAATTGAATTTCACCACAATTCCATAAAGTTACGAGCTTCATGTGGGCTGGAGAATAGCGGTTCTAGCGTGACTGTTACTATAATATCTGTATATGCCACATTGGTAGTATCTACACGTCTCACTTTTTTTAAATACGGCTGGCATGAATTTTACTTTTATTTACTCAATTTAGAATATTGTACGATCCCTTATCATTATTATGATATATTCTTAAAGACATCGCTTGACATTGAGTCACAAACATCATTCACAAGGTTTCTTGTAATGACTAGAAATAGCCAAATTCACCTTCGTGGAGAAGTATTTCACTCCAGTTAATCATTTAGATCCTTCTGTCTACACTATATGAAATACAACGGGGGTGAAAATAACTTGTGAAGCTTCGTGACAACTGCGCAGTCGCTAAATTAGCCACTTGGCGCGATACGTTTCCGCTAAGAGACAGTTCTTGCGATTTATATCCTAAACCTTCGCCTAAGAACGTTTTCTGACACCGCCTACACTATGCTTTATGATTCGTAACCTAAAGATCGTAGGCAATCTCTGGAGCGATGTCGAGTCCTGAGAGAGTTATATTTTACATAAACTCTCCTAAATGCGGAAAGGTATGACTAAGCATGCTCATGAATTTAACTGCCTTAGCGTGATCAACATGCTGTATAAATTTAACTACCGTGATGTAAACTCTACCGCCGTTACTTTAACTAAACTCTTCTACTTTAGAGTCATAAAACATTTTCTCTACAATTCTCTTTTTTTCTGTGAACTGTAGCAATATGGGGTCACTCTGAAAAGAATACAAGCAGTCCTGGCAAAGTAATAATTTTTCTTTCTCACTTGAATCTATAAAAGTGTTCACACAAATTTGAATATTTGTATACATTTGTTTGATTTAACAGCTACATTGCTTAATCGAAAATTTATTTACCACATGATCCGGAAGTCATCATGAACATACACACTGGACATGAAAACAGAACGGATTCAATGTATAATTTTCTAAGAACGTCTCACAACTTTAAGACATATATTGCACCAGGTTGTACAAACTTTTATATTTTACTTTGTCGCTCACCTGAATTCACTAGAATTCCGTCCACAAAATCGCTAACAATTAACCATCGACATATTTGGCATGACCACAGCACCTACGATTAATTATTTATTTTTTCTACACGTGGGAAAATGTAAAAATGTAGAGTATATTCACATTTTATTACACTACAGGTATAGATTAATGTGATGCATGTCATAAATCACATTAACAAATACTCACTGTTACTCTAATCAGAACAGAAATTATTATATTTCTTATGACTTGAAACATGGCAATGAGGAGGCGGACGAAGATGTCTTGAGGGATAGCAAGACACGCTAAACGTAACGCTCAAGTCGTGCAGTGCATCAAACAGATGTAGCTTGGAGTGAAGTGATCGGGTGTCGTTAGGTGAGGTGATGTGTTGTTAGAAGTGGTGTGGTGTGGCGAGGTTTGGCGTGGTTATGTTATCTGTGGTGAAGTTAGGAGTGATGTGGTTAGATAAGGTGTGGAGAGAAATGGGATGAGGGAGTGTTAGGAGAGGCGTGGTTAGTTGTGCTGCGATTACGCGTGGTGTGGTTAGGTATGGTGTGCTTAGACCTGGTGTGGTTATGTGAGGTGTGCTTAGATATGGTGTGCTTAGACTTGGTGTGGTTATGTGAGGTGTGCTTAGGTATGGTGTGCTTAGACTTGGTGTGGTTATGTGAGGTGTGCTTAGATATGGTGTGCTTAGACTTGGTGTGGTTATGTGAGGTGTGCTTAGATATGGTGTGCTTAGACTTGGTGTGGTTATGTGAGGTGTGCTTAGGTATGGTGTGCTTAGACTTGGTGTGGTTATGTGAGGTGTGCTTAGATATGGTGTGCTTAGACTTGGTGTGGTTATGTGAGGTGTGCTTAGATATGGTGTGCTTAGACTTGGTGTGGTTATGTGAGGTGTGCTTAGATATGGTGTGCTTAGACTTGGTGTGGTTATGTGAGGTGTGCTTAGGGTGTGGTGTGGTGAGGGGGTCAGGTGTGGATGATAAGGTGTGGTTAAGTGCGGATGCTGGTGCTGGAGCGGCTTGGTTAGGTGGCTAGTGTGGTGTGGTTAGGTAGTATTGAGGTGTGGTTAGGTGCTAGTGTGTGTGGTTAGGTGCTATTGTGTGTGGTTAGGTGCTAGCGTGGGGTGGTTAGGGTGCTAGAGTAGTGTGGTTAGGTGCTAGTGTAGTGTGGTTAGGTGCTAGTGTAGTGTGGTTAGGTGCTAGTGTAGTGTGGTTAGGTGCTAGTGTAGTGTGGTTAGGTGCTAGTGTAGTGTGGTTAGGTGCTAGTGTAGTGTGGTTAGGTGCTAGTGTAGTGTGGTTAGGTGCTAGTGTAGTGTGGTTAGGTGCTAGTGTAGTGTGGTTAGGTGCTAGTGTAGTGTGGTTAGGTGCTAGTGTAGTGTGGTTAGGTGCTAGTGTGGTGTGGTTAGGTGCTAGTGTAGTGTGGTGTGGTTAGGTGCTACATCGGTGAGGTGTGGTTAGGTAACGATGGGTGCTAGCGTGGTGCATTTAGTAGCCGGTGTTCGGCGCCGGTGTGGCGTGGTTACACACAGATGTGGCGATGTTCCGCACTGACGTTGGGAGGTCACGCGGCGGCCAGCCGCGCGTCGCCGCACCGCGCCGCCGCAGGGGTTAGCGAGGCGAGCGCAGCGCAGCGCGGCGCGGCGCGGCGCGGGCGCTGCACGGATCAGAGCCCATTCAGCGCTCTGCGCGGCGTCCGCGCCGCCTCTCCATTGACGGCGCTCCGCTGGCCGCTCTCCGCTCCGCCTCGGGCGGCGCCCTCCCTAATTGCCCTCAGCATTAATTCACGCGCTGATTCCGTGTTAAGTAATAATAACGCGGCCCCGCGAGGCGGATGAGGCGGCGCGGCGCCTGCAATGGCGGCGGCGGCGGCGGAGGAGATCTACGAAATGGGCGCAGAGGGGGGATTGAGAAACTAATAGCCGCGGCTATGGACGCGCAATACGTAGGCGGATGGCGAAGGGTCAGGGGTGAGGAACTGGTACGGTAGCACGCAACCGCTGCAGGTAGGATAACGGCAAAGTGAATGAAGCGGAGGGTGTCAATGGTGTAATGTGGAATAAACGCGGTGTAAATAAAAAGCTTTGTGTCGCGACAGTTCCGGTTGGGGTGAGATGAAATATGTTTGGAAATTTGGTGATGTGAATGTTGATGGTTAGCTTCGCTGAGGTTATGTGAGATTTAAAACTGTCGAGGAAGAGTGATTTTTTTAGAGACAAGAGAAAGAGAAAGGAGCTCCGAAAACGAGTGAGTGAACAACTAATAAAGAGAAAGAAAGAAAAATAAATGAAGGAAGAGAAATAGAGAAAAAGACAAATAGAAAATAAAGAAGAAAAGAATAAAAACGAATGAGAGGGAGAAAGTAGGATTTATATATAATTATGTTGTATGGACTTTGTGTGATTTAAAGGAAGGAGAGTTTGGTGGTAAAATGTTGAAAGAAAAAAATATAGGAAGAAAGTCGATATTTCGCATTCACACTAGATGACTAGCATAGATAAGCAAAATTAAAATGATAGAGAATTGAAAGTAAGAACGAAGAAAAATATGAATAAGAGTTGGGAAAAGAGAAAGAGTTGTAAAATAGTATAGACGGAAAGATCGAAGAAGATACAATTTACGATAAATAAGAAACTAGAAGGATGATGAAAATTAAGTAAACAGAATTATCCCGAATGAAAAAATAGAAAAAAATTAATGAAATTAAAAGAAAGGAAAGTTCAGGAAGAAAATAATTAAAAAATATTCAGATAATTACGACAGAACTCTTTATTGTGATTTCAGTGCCAGAACCTGGATGATCTCTCTTGAATTGTAAAATCTCTGAGAGATAAATTGTAAATAAGTCATACGTGAATAGAAACAAAGAGCAAAAGGAGAAAGAGGAGGGTGTTCGGATGGAATGGAGAGGGCGTAGGTGAGAGGCGGCGGATGCAACGGTGTCTGGCAGCGGTCGCGGCGGAATCCACTCAAAATCGCAAATAGATATTTATTATTTCCGCAAGTAGGTTTATGCAACCTGTTGGCGGAACATTAAAATTTACATATTACATATTTACATATTATAATTATGAATTAAATACAATGTAACTTAAATTATTTTAAGACAATAACAACAACAATAATAATAATAATAATAAGATAACAAGGTTAACAATAAATGCATTAATAACAATAACCGCATTAATTCTACATTTATGTTGGTTCTCTACATTTATGATGGTGACATAATGAGGTGATTTATGACATAATGAGAACGTATCGGGGACATATGTATGCCCGCCGCGATGACGACCAAACGAGCATCGGCACTGTAGGACTTCACCCCGTCCCCTTTACCGTCACCTCCTCGACTTCCAAGCGGCACGGGCCTCCCCCTGCGGCATTTGATCGGCAATCCGCAGCACAGCAGCGAACGCACTAATTTTAACTCTCTTCCGCTGGCACTACAACTTTCTGTTACGACAGGAACACATACGCCACCACTTAGATTTCATTGCTAATTAATTTAGCAAAAATTAATTTTTTGCTCTTTCAAATTTCTGAGTAATTACGTGAGATTTGGCTGAATATTCAGCTGGCTTACCACAAAAACAAATAGGCCACCACTGGGAAGACAGATTAATTTTACTTACTCGCTACCTCTAACACAGTACAGAGAAAATTATGTGTTTTGTGTTTTTGAAAATGTAGATGTTTTTGAAACTGTTGATGAAAAGTGTAATGTGTTTTTGAAAATGATGTTGGTCAAAGTAGTAGATGTAATTATACTTGCGAGTTTTGACCAAGAGAATTATAGGTCGTCTTAAATAACAACCATGTTTTTTAAATAGCATGTAATAATTTCAATTCGTCATTCAGGTGAAACTAAGACAGGGTAAGATTTGTTTTTTTAAACATCATAATATTAAAATGTTAGAGTTCAGGAATGAAGATTCCTAGAATATTTGGTTGCTCGTCCCCATTTCAGCATTTAGATTTTTCATACAGACATTTTCTTAGAAATAATTCTTTCAGGTATTTCCGTTATATGAAATTACTGAAAGAACTGCAGTTGTACTGATTTGAAAAGTTATCACATGACGAATTACGTGTCTACTGATAAAAACCTATTTAATTTTATTTGAATTGAACACATTTTTAAGCTCTCCCTCATTTCTGGCGACACACTTCCAGTGAACGAATGGCCTCACCACTTTCCGGGGTCTTATGAGGGCGGTCGATATCGATCAATGAACAAGAAGCAAAACACCGACTGCATTTGCATCTTTGCCTCAAAGGAGATTATTTAATTCAATCTTCGTCCTCCATTGTCGACCTAACCTGAAAGCATCTCCTCATTCGTTTCATTTCGCCTAACCACGCGCCGTTTTATGCCAGTTGTAGTGGGAAACGGAAGCCAGACTGAAAAGGGAGGCAGGGCGGGGAAGGTAGGTAAGGAAGAAAATGAAAGAAGGGTAAGGAATGAAAAGGAAGTAGGGCGGTAGTGAGGGGAACAAAGACAGGACAGTGAATGGATGAGGGAGGGGAAACGACATAGAAAGGAAAGTGGATGTAGGATTGCGTAGGGAGGTAGAATGAGAACGGAGGCAGGACGGCGAATGAATATAGGGCAGGAAATGAAGGTAGGACGGGAAACAGAGACAGGATGGGTAATGGAAGTGAATAGAATGGTAGGATAGGGAACAGAGGCAAGGCTGGGAATTGAGGTAAGCGAGGGGAAGGGAAGGGAAGTAGTAAGAAGAAATGGATGTAGGCTGTGAAACGGACGTGTAGTGGGATCGGAAATACGACAGGGAAGGGAGACAGGTTAGGAAATGGAGGCCAGGGTGAGGAAGGAAGGTAGAACGGTGAAATGCATGTAGACTGAATAAGGGAGGTAAAAAGGGAGCGGAGGCAGAGTGGAGAACAGAGGCATGGTGAGAAAAGGAGGTAGAACGGTGAAATGAGTGTAGGCCGGAGAAGGGAGGTAGAAAGGGAACGAAGACACAATGGTGAACAGAGGCAGGGAGAAGGGACGTAGGGTGAGGAACGAAGGATGAGGAAGGGAGGCAGGCGGGGAGAGAGGCAGCAAAAGAACACCAGCTGCGGGGGGTGGAGGGGGTGCGGGGATGGAGGGGTGGAGACAAGGGACGGGGTGCAGGAGGCGGGGGCGGTCCGGGGTGCAGAGGCGCCTCAAATCCTCCGGGGAGCGCAGGCGAAGATTTGCTTTGCGTCGGCTCATCAGCGCCACTGGAGGCGACGCTGCGGGCGGGGCGGTGCTGTGCCGGGCGGGGCGGGGCGGGCGGGGCGGGGCCTGGCGGGGGGGCTGGGCGGGGCGGGGCCGCGCGGGGCGCAGGGCGGGGCGCAGGGCGGGGCGCAGGGCGGGGCGCGGGGCGGGGCGCGGGGCGGGGCACGAAGCGGGGCGGGGCGGGGCGGGGCGGGGCGGGCGGCCCAACGGCAATTACAGAACCCGCTCCGCGCGCGCGGCGCGGAGAGACGCACGGCGCGAATAGAGGGATGACGGGCGAGGGATGCTGGCGTGAAAGGCATGACGCATTGGCGGTGGAGAGGGCGGAGCGGAAGGCTGACAAGGAATCGGCGGCGGAGGAGGCGTCTGGAAAAGAAAGGAAATTTTCGAACAACCGTATCCTGTGGAGGAATGAAGAAAGGCCTGGGTAACCTTGGTGCTGGAATAAAATGACTAGAGGCGGATCGTAAGCCAAAGCGAAGATCACCGACTTTTCATTAAAGAACATTAATGACGCGGTTGGATGAGGGAGTAGAAATTGCATTACTTAGAATTTAAATGTATAAAGTTATCTTCACAAACAGCCGAACTAATTTGAGATGAAACAATTTTCGAAAGAATTTAAAATGAGATCCATGTGCCAAACATGGCCGTATGTGTGGAAAAAGGTATCTGAAATGTTCACGCCGAGAGAGAATTGTCAGATATCAGAATGCAACATATTCCATTTCGTTCTGAAAACGCTGCATGCAATCTACTATAGCAGAGAGTGTGTTCATATTGAAGTGTTATTCATCGCTTTTACGAATAGGAAGATGGTGATGTTGATAACAGACTTTCTTGACAGATATTTAAGAGGTAAATTTTAATATTTCAGGGTAGAAATTTGCCTGTAATAAAGAATGCTAATGATAAATGTGTTTATTTGGGCTAGGAAGATAAATGAGGAAATAGAATGGAAAGATTAAATAGTAGGATAGAATAACAGAAGGAAGGAAGCAGAAGAAAGTAGGAGGAAGGAAATAAAATGCATAAAATAATGGAAAAAAATTAGTAATGCTGGTTCACAGAAGTATCTATCGCAAGTGAGGCCGCAGTTTGAATTCCCTTGCCTCTGTAACTTACCAATTAGACTAGTTTCAACCTCCATCTCTTCCAATCTCCTTCCTCTGGCACCCTCCTTAGGAACCCGTAAGTAAAAACATAAAATTTCGATCGAGTAGGACCGTGCCAGGTGGCGCGCCCACAACACAAGTTCGAGAGGTTGCGGAGTGGGAGGGAGTGGGTCACCGGGGCAAGCCAGGGGCGCCCCGAGAATCAAACGAACAGGGCGGCGAGAAGAGGGGGGAGAGGGGAACGAGGGGAGGCTGTGGCTGGGACCGGCAGCGAAATCAGGGAAGTGCGCCGGCGGCGGCGGCCGGAAATGGAACTCAGTTGTGGGCGCCACCGCAGACGGCGACGAGTTGGCAGCCGCGTGGTGAAGATGGCGACTTGCTTGGGGGAGGGGGGCGTGGTCAGTGAAGTGTGGCGGGACACGGGGATACGGGGTGGAGCACGGGCGGGAGCAGACTAAAGGGTGATGATAGTGGCGAGGGTAGGGGTAGAAGTGAGGGTTAGGGAAGATGAGAAGGTTGGGGGCGAGGGAAGAAGGGAGGGTTGGGGACGGGTCGGGGGAGGAGGAGTGGGTGTAAGGGAGGGCTGAGGGCGGGGGGAAGGGAAAGAAGGGATGGTTGGAGATGGGGCGGGGGAGGAGGAGCGGGTGGAAGGGAGGGCTGGGGACGGTGGCAAGGGGCGGTGGGCGGGGTCGGCCGATGAGCGCACCCCGGGAGGCGCCTACCCTTTGAGGCCTGCCCAGCTAGTTACGCGCGCCGCTTCGTTCGGAATGCGCTCCAGCGGCGGCTCGCGGAACTATGCGGAGCCCTCAACTGTTCGTCTCGCCTCCCCCCTTCCTACACCGCCCCGCCCCCACGCGGCCTCTCTTGTTTTGCGGTTGCCGGGGTGGCTGCCCGCCCCGGGCGAGGGGGCGTGGCGGCGGTGGCGGGCGTGGAGGGGGGAGGAGGAAACCGCTGGAAACGAGAGCCGCATTCCTTTTTGCGGGGAGGCGGAAGTTGAGAGAAACTAGCCTAATACAGTGAGCGGGCGGCGGAGCGCGGAAGAAGGGACAGGGGCGGGAGCCGCTGCCACCTCAACTCGAGTGATATTGAGAGAGGAAGTGGCTGTGTTTCGTGCACCTTTGGCAATTAATATGCCCACGGCAAGTCAGGATGTTGCAATACCGTCTTACACATCAACTTTCTCCGAATAGTTTTCAACTGTGGTTTCTCGTTGCAATTGAACACCGTTTCTTAGAAATTGACACCCTTTCAGAAACTTGGAACTCCATAAATGAGGGGCAACTTGGAATAAAATGATTGTGTCAGAGGAATGCTCGATATAATTTCAATTTCGAAAATTGTTTGCTTTTTGTTTAACATTTCCACGAATCGTGTATGAAAATTACTGCAGTCAAAATTGATGCAGTTGTAGTCTTATATTCCGCATCGATTATGTTGTAAAGCATTTTCTTCTAGGCTGTTATTAATTTAAAAATATATATTCTCTATATATTCAATTACTGCTCTTCTATTTGTTGGTCAATTTGAATTCATTAAAGTACAAAACTAGCGTATTCCACTGTAATTGTTGCAGATTCCAGTGTCAGAATATGGTTATACAAATCCGTGCAGAGTGATCCTTGAATACAGGTAGAGAAAATCTAATCAACAATTACCAGCGACGATGTGTTATTTACGTATCTTAAAGTTACCATTACACATAATTACATTTCTACAATTTTATGGTGGTGCAATGTTTTAACAAGATCATCGTTCAGTTAAGTAACAGTACCTATAGCTGTATACGATGGTGGATAATCTAATATTGAACGATCTGACATTGAACGTTTTATCTGCTTAGTGTCTGCCATATTAATGTTTATAAAACTTCACACAGCCTCTGTCACTCTCATCCTGATTGTTTGATTGCTAGATTGTTTGATTTTTGGTTCATCAATTCCATAAATTGAAGGGTTGGGGGTAATAAAATGGTAACCCACATGAGGCTCGTTCTGCACCAACAGATATGCTACCGTCAATAATAAACAAAGCGAAACATTAATTTTGTTTACAACTTTCTTTTAAGAACCACTTGGCTTCATTCTCTCAAGAAACATATCCCAAGACGAAAACGAAAACTCGATGCACGAGAGATTTCTAAGGCACTATTCATAACTATTATTTTCATTTGTAAATTGTGGGTTACCATGTTATTGCCCACAATTCTTCAATTGTTAAAAGGACGGGAATAAACACAGTGGAAAACATGATTTTCCTACCTTCACTTCGTCGAGTATTTCAAGAAGTGTCTCTCTCGCCCCCACCTAGTGTGACGTCATGCAGGTTGCAATAATACACAGACGTGAGTGGGTTTAATTTATTGCTAGTTTATCAATAAATAAATCCACCACCGCAATAAACTTTATGTACAATAATTAAATAAACGAAATAAATCGACCTTACTACTTGGAGTAATATTGATTCTACGGCTACCACACCCTCTACATAATTATCGAATAAATCCGATCGTGTACAGAAACGCAAAACTCCTACACGACTCACCACTTGAGTCACACTGCATCACGACAAAGTACATTGCCGACCCTAGCCTCCGCCCATGCAGTCCGCACCCCACCCGGCGGCTGCCTCCGATCTGCACAGATCGACTGCTTGAAGCGAAAAGGGCCGGTGGAGCTTCGCAGCTCTCCCAGCTAGGCTCGCCGCGCCCTTCCGCCCTTCTCTCTGGGCTTTGCCGACTACTTCACATCCTGTAACCCCAACCTTAACCCCGGTGGTCCCATCCAGCGAGCGCGTGGTCACCTGAACGTCTCTCCTATGTCACGCGGTCGCCCTGTTGTCACATCTATGTTTGTGCACGACGCGACACTAGCTACTTCGTTGTCAGTCTAAAACCGCATTCGGGGACCGAAGCTGTTGTCTAGCGGGAAGGTGCGCGGCACGTCAGTTCATTCGCGTGCTTTCGCTGACGCGGCAGCTCGTTTCCTCCACCGCCTCCCCCCCCCCCCGCGAGACCCCTCCCCCACTTCCATCACAAGCTTCGTGACGCGTCGCTTTGCGCCACGTGAGTTGGGAAGACCCGTAAGGAGACGTTGCTGGATTTCGACGAGGCCCTGCAGTCTCTGAGGCGAGCGGTGTCAGTCTCCGTCGTTGAATACAGGATAACAGTAACTGCTTCCGTTTTCCTTAAGCGCGCCGCAATGCCAACTCCATTTACAACGACAACACGGATGAGATTAATGGATGATGGACTGAAAATAATTCAATTGAACTAAAAAAGGGTCGAGTATTTTTTGTTTTATTTAATAGGTAATTACTACATATATAAATTGCCTGATACCCCGTGGCTAGGCCGAAGGCCTTTAAGCCATTACAAAACCTACGCTCTAAAGCAGTCTAACTTTCAAATTCTGGTATTCAACATAAAAAATCTCCCCATTGCATACAAGCCGCGGAAAAGAGCTTATATGGTACGACCGAAAGTTTCAATTTTTCTTTATGGTTTCTTCTTATTCTTTCGACGTATTCACTAAATATTTCTGCCTTTTTCGTTCATCAAGATGTATCAGTACACGAACCCTCTCGGGGGCTCATCCACGGCGTTTACGTTGTGCGATCCCGGATTTGATTCACGGGCGAGACAAATAGAGCTGCAGATTTATAATAGAATAATATAGCAGTGTCACTGAATCATGATCTTTCGGAGAGGGGTGTGGTGGGGAGGGAGGAACCTCAATTTCTATAGCAGTGTCACGAAAGAAATAGAACAAGTAAGCTAGATGCTCGTCGATAGATGATGGAAATATGTCATGTTCACCAAAATGTCTCCCTTACCGCCTGGCGTGAATAATAAACGAAAACGGCGCAGCCCTGGGGTCACCGCTGGCTGACTTGAGTTTTATCTGACACTAAAAAGACAAATTCGTGCTTACATACTTACATAAATAAATGTCAGTAAAGGAGAAAATTGGTAAAATTGTTTCTTAAAAACTACTCTCCTTGTACTCAGACCTCTCTGCATTTCCAAGACCCCTATATAGAACGGTCTATAAAATATTCATTTACTCGTTTTCCCAACATTAATAAGATATTGGTAAGATTTTCCCCCAATATTATAGAAACCTTGACCCGCTTGTTTCAACCGAATAATCTAAACCCTGCTG
Organism: Acheta domesticus; assembly: GCA_031308135.1. Taxonomy (NCBI): domain Eukaryota; kingdom Metazoa; phylum Arthropoda; class Insecta; order Orthoptera; family Gryllidae; genus Acheta; species Acheta domesticus. The sequence goes on from JAHLJT010009355.1 coordinate 125,774,910, forward strand.
CTAGAGTTGCTTCGGAATCTTTTGGGTGCGCCGTTGGCTTGTATTTTTATTGTAAAGAGCTGTTTCCAATTGAGTTTTGTATCAAAATTTAATAAGATTTTTTTGTGGATTTGGGGATTGATATTCAGCTTGTAGGATTATTATTCATTAGTGGTGGCGATGAACATGCAAAAGGGTTTAGTAAGAAGACTTTTTCTGCTGATATTTAGTGCAGTAATTAAATTTTCCAAATTTTTATTGTATATTAGTGTACGAGCAAATTGGTAAACATTTTTCCTTGCACTCAGACTTCTCAGCATTTCAAAGACCCCTAGATAAAACGATCTTTAAAATATTGGTTTACTCGTTTTCCCAACATTAATCAGAAATCGGTAAGTTTCTTTCCCCAAAGATTAAAGAAACCTTGACGCGCTTTCTCCAACCGAATAATCTAAACCCCGCGCCAAGGGTTTCTTCCAAATCCTCCGGGCGCGGCGCAGCGGAATCGTCCTGGGGGAGCGGGAGGTCCTTCAAGGGCCGGGGCCGTCCCTTCGAGGCCAATTAGCCTCGGAAGCGGAAGGGCGAAGGGCGGAGGGGCGAAGAACTGCGGGGGCGATGATGCTCTCTCCTCCTAATGTGACGAAGCCCTTTGATCGCCGCGGCGCCAAAAGGCCCCGCTCAATCGCTCCTGGAGCGCTCTGCTCAATCGATGGAGGAAACCGCGCGGCGCGAGGCCGGGCCGGGGGGAGGGGAGAGCTCCCCTTTCCTCCCCTCCCCTCCCCCCCCTCCCCTCACGGGCTTCTTCCTCTTTCTCGCCACCGCAATCGGAGTACTTCCGCACCGAGCAGTTCGAAAGGGCTTCGCTGTGTGCGCACGTTTCTGACAAAAATGCTTCATCGACAGAGCAAAAAATGCATATATGCGTTTTGATGCGTATGACCTAAATGGAACAGAATTTGAGCGGAACAATTAAATGCACATTCACGTCTCAAGCAGTTGAAGAGCCGAATGAGTGTGTAAGAATATATATGCTGAAATGTTGATAACTCGGAATTCGTTTGTACTTGGTATTGTTTCTTTCCTTCTAACAATCTCTGTACAATACTATGGGCTGTTAGCGCAGTGAGTTGTTTACTACGACACAAAACAGAATCACCAGAATTAGGCACTTTTTTGTTCGTTTTGTTTTTATTTTTTTATTCAATTAATGAATCACTAGAGGATATGAAGCAAAGAGATGAGCGGGGTAGAGTATCGGAATAGCGGCCTGCCGCCGCAGCATTATCTCACCGAGCGGTTTGAAAGAACTACGTTTCTTGGGCATATTAGTGTCACAGGGCATCAACGACGTAGCAAAATCATTATTATGCATTATAACTCACATTTAATAAAATGGGAACTGAAGAGTCATATTAAAAGTAAATACAAATTCGAAGATATAATATAATTAAATACAAACAATTCACATTAATACAAATTCATAGAGCTGAAATAAATGTTGATATGCGAATATTTAGAACATATGATATTAAGAATAGTTTTTTAGATCTTTATTACAAAGCCATGAATTACCATGTATTGAATTCCGCTATTAAAAGAAGAAGTATGGAATTGCTATTTTTTGAATGGCTTCCCCACCTGAGTAAGCACTAATCACACTTTTATGAAAACATCTCCGGAAAATGGTCACCTGGAATGTGTTGTGAAAAGAAATGTTACGTGTTACTGCGAGACCTCAGTTCACCAGAGAGATTATAGATTAAGCTTTACCTGACGTCGATGAAATAGGTGAAATACATTTATTCTATTAAAAGGACAACAGAAAAGTTTACATTTATTAGTAATTATTTAGGCAGAGGATTTAATGGTGAATGAAATTATAAATATTCTACCCCTCTGAAATTTGAGGTTATTGATTCGCGTAGGTTTGATATCTCTCCAAATCAAACGTTCTCTCTGAATTTTGTTTCGAATTCATTGTCCTAGGTAAATGGATAGATCCTATAACAAGTGCCGTAAAAATAGACAATAAACTAAAGATGTATTAACCACATGGCATTTTATACTAAACCTTCTGTTCAAAACTTTTCTTTTCATTTCAATTGGCAACATTTCTTGCTGTTTGTATTTTATAACAATGGTCCTCACAACAAGTTCCCACTTCCTTAAATGAAAAGTTTGAACTTTTCCAAATAGATTCTTGCTTTAAAAAGTAGGTATGATACAAAAAATGTAGGTGAACTGTTGCATTTGAAATACTAATTAATGGGTCAATTGAAGTGAAACTTTCCAATTTATGAACAAATACTTTTAGAGAAAAACAGTATAGAATTCATTAATAAAATAACTTTGTAGACATTAATTTATTTATTTAATTGTACTTAATAATACGGAAATAATAATTCAAGTCACGTTAGTAGAATTGGTCATGTAAATTACATACAATGTAAGCACACGTTAAACTTCACCATTATCTATTTTGATCTTTAAATGGATCACGGTCACACGGCAGCTAAAGTCGACCACCGAATCATCCACATAGAATCGTCACCCTCTGAAGTCCCAGGTCACTCGTCGCTGACAAACAGCGCCCACCACACGCAACGACATACTCAACTCCCGAGCTGGTTCGTGATTTACCCGACACAACACGCCCCGGCGTAGCCTACTCACCCAGCCCTTTTTTTTTTTCCACCGGCCATAAACCTTAACATACCGGCTACAGGGTTTACTACTCCCTCTGAAAGAGGACGTTTGAAACCCAAGGGGCTCGCGTGCGGACCTCACTCCTATTAGCAACTGCATCACGCCAGGGAACCCTACACCATCCACCAGCCCGCGCGCGCGCACGTCCAGGATAATGCGAACAGGGTTTTTAACGCATGAACGACGGTAAAAACAACGCACCGCAGCGCGCAATTTTTAATGGCAGCGCAAAATTCGCGCTCGCCCGCTCGCCCACGCGCCGCCGTTGCGCCATGCACGCGCTCTGGTGGCACAATGGATAATTAAAGCACTCGACGTATCTATAGGGGGCGTTGGCTTCCGCGGATCAAAAGCGGGCCGTGACGAGGGAGGGGGGGAGGCTGAAAACGAGAGAAAATATTGGAGCGCGGGCGCGCGGACGAAGCGAAATAGAAAATGGGGGAGAATCGGCCCTTTGAATAAATGGTGTGAATAAAACATTTGTATTTGTTTAATCGTTGTATGGGAGGTGAACATTCAAACCCCGAAATGTCGCGACGAGACTGACAGAAATGCGTGATTCGATTTTGTGATATGTGAAATATTGAACTCTTTACTGGGTTTTGCTTTGGCCCAGTTGTTGAGCGCGTGAACAATGTTCAGGATTTATGTGCCTGCAGTAAATGCGTGTAATATATTAGAAATGTGTACACGTGTACTCAGTATTATTATAATATAATAAGTACTTTCAATGTACATAAGAATATTCTGCATATCTTCTACTCATGGTTTTAAGATATAATAATTACTTTTATTTTGAAAAGAAAGTGTTATAAAGTGACAATGTTTTTGCAGGTTGTGAAAGTAAAAGTGATATAGAAAAACATATTCCAAATTATTAATAAATTATGTATTAAATCGTACTCTTACGTTCTTAAAATATTACACAATATATTAAATTACATACAAAATTTCTGAGGTATTTCTATGTTAACTGAAAAAAACAAATATGCTGAGATCAAAGATTACAGAATGGATGATAATGGTTAGGAAGATGAAATAATAAAAATGTAAAATATTAAGTAATTAAAAGGAAAACCTAAATTCTAAAAAAAATTGCTGATGTGACAAATTAAGGACTAAAATACTCGGTGAAAATAAAATCACTGTGTGATTGTAAAAATTGTACATCATCGATTTTTAAGGCATGTTCGCTTTTCTCGATGACTATTCTTTCACCATCTGCTATATTTCTTTTTTCTCTACCTCATACTTCTACTATGATCCCTTATCATCTATGTATTATATACCATCATAGTTGCAAATCAGGGACAACCCAATAACAAGTTATGGGACGCGTCATTCACTGTTCATCCCGAATCAAACACGACGAAAGAAGCTAATGACGATCCTACTTACTGTTCACAGGATTCACGCAACACCCAATAAACTGAAAACAAATTACAATCTGTAACTGGGTGTTACAATATGTTTTATAATGTGACTGTTTCTGCTCTACTTTTTGGATATTCCACTTCAAAATTTCTTTAAAGAACCGATTTGGCAACATTTTTGTTGACGATACTGAAACAACATCTCTGTTCAAAAACATATTGAGTATCGCGTCAATTCGCTTTGTTTCGTGCAGACGTTTACAGCACGTTCACTGTTTGTCAACGAACTCCGCTTGGAGGCAGCACTGTCTTGCTCTCATGCAGGGATCTCTCTCGGCGAGGCGTCAGCCGCGATTGACACATAGAAGTGCTTGAAGAAGAAGTCGTAGTATGGGAACGAGACATATTTCGCATTACTTTTATTATATACTGTGTTTTAACATTTTCACATTTAATTATTATTTTTTAGTAATCCAGATATTTTAAAATGTGTGTGATATTTAATTTAAACATGTATTAATTGTAAATTAAGTTTACATGGAATTAATATATTTTGAAGGAGGAGGAAGAGGTGAAAGAAGGACTGATGTCTCCCGCAACTTGCATTCTAACACTTAAATTCAGCTCATGCACTATCACTGCCTCCTACATAGAGCCGGATTAATATCTTCAGCGGCGAAGTGCATGAGTAAAATATGCCCCACTCGTTGAGATTGAAATACTGGACATTTGTTGTAAAAAACCGACATGAAAATAAATCGAGATCTTCTCAATTTACAAATGTAATATTAATCAATACACATTTCTTCTATAGCATGATGCAGTTTCTAGAGGTTAGGTCATTGGAATTTTAAAAAAAGAAGGAATTCACGTTATAAGGATTAAATGGAAGCCCTGATGAATGCCCAATTAAGGGGCCGAAACATTGGCAACCAACAATAAAAAAAGGAGAAAAAAATAATGTGAATTCCTTCTTCTTATTTTTTTTTAAAATTCCAATGACCTAACCACAACACACTGCATCATTCTATATAATTCAAGAGGTCAAGAATAAAACTACCTAATTTCTTCTATATTCGTGGACTGCAAAATAAAGCCTTTTATGCTTTTGTTACGTACTTACAAGCCATTAATGTTAACGTGCTTATTGAACTAATACGAATATTTGCCGAAAACATTATTGGGGGCTATCCAACGGGAGGTTTAAGCACGTGCTGAGTCTGCTTATACATTAATTCGCCCCAGGCACCGCCATAGGTCACGAATCCGCCACGGGTCAAGAATAGAATTATCTAATTTCTTCTATATTTGTGGACTGCAAAATAAAGCCTTTTATGCTTTCGTTACGTATTTACAAGTCATCAATGTTTACGTGTTTATTGAACTAATAGGAATATTTGCCGAAAACATTATTGGGAGGTTTAAGCCCAGCGGGAGGTTTAAGCACGTGCTGAGTCTGCTTATGCATTAATCCGCCCCCGGCGCCTCGCGCGCCCTCCGCCGCCTGCGGGGCCCGCCGCGGCGCCGCTCGTCCGTCACCCCACGACTTAACGTCGCATCAAAATTGCAGCGGGCGGCAGAGGCGGAGGCGACCGGGGTGCCAATGTTGCGTGGGGAGGAGGGCGGGAGAGCGGGGCGGCGAGGTCGGAGGGTGGTCGTTGGGATGCTGGAGGGGGTGGGAGACGAAGAAGTTGGACGTGGAAGGCGGAGGGTGGAAAAGATGGGGGCGGGACAAGGAACTCATATGGCTCAGAGGTATGAGTGGCCAAGAATGAAGTTGAAGTGGGAAAAAGGATGAGGAGGCCAACGAAAAAGAGAAATAAATTGAGTTAATCAGACTTTGGTTATGTGGGAGGCGACGTAACCGAGAGTGGGTAACGATACTAGCGTAGGTGGGGAAGATGGGAGAGGTGAGACAGCAGATGTGTGGAGAGGAGAAATGTGGGAAATGAGTGAAGAGAAGGATACGTAGAAAAAGAAGATGTGCAGAAATGATGAGAAATGAAAGGAGATGGGAAGAACTGGGTAAGCGGGGAGAGGTTGGTAGAAAGGAGAAAAAGCGGTAGAGGATGAGATGTGAAAGGAAAATGTAAGAGAGAGAAAATGTGAGATAGAAAAGGTGTGAGAGAGGAAAACAGGTGGGAGAGAAGGTGTCAGAGAGGAGAAGGTATGAGAGAAGAGAAAGAGTGAGAGAGGAAAAGGTGTGACACAGGAAAGAGTGGAGGAAAGTAATGAGAGAGAGAGAAGAAAAGTGAATAAGAATATGTGATCGTGACGATGAAAGGAGAGTAGGAGGGGTGTAGAATAAAAGGCGAAAAGTAAAAATGGGCATGAGAGTGGAGACGAGATGCCGGGAGGGAAGTGCAAAGGGGAAAGCCAAAGGCAGCGGACGGCGAAGGTGGAGAGATGGAAAAGCGGGCTTCGAACACGCAGACAAGGAATGGTATGCAGGTAACGGAAGCGGATCGCGGCAGAGCGGGACGGAGCAAATAGAAGTAGAGCGTGGCGGAGCGAGCGAAGCGGGCAGAATTGAGGCAGGGCGGAGCGGGGAGAAGTAGGCGGGGAAAAGTGGAACGGAGCGGGGAGAAATGGGGCGGGGCGAGGTGGAACGGGGCGGAGCGAGTGGAGCGGAGCGGAGAGAAGTGGGGCGGGGAGAAGTGGGGCGGGGAGAAGTGGGGCGGGGAGAAGTGGGGCGGGGAGAAGTGGGGCGGGGAGAAGTGGGGAGAAGTGTGGCGGATAGAAGTGGAGCGGGGTGGAGCGGGGAGAAGTGGGCGGGGAGAAGTGGAGCGGGGTGGAGCGGGGAGAAGTGGGGCGGGGAGAAGTGGGCTGGGGAAGTACAGGGGGGAGAAGTGGGGTGGTGGGTTGGCGGTGCGAGGCGCCGCGAAGCCGCGCGATGTGTAACCGCGAAGGCGCGCCGCGGTCGTAGCGGCCTCGCGAAGAGCGATGTTCGTTATTAATTCATGGCGACGTAAGACATTAACAGAAGAAGAACGCTTTGCGAGACGTCACTGCGGATGGGGCTACGCGGCCAGCGCTGCCTCGAACCTCGCGGGTGCCACGTGCATCGTCTATGACCCGCGCTCAACTTGTGACTAAGCAAAAAGCACGGGGTAAGATATATAGGTGTGTTCACTTCTAGTCTAAAACCGAAGCTTATATGAGGCTAGTTCTCACTGTCCTCGCATATAAGTGCTGCGATCTTTGAGTCTCATTTGGGCAACGTCGTGATTCATTCGACAGCTCTGTGGCCAGCTGATTTCTAATTTCAAGTCAGTGATTTGTCGTTTCGCAATAGAATTGGTAAAGTCTGGAGCGAACAGTTACGAGAATGGGTAGGAAATGTTTTGTAAAACTGTAATAGCCACAGTTTAAGATGTCATCTCAAGTTGTATATCTTACACCGCGACCCAAACCGATCGTGCGCACCGTACGGACAAGTGAGGAACTAGCCTCAAAGTGGCTTCAAAAAAATTGCCCCAAAGGCACCTAGTTAACACACCTATATATCTTACACCGTGGCAAACAGAGATCCAACTCCGGAAGGCGGTTCACTCGTGAGACAACTTTAGGCGAGGAGAAATAGCGCTTTAGATGATGAGGTAGTAGGCTTCATCGCGATCAAACACATTGGCAGACCTGTTTTTACTGCGTTAACGATAGAAAATATTTTTTTGTAACTTGTAACAAATGTAATATATTTAACTACAATATTCTCCGATAAAGAAACAAACTACGAAAGATCTATATATATATATATAATTCCAAAGTACGATGCTTTTATGCCAATTCTTTTATAAGTTAGTCATATTTAACACTTTCAATAGAGAAAATCAGAATCTTGTCAAGGCTCGGACAAGTCTTGTTCACATTGAGTTCCCTATCTTCTTCAGTCTACTCATCAGTGATCAAGGCGCAATGAAGAGCACTTTTATCTAGCCGCTTCGTTATTGTCATTTATAATGTCGGTATCACGTGCAACTTCATGCTTAAAATTTAGTCAACCTGCAACACATTAAGTTTCTCCAAATTAAAGTTATTTTCAGAATTATCTGAACACCATGTCTAGGATCTCTCGCTACAATAGACAGTAATTGTGACTCACCCGATAGTAAATTGTCAATATTATGAGAGCAAGGTGGGAACGCAGATATAATATTCACAACTAAATATATGTTACTCTTTTTGCGCTTGCCCAGTGAGATATTAATACATATCTAACATTAAAAAGATTTAATTCACTTTTTGTGCTGAATGTAGAATGAGAAATAATACCGATTATGATAATCAGTTTCTTTGCAGAGAAGAATATTCGTCACCTGGCATTAAAATGTATTAGTTCTGCTTATAATTTAAAAATAAAAAAAGTTTAAAAAGAGAAGTTTTTATGGTCACATTGGAAAAACTACTTGTCAATTTCCTTTAGACAAATTAATTGAAAATAAGTAAAGTTTGTATTTTACTTCAGTATCAAAAGAGGCCTCGACTGTTAACCGATCACACGTCCTACGTTTTCACATGCAACCCTGTCTACCCTCCGGATCTTGCGAAACAAAATTTTTATTTAAAATATTTACAAGAAGCAGGCACTAAGAACTGATCAACCCCTACTCTCCCGCATAAGAAAGAGATTCCCATTTCACATTTGTCTTCAATATCTCTCTGACATAGGATAGAATAATTCTTACATCTACTAGTTTTACCTACTGCATTTTTTTCAAAACCTTTATCATCGCTCTCTAACGATTGTTCCAGAATTATCCTCGCAATATCCTTGGATGAAGGATTTTAACTAAAGAAATTTAAACCGGGGAGGAGACAACTTCACACTTTGCTGGTACCTGGTACAATTTCACGCTTTGCTGGTACAAAATTACTCGGCCAATTAACTGAAGTGCCTCATGTCTGAACGTTGTACTGTGATTGTAAAGCAAAATTCAATAAAACAGCACACAGCGACACATAGCACTGCATACCTTTGCGCTTCACTGCATTACACTTCACTGTCCTACGTTTCAACTCTCTTCGCCGACATTCATAACGTCACTGAATTGCACGACTCTTGAAGTTGCATATGTTTTAATGTTACTGTGAGAAATATTCCCAAGTTTCTTATTTTATTGGTACTAAATTAATTCGAACATATTTCTAAAGGACTACCAACATTCCGATGAAAATAGTCTATGGCAAACTGACTCAATCTCTTGTAGGTTTATTGCCGAATGAAATTTTCCTTATACTTGTTCTTTGTTGTTTTTGTCCGAATTTTATTAATGTGGTCCCGTTTACCAGAATCCATTGGGTTTGTTGTATGGAATTCTGTGAATTTCCCACCAAACCGGTTAGTGTACGCACGATTTATACAAAGCAAAAATATTCACTTTCATTCTTCTTGTTTCATGCGGTTCCCGTGACTGTTTTAAAGCGTTTTCCCATACGTAAGCTTGAAATCATTCTTTTGAATTATATCTAGATTTGCTTTGTGAGTTGGTCTGTATGGATTCCAACAAGTGACTCCGCATTCCACAAAAGACTTAAAAATTATTTCTCATTTACCGTACATTTCTTTATTAATTTTAATTCTTTATTATTCTGATATTAAAAAAACTGCTGCCCTAGTCGAACTATTTGTTTCTTGTCGCAAAGGAACTCTTTAATACACGCTACTGCACATGCATCTATTCCTGACATCAAAAGTTTCTCAATAAATGATTTATGCGGAACGTCAGCGATTACTTTGGCAAAATGAACTATTATAGCATCTACCCTTTCGCTCAGGTCATTTGCGTCAGCTAACTCCTTCAGTTCACTTCTTCGGTACAATAAAGAGGAAAGCAACTTTAGTTTCGCAAGAGCATCCATTCTGAACCCATTTTACCATGAAGATCCCATTTGTTTTTTCCCATTCGCATCGCACATATTTGAGCATTAAAAACTTCATTAATTTAAACACTACTGAAGTGACGGTTTATGTGAGACGAGTGATAATCAACCGATAATTAGTCCTTTTCGTTTTATCGCCCCATTTCAATATTGATACGATAGCTGATACCTAGTCTTTCGTTACACTCATGTCGTTAATAGAAACGTAAACATCCGTAGCAAGTACAGCAGGATAGTCTCCATGATTTCGTAATTCAGCTATTATCAGCATTTCGGAAATTTTAAAATAAAACTCAAGTAGATTCTGTAATACCAACTCACCAATGTCCCATAATTTTGTCTCTGACGTGTTCCAACACTGCCCAAGATGTTTATATAAACTTCACAACAGATCTTGGAGACTTATAAACCCAATCAGGACAATTGTCTACTTACATTATTTATTAAAATAAAAAGTCTAACAACAGTATATAAGAAGATAATAAATTTTAAATAACATAATGTTATTAAAGTAACCAATTCTATGTTCCGTACTGATCATAATAAAAAATATAAAATTGGGATCAACTTGAGCGACGATCTGAATAATAGAAGTTTGATACATCATACGTATCAGAAATGCGCATGAAGTTGCTAACTTGCAAATTGTACTTTATTGCACCATCTTCTCCCTACAAAGAACTGTTATTTTGCATCTGAATGAAGTTTTCGACAAAACCGACATCGATTTACTCTTTACAATGACATTTCCACTGCCTGCTCGATGTCAGTTTCCTTTGATGTTCCTTACATCACCTGCGTCATCCGCCATCTCTCCTTCCACGGCCTCCCGCTGCCTCTGCTACGCACTTTCACGCACAGCAAACGCACAGCCTTTTCCTTCCTTCATCCCATTAGCGTTCTTTACGAATTCATCGTTGAATAAGTAATTAGACTCCAACTTCAAAATTTATACCCTGAACACGCGCTAATGTTAAGGGAGAAGTCAGTGTGACGTGCGGTAAAGCCACGAACGCTGTTGGAATGTCGTCCCACTTTCCGCAAATAGTGTGTTACCCGCAGAAGACAGATGAACAGAGCTCTGATTCTGATGACATGTCATCTTTTCATTGGTACGTTCTATACGTAGCTAACTTGTAAATGAATGTTTATCACGACATATAGGTGGTAGAAATGTATAGTTATTGGATGATTTTTTGGTAACTTTTTACCATTTGTTAAATTTTAGGTCTTTTTTAACTTTTCTCGTCATTTTTACGCATTTTGTTTCCTTTTCGCGTTGTTTTGAATTTATTTATAGTCGCGTCAACTGCGAGGTTATTAGAGACTATTCTGTAAGTTTACAATAAAGGTTTTTCATAGCGACGTCACATATACATAATAGATAGACATTACAGTTTACATTGTACAAATGGTTGAAATTATGTCACTACATATTATTATAATATACACAGTACATACGAACTAGTATTACAGTTCGTTAGAGACATTAATTGATTTACATTTTTATTTTTTTTCTTGTAGGGTGCTTGAATGAAGTAAAGCGTCAATATTAAAGTTCCGTAAGACCAACTGGCAGGATTACTGAATAAAGTGCATTATTCAGTAATACATAGACCATTACTGAAAACATAGAGTAGTACATAGAGCATTAGTGAATGTGTATTATTCTTATTTTTACATTACATATACTGTACATTGGGGAAGTATTCTTGTTTATTAGGTGAAGGTGAGAAAGTCTTGTGTGTTCTGATCTAATTCTGCTGATTGTAACTTGATCTTTGTGGCACTTTTTTTGAGTTTGCAGGTTGTAGAAGTTTTCTATCTTCTTATGAAGACTGCTAGCCTTACAAGTCTTCCAATCCCGGCTCCACATAAGTTTTCATTTTTCCATACAAATACTTCCAGATATCATTCATTGTGTATGCTATATTATGCACATTTTTCATTGACTGGAAGTCGACTAGTGATACGTATGGGAATATGACTTCCTGGCGCAGCCACTGGTATGAGGGGAATCCAGAAGATAAGATTATTACCAAGCCTTTGAATAATATAATGTAGTTTCTGAACGTTGACATCCATTTCAGAGTTTGAATTTTTGTTGTAGCACGGTGTCCGAGAAGGACTATCGTGTTTTTTTGTTAGTGAATGTTTCGTGAATTTACAATGACACACTAAAAGAATGTTTTTATTGCATTATCAATTCATGACGATATTCACTACTGCAGTGGTCTCTGTTTTTCAAATGCTCAAAACTACAGGGATCTTCGGTAACTCCTTCGATTCAAAATTGACGATTGGAAGATCATAGCTAAGAATTCCTTCTAAAATACTTTATATTAAATATAATTTTAAATACATTTTATTTGAAATTATAATATCCATTAAACATTTCTATGCACATTTTTGAGTATTTGTTTTGAAAAATTATGTCATTTACCCCTTTATTTTTAAGTGATTTTATAGGTAATTTTCCTCTTATTTTTAAGTCATTTTATCGGTCATTTTCCTCTTATTTTTACGTCATTTTATAGGTCATTTTCAAAGAATTTTTTGGTCATCAGCATCCGAGTCATGCAAAGATTGACAAGGTAGTTGTACTGCCTTGTGATCTACATTTAGAGTGTGCACGTTGCATACTCATGATCAACGCTATCTTCAAAATGTGCTAACGCAAAACACGTCGCAATCACGTTCATAATCACAATTTCTCACTATCATTTCCATTGACATTTTAATAAATGTAAGGAAATAAGCTTATAATGAAAAAAGTTGCACTAAGCGTTTTTTTAGTTACTTCATTTAATTACTCAATAATGAAGAATGAGATTAAGAAGAGAGAAAACATGACATTCTGATTTTCTGATGACATGATCTTACAATAGATTAACGAAAATATATTATTCTTGTTATTTTTGGCTATTTTGTATCTTTTCTTTCCCAACTTTATTGTAATATCTACATGATGTTCACGCACGTTAACGCCTATACAATAATAGTGATCGCATTTTATTGTGAAAAATCCAACAAAATTATTTCCATAAGCATAACAAAGTAACACAAGAACTGTGGTAAGACACTCCGACATTTTGTAATTGATCTAAAGAATAAGTATTAGTATGAATCTTTCTTTTTAAAGAGTTTTTTCGCGTTTCAATGGCATCAAACCTGTTTCTCTATTATTATTTTATTACTAACACATTTACGGATAACTAATTCAGTCACTTGATGAAAGAGGTTAATGCAGAAAAAAAACAAGTTTTTCTCTATCGCTCTTTATGTTCTTGGAGGAGTTGAAATAGAATTCTGCCTCCTCGTAAATACGGTTCTGGGAAAACTGGAAATAAAGCTCCCTTCATTTTGAATTAGATGGAACATGTAAAAACTGCTTGAAATCCATGAAGAAATCTCATTTTGTCTTCTTAAGTACACGTTCTCGAAAATACGAAGCAGTATAATGTTTTCTAACGCAAATAAAACATACTTCGTTCATTTCACTTTTTTATTCAGAATCCGAGACTTGTTTTCATGGAGCCCGAACAGCAAAAAGATTTCCGGCGTTCATGAACACCCGTTGTTTGGGAAAGCAATCGCACGAGCGTTTGTATTGCAAATTTTTGCGCGGCTGCCCGTGCAAGCGCATGGCGCAGCGGAACAGCCACAAATTAATAAATAAACAGAGGAATAATCGTATAAATATTAATGGAAAAGTAAAATAAACAAAACCACTCTCACAGATTGCTTTCGGTGTACACTGCGGCGAGGAAAATTTGACGATACAAAACAAGAGAACGCTACAAGAGAAGTGAATGGGAGTTTAATGAATGGTCTGCGAAAAGCCAACCCGAGAGAGATTTAAATTTACTATGACGACACCGCCAAGCAGTTTTCGTTTATTTTCAGTCATTTATTTCGAATGTGCGGTGAAGAGGCGAAATATCATGCATCATATCTCGATTAAACTGCTGGTAAACGTGAGATAATTAAATGAGCGAACCAACATAAGAGACTGAAATTTAATTTTTTTGACATTTGCACAATTATTAGGTCATTTTTAACCTAGAAAAGAAAAATACAGCCATCTGTGAAATATATTCAATCGATGTCCTTTCACTTGTGTTGATGGTAGTAACTGTAGCAGTTCAGAGAAAGTATTGACATAGCCTATCTGAATAGCTTAAACAAAAAATTGTCCACACTATTTTAGAAAATATGAACGTCCACTCAATGAATAAAAAGAAATGACCAACAATAATAATCAGTACAACTCTTACTGAAAAAGCGATGTTTAAATATAAGAATGAAAAACAATATTAATCGGCAGCTCTCCTTCTGAAAAACGAGTTTTAAATACGAGAATGTGATGCTTCAAGCTAAAAGTATTCAAACTTTTAATTCGCTTAAATTATGTGCAGATTGACCTTGCGTTTATTTGGGCCATTCAAAAAATGCTTTCTCAAAAATAAGCTTTTTTTCTACCACCATTACTTTGTAAGAACTCTTAACAATACCTGAAATTATCGTTCCTTTTTCACCCCTCAACAGGTTGACATTCTGTCTAAATTACATAAAAGTAAAATTGTTAAAAGTAGGGTGTTTAATATTTTAATACCATTTTCGATTTATCTTAATATTATTTTAAACTAAGTAAATACATTACAAAAGTGTGAAAACATTCATTTTCCATCATTCCCTTTCCATCCCTCTGGTTTGCTTATGTCACAGTAAGGGAACCCCCTGCCAGAAATCGGAAGCTTTTTTTGAAATGCTCCTTATGTTTTAGAAAAAACAATTATTATTAAACATATTATGATATTTTCGATATTTTATGCTGACGATTATTTTACACGGTACGATGTTAAAATCAGATTCATTTGTAAAACACAGTCTGAGCTTCATTATAGAGCGTTGACATATACAAATAATGCTCTAGTAAATAACAATTTGAAATGTAACATTCTGATAGTATAACCGAATGATTAAGTTTCGGCCCAACTTACGGATCCTTAATTATCTACCGACTCTCTTTGTTTCTGGGAGTGTTGGATTTTATTTTATTTTGTGTGTTTCCACCTCCTGTTTAATTCTTTACCTGTCAGAGAGAGATGAAGCAATATCGCCTTCTTAGGTAGCCAAAGATTTGCATATTGTGTATTACCACACTTATAAAACATTAAGATTCTTTAATGTGTATGTCCACAGCCAAGTATTTTTATTATTTTTCGAAACAATATATTTTCTATTAATGATTGTGGCAAAAATGTATCGCATTTCTCTCATTCACCAATTCGTGGGCTTGTGTGATACATTGAATCAATGTAATTGCTTTTTTTCATTACTCGCGTGATTTTTAACACTGACGCACATATAAAAAAATTTGGAATCCAATTTATAAGCCCTGTAGGGTTCAACAGGCAGGCTACAACCGAAATCAGGATTGGCCCTTTAATTTAATTTAATGTTCATGTGACATACAGTCGATAGTTTTGTGGTAGGGAATTCAAATTATCCTCAGTCGTAGGTCGCGCATTATTCAAACCACAACTATTTTGAATGTGAAAATAATTGAAACAAATTGTTGACACCTTTAAAATTTCAAGAATTTAATGATTATCCCTGTGGCAAAATAAAAGAAAGTGAGCATGGTAAAGAAGGAATAAAATGTAATGCTCATTTTGTCCCTGCCACTCTTAACAGTCGGGGACGGGAAGAAAAAACATTAACTGCTGATGTTCATTAATATCAATGAAAATAAAGGAAGTGTAGCTGCAGATGGTGTGTGAGTACTGATATTCCAAGTAAATGTATTTCTTATTTACATAGTTTTTAGTTGTCAGAAGGTGGTATTATGGAAAGTTTTGAACAACGCACTGTCGATATCACAAACAACGCACTTGGTTCGCGTTTGCCTCGTTTTACGAACGTCAACTGCATCTGCTATTTCTTCTGTATCGACGTAATGGAATTAGTAGGTATATTAAGCTCAAGAGTTTACGTATATTTCATATACTGATCGTCTATTTACAAGACAAAATCATATTATTTTACACCTGGAAAACGCCGACGTAGATTCATCACACTTCTTCAATGGCACATAATATTTTGTATTGCAACCATTATCAGAGCAACCATATCTGGTGGTTGAACACAAAGTAAAGTGTGCAAAAGCTGTATGCGCCATTAACGAACTATGATGAGATTACGTCTGATTTTCTGTTGATGAGAACATAAATATTATATCACTTTCTAGAATTTTACACTTCATAATTATGTCAATGAAAGTGACAATGTTTTTTAATATGAGTAATCCTGAAGAGTATTAATAATCATTACGCTAGACATTGCATAACGCATCTACTAGTCTTCGCGGTTAAATGCAATAATAGCAAATCATATTAGAAAGAGTCTGAGGTATTGAGATTTCGAAGCACATATCAATATTATATTTACAGTTTTTCAACTATTTTAGAATTTTGAATACGTGAAATTTTAAAACAAATTTACTTCCCATTTACATTTGAAGAAACAGAGAAGATTTTGTAATACTTAAACCAATGCCAATGGCTTTGCGAATGATCAAAGTTTGCGGCACATAGTGCTCTGGTGTTATAAAAAAGTTCTCCAGAGAAATATGTCTTTTTTTCGATTAAGGACAGTTCTAAATGAAGAAAATAACATTTTTGTAAAAGACACAGGCAAATGATACATGATTAAAATTTGCCAGAGACAAATGAATAATCAATTTCCGTCTATGTATCATATTCGAATTATTGAAGCCTTCTCAACAAGTTCCTCTGAACACTTATCGACACAAAATCTACGTGTTCCATCATTCAGAGTTATCTCGTGCAGATCGTGACAAGGAATGAAGAATGCATTACATTCACGACATTGCGTGCGGTTAAGACATCACTTTATCAGCCAATGCTTACAGAAGTCGCAATTAAGGACACTGTTGTTTTGAGACGTTGAACAAGATTGAACGTAAAATTGAGATAGAAGTAATAAAATTATATTCAAATTCACATATTTTCATTTGATATTTATTTTAAGCATGCAATACATTCACATACGCCACGTATATGCACAGTTGTGCGTCTAGAGATAATATTAACTTCCTTCCAGATTCATATTTATCTTCTCATGTTGAGATTTCAAAGCACTTACTAGTATTACATTTACTTTTTTTCAACTATGATTTCTTTCATTCATTGATTTCTCACTTTTGTCTAAAGTGAAGGTCTTTGAACAGAAAATTAAATGAACTCTCGTTGAGTAACATTTTATCAGAACCTAAAACACATCAGCCAGAATCGTTTATTCACCATCATCGATACTATATATTCCACGTTCTAAAAGAAAATTCTTTTAGAAACGTTAGCTTCATCGTTTTATATTTTTCATAACAGACGTGATTTTATATCAATATGATATTCAACAAAGAAAATTATCTTATTGAAGGAAAATCCAAAACGGCCCTTTGTAAACTATTTATCATACAACTTCAGTTTTTTATCCTCTGGTTCAAGAATGTATCTTTGTCCTCAGCAACATTTCAACCTTTACTAATCGCTAAAATTTCAAGATTGAAGTGGAAATCAGACACGTTAGCTACCTTGCATTTATTGAAAGCGCAAAAAGAGCCTTACCTTCTCACTGAAATATTTATAATAATACAAAAAGCGAATGTTGAAACGTATTTTCGCGACCAAATCCTTTACGATAAAAACGCAGTAAGTAATTGTACCTAGTGTTGGGCGTCAAATGAAATTAATTTATCTTTCTAGAAATGGTTATATTTCAAATTTTATGTTTCAGAAAAACAAAAATGTGTGCGTATCAAGATCCCCTCAGTTTGCATTGCTTTTATTGGCTTGCTTCTAATTTTCCATGCGAATGAAACCTCGATAATTTGTGAAGATAAGAAAGAGACGGAGATGCGAGGCCCCGAGCACCACCCACTCACTCCCCGCCATTCGGGACGGCAGTGCACAGCCGTCGATGGCTGGGGGAGAAGTACGCCCAGAGTCTCACGGTCCCACTGCCAGAGGCGGAGTTCACGCCTTCAGACGCTCGGGGCCTCGCCCCCCCCCAACGTCACCCCGCTCCGCCCCGTCCCAACCCACATCACCTCGCCCCACCCCCCGCCCCGCGACACCCGCCTCGCCTCGCCCCGCCCCGCCTCCGTCCGTCTCGCTCCGCCCGGCCTGGCGCAAAAACCCCTCCGGCGGCCCTCCCCTCCCCGCCCCGTCCCGCGCCGCCTCCGCGCCACGCCTCCGCCGCTCCCGGGGGCGTCGTCAGCCCCATACATATTCAGCCTCCGACGCCTACTCCCACCCGCCCCGCCCCGCCCACGCTGCCTCTCTCCTCCGCGAGCTGTGTTCGTCGCCACCGCAGCTCCCCCACCCCACCCTCCGTCCCGGCCCCGCCGTCGCGCTACGCACGCCCCCTGGCTGGCCCCGTGCCCCCGCAGTGCCACCGCAGGCGCACCGACTGCTTGTCTTCTTCGCTGCGAGCTGCACCTCCGCTCTCGCCGGCTGGGCCGTCACCTAACACGGAGCCTCAACGCTGTCGGATGACGGGAATAAAGCGCATGACGGCTCCTGAGCCTGTGCAATTGCAATTGCACTCCACTCAGTCAGCTGGCTACAGAGACAGCGGGATTGTGAATTTGATTAATTTACTCAATGTGAAGAGGCTCCCTACCCAAGACGGAGTCTTCACCTGCTCTCCACTCAGTCACCCACTGAGACCGCGGGAATAAAGCGCATGACAGTTCGTGAGCGTGTGCAATTGCAAGCGCTCCAATTAAAATTGTGAATTTTGTATCCCCGTTAATACATAACATCCCCTCACAAACATTGACTTCCGATCCAAATTTACATTAGAAATTATCACAATTTTGGATAATTATTTGTGATAGATGTTTCCTCTTTCACAAATTGGATAATTATTTTCACAGATGTTATCCCAAATTTCAAATCAGTTCAACTGCGGTTAGCTGAAGTTGTTGCAACTAAAGAAGTTAAATGAGTAAACAGTTGTGAAAGACCGCTTGATGCACTAATTATCACTCGATGAAGAAAACATTAGAAAAAATGCATTAAATATATTGTATTACAATACTACCTCTTCGCATTGAGTAAATAATTTTTTTGTAAAATATGCCAATGCTTCCGTGAATTCCTTCAACACTATAGCAATGCCTTAATAAATATCCTGAAAATTCGAATTATTTTAAAAGTGAATATTATATATCACCAAATTCAGACTACAGTGCAATAACACAATTATGCGTTTAAGGCAATATTGTGAAACCATACAATAGGAACATTGCTTGACCTTTTTTACTTTTTACTTTCACGCTGTGAACCATTCAGGCGATTTTCTCCAAAATTGATATTCCCCAAACGATCTTGCCAAACTCGTGAGCCTGCGAGTTTCAAACGGATATTTTCATTTTGGGATTACTTTAAATGGAGCTTTAACACACTTTTCAAAATTTTCTCAAAAATGGCTCACCTTTTTCGATTAAACTTTGTCTTCGGATAGAGCTAAAGACGCTTAAAAATAGCGTCGTTTACATTTTTGTTGAACTCTGATTTTTCTAAAATTTCGAAGGTTCAAACATTTTTGGCGTGTTCCTATAACTTCAATATTAATGATAGAGATTTTATTCTTAAGAAAAGTTGCTTATCAAATACAGATCTTTAAATGCGGTCACATACTAGAATTTCCCGATAATATGAGTAGTTTTCCTGTAATTTTGCGTGAAGTATAAGCAAATGTTACACAAGTATTTTCTAAAAACGTTTCCAAATTTATTGTTTATTTTTTTCTCGGATACAGCAAAGGACGCTGAAAAGGACGACTTTCTAAATTTCGAAAATTCCAAAAAATTAACATTGCAAAAGTACATATTGATATTTTTTTCTTAAGGAAATCTGTTTTAAAATAATAGATCTTTAAATAAATTTCCATATTTTTTTATAATGAGTAGTTTTCGCTTAAATAATGAGTAGTTAAATGAGTGATTTTTGCCTTAAGTTAGTGCAATTAATATTTTTTTCCAAAAATGCCTCCAAATTATTTTTTTTTAGTTTTTTCATCGCTTTAGAGTTAAAGATGTTTAATAATGGCTTAGGCCTTATCTTCGCTGAACTCTCTGAATTTTCTAAAGTTGCAAAGTTGTATATAATGCAAAACAATACATCCTGTTGTAACACCACTAGTTTTTATTTATTTTTTCTCTTTCCGACGGGGTCCCAATTTCCATTTCTCGCAGTCTATATTTTAAAATCATCAGTTCCTTTTCTTTTCCTACGAGTCCTCTTATTTGTCTTTCTCTGCCTGGCAACTTGCCATGGGATTGACATCTACAATTTGGTCCGCTGACGTTGCAGTCTGTGCAGTCCCACGATTATGCAGGTGCTCGAAAACACTTTGCTGACGTAGGACTCTTCCTCCTTCGTTGCAGACGTCATCACAGTCTTTTTTTTTTCTTTTTCAATCTTGCGCTGACTTCCTCAGTCCGAGAGAATTCGAAATACTAATTATTCATCGCTTCCTCATCCGCTCCTGAGAGAATTTGCAATGACGTTTTTTATTGAGATGTCAATAAAATTTCTTGCTTTGTAAAATTTTATGTGATAAAATATGATAATATAATATAGATAGTGATAGATGTGATAATATATCTTTGACAGTATATTTAACTCAGCAGTGAAATGTGAAAAATATTAATATCTATTTCCTTTGAAAATAAGGTGCAGTCTTAAATTTTTTACTATTTTATGTTAATGTGATTATTATCCTGTAAGGTGCTAGATTAATTTTCCTTAGTGAGTTTGCACAATGAATCTTCTTCCTCTTCTCCTCTTCCACTTTTTGCCGATGCCTCAGACTGACTTCTCTATCCCTTCTAAATCTGCATATAGCCCTCCACCTTCCGGTTCACCTTCGTCTTGGTCCAGCACCACAGCCAGAGCCAGTCTCCATAGTAGCTTCCCCGCACCCTTTACGCCTTCTCTGACCTCCGACGCCCCAAATTCAGCGCAAAAGCCTCCCTCCTTCCTCCGACTTCACCCGGCGCCCCTGTTCCTTCCTCCACCACCACCACCTCCTCCTCCTCCGCTCCCCCCACTTTCTTCGTCTTCCTTTGAGATGTCGGAGATCAGTTGGGAAATTGTCTAAAGACGTATGCTAACCGAAATATAATCAGATGATGAATACTGATACGGGCGCCGGAAAATAGCGAGAAAGCCCTCCCCGGCGCCCGCCTCGGAATACGGGCCGCCGAGCTGCCCCTGCGGAACTCCGGCTTTCCCCCTCCCGCGCCGAGCGGCACCGGCTTCGTCTGTATGCCGCGCGCGCTGCCTCGTCTCCAACTTGGGGAATTCCTCATAACTACGCGGAGTAAATATGGGCGCGAGAGGAGAGAGACAGATTCGCCGGATGGCGCGGGGGAGGAAGGGGAGAGGAGCGGGAGGGAGAGGGGGGAGGGACCAGACGAAGCGAGAGGCTGCTGAGGGAGGCCGCGCAGCCGCTCTCTGTACGCCGCTCACGTAATTATCATTATGGAAATTAATTACGCAACCTTCGTTACCTGGATGCTGCGGGTACACAGGTGGAGGCGCGCGGGAGAGGAGGAGAGGGGAGGGGAGGGGAGGGGAGGGGAGGGGAGGGTGGCGCCGGCGCCGCCGCGCTGGGCGCAGACGAGGAAGTGCCGCGCCGGCGGGTGCAGGGACGAGTCGCTCCTCACACCGCCCCTCCCCACCCCTCCCCGCCCCGCCCCGCCCCGCCCCCAGCTCCCGGTAGTAGAGAAATCAACTTGTACCCCGTCACGCAGACGGAGCGGCGCGGCGCGCCGAGACGGGCAGTGGAAGCGGGGAAGAGAACGAGTCTTCCCTCCGCACCGCCCCTCCCCGCCACGGGTTCCCGGTTAAACCGTGTCAACATCCACCCCGTTACGCAGACGGAGCGGCGAGGCGAGGCGGAGAGTGGAGACGGAAGCGAGTCACTCCTTGCCCCGCCCCTCGCGCCGCGAGTTTCCGGTGGTAGCGAAGTCAACATTCACCCCGTCTCGCAGTCAGAGAGTGGAAGCGGGGACGGAAATGAATCTCTCACCCCACCGTCCCTACCCGCCACAGGTTCCCGGCTAAGCCGAGTCAACATCCACCCCGTCACGCAGACAGAATGGCGTGGAGAGGCGGGGAGTGGAAACGGGGACGGAAACTAGTATCTCCTCGCTCCTCACCTCCCCGCCACAGGTTCCCGGTTCAGTAGAACCAACATCCACCCCGACACGCAGACGGTGTGGCTCGGCGGGGAGAGGCGAGGAGTAGAAGCGGGGATGGCAAAGAGTCCGCCCCTTCCCTGCATCAGGCTCCCGGTTGTAGCTAAGTCAACATTCAGCCCGTCACGCAGATGGAGCGGCGCGGTGCGGAGAGGCGAGGAGTAGATGCGGGGATGGCAAAGAGTCTCGCCCCTTCCCCGCATCAGGCTCCCGATTGTGGCGAAGTCAACATTCACCCCGTCACGCAGATGGAGCGGAGCGGTACGGGGAGGCGGAGCATGGAAGCGGGGACGAAAACGAGTCTCGCCCCTCCCCGCCTCAGGCTTCCGGTTGTAGTGGAGTCAACATCCACCTCGTCACGGAGCGGCGCCGCGCGCCGTGTCTTATCAAGGCGAGAGCTCGCCCGTTCGCCGACTCTATGTCTATGTCTGTGTCTGCCTGCGCGGGCGTCTGGGCTGCAGCTGGCGGGAGGCTGGCGTAGCGGCCGGGCAAGGCCAGGGCCGGGCGGAGGCAGCGGCGGTTGGCATGCTTGCGGCAACGAGCGCGTGTCGCCGACGCGAATATGCCTCGGCGAAGAGGAGAGAAAGAGAGGGGGGATGTGGAAGGCCTGGCAGAGAGGAGCACAATGACAAGGGACGAAGCGAAGACATTCTGACTAGCAAACTCGGCTGGGTCTGTGTGTCTAGGGACCCCCTGACGATCTGCAACGAAACAATCACACATTTCTTTGAAGTGAATTTGTCAATAACGAAGTAAACAGTTCTTCATATCATTTCTGAAGCTTATAAGTTGTACATTATGTGTTTAGTAAAATAAAAATAATCTTAATTTTCTTTCGCAAAAATGAACGACTCATTTTCAAATACTTTAAATTTTAAACCAAGCAGCAACGTCGTGAAAGTGCTGGCTGACAGATGACACCGTTATTTAAAAACATGAATGTGATAAAATAATAACAATAATCCCAGAGAGTATATATTTGTGATCAAAACAGAATGCAATATTGTTATATCGCGTTAACTATCTAGCATATATGGATGTTGTGCATATATGGATGCTCTGCGAGTCAATGAGGACAGAACTTACATCTGAAAAGTGTGGGAATATTTCTGAACGAACGGATAGCTCCAAAGTTCTGCATATGAATTCGAGACCTGAGGATGCATATGTAGGATACAAGCTGAAGAAACATTCCGATATCTGGCAACGGAACAAGATACGCGCATTCACCACACTAGAATAAAGAAAAAAACAACCACAAAAGTTATCCGGAGAATACAAAGAATTTAGGAAACTTTATTAAATGGAATACACTAGTCTCTCGCTAATCTGGCACATGTGGGTGCCGGAAGAGTCAGTCTATTGAGAGGGTTTGTAATTAGTTTAACTGCACAGAAACTATACATCACTATTTTAAGTTCAAAGATACTCTACATTAATTCACATAGAACATTTAATTGTTGAGTATGTTCAAATACAATAGTATCACTCAGTATGATAAATGCTACGAATTTTATTTTCTGCCCCTTAGGAAGATGCTTAGTAAGAAGAGAAAGATAGGTAATGAAGCTGCGGAAAGGAGCGAATTTTTTAGATGTTGCAATGATGATAAGCGACGGTGGCATGCTTTAGCACGCAACCGTTTTACAAGTATCACATGGATACTGCACGTGTCTGGTTGTTGCAAAATGTACTCCAAGAAGATGTCTACTGCTTAAGTACCAGCAGTGAGAGAAATCTCTCTTGCTGTGTCCTCACTTTCGTCATTACTTTGTTACACGCAGTGACCCGATTAATTTTCATTTATGATTTTATAAATGAAATTAAACACTAAAATTTGAACTTATAATTTGTAAATAAAATTAACTATTTTGAATGGAAGAATCTTGACTTCGTAAACGTGTTTTTTAAGGGTGCAATTTTGTCATTACCTTCCTACGTTCATGTTAAGAACTAAGATTTTTGACTCTTAAAAGAGCTGTCCATCAACGAAAGTGATATAATAAGTCTAAATAAAGGTTTTAGGCTTCATAGAAACTTGTTCACTTATTTCACATTATTACTTCACACAAATAGCAAATGAATTTCATAAAACAACCCAAAACGGTACGAATATGGCATTCAAACATATTTCTACCTCTTGGCAAAATGATTATACAAGGCAACTATTCAAAAGAAAATAAACATAAAATAAAATAATGAGCAATAAAGTGTGTAAACAAAATTAAAATCTCGGTTGATTGAAATCGTCCGCCAACATGATTTCGTGAGAAGCTACCATTCGTCGTGATATTTTGAGCGCGCTTCGCGCTTACCATCCCCACCACAGCTTGGGCTTGTACACCCCTTTCTGGATTTGGGGTGGAAATGAGAAGTCTGGGTACGTTACCTGTGCCCACAGGAATGTCAAGCTTCCCAGGTGGGCAAGTTGCTTGTGCAGGCACAGTTTGCCTGTTCTACACAATTTCCTATTTATTTATAAAGTTATATTAACATTAAAATCTTGAAGTCTTCGTCTGTTAAAATGTTCTACCAATCGTTCCACAAAACTCACATTTTCCTCATCTTTTAAATTGCAACCATTTAGGTACAGAGAACGAGTTGTTATTTTTTAAAACTATCGATTTTCACGAAAAACTCATTATCAGTAATATTGTATGAAATTGAATCTTAAGGTTTACCATATTGAAATATTAAGATAATGCTCTCTATTAATATTTAATTACTATTTCCCACTTGAGAACGCCATTGAAACTCAATTGTCTATAAATATTTACACCAACCTCAACTATTTTTCAAAAATATTTACGTGATTTATTTTCTCTGCCCTGCTCATAGATTTACCTTATACTGCAATATTTATTAGGTTGATTTTATTACCACCTTATTTGTGGGTATCAACATCTAACACGCTAGACCTTACCCTGGTGTATGCGGACGTGCTGCCTGTACAGGCTCGCTATTTCTTGAAGTTCTGTTAATTAATTGGTTTAATTAATGGTAACTGACTACAAATTATCAGCCTTGTTCCAAGAAAACAGGCGCTTATCAGAGGGGGGTCACGGAGGTCATGATCCCCCCAAAAAATTATGAACTAATACAAATTTTTGCAATTTTTGTGAGAAACTCTAAGATCTAAAAACCTCAGAAAAACTGATAATCTTTCTAGTGTCCCTTCAGAATCGGGACTAACCGAGATATTTTTTGAGACATTGTCAGACAATTCTAGAAATTTATAAAAATGTAGTAATGCTGAAACTAATGAATTTATTTAGAAGTTGGAATTTAATTTGAATAAAAAATAGTGTTTTCAAGCTTACTTAAAATATACATTTGGTACAAAAAAATATATCTGAACAAGAAACATATCGAAGTCGGAATCACACTGCGCGTTACTATTGTTGCCAACTTAATGTGAATATTTGTTGGCACTACTAATGGATATTTGTTGGATATTTGTTGGCACTACATTGGATATTTGTTGGAGTACTAATTGAACGAGAGAAATTTAATGCAACACATGGACTTGGCTTAAAAGTCACAATCGTTGTTCATAGTGTTACGGTCCAGATGGACTCGTCAAAAACAATTTCAATATATTTAAGAGGGAAAAATACGACATATTTTGGATAAAAAATTGGCGGGAGCGTAGTGACATTTATGTATTACGTCGAAGTTGACGAACTGTTGAAATCCAATCAGACCGGTATAAATAAATAAGAGATTTTAGAGTGACAAGAAACACGTGCACATTAGGTTTTCCAAGATAATTAATGGAAAACAGAACTTCGTCGCAAAACAAATTAATCATATGTAACGAAATCGCCATGTTAGAAAATATGGCATGAAAATATATCAAATTTAATAAATTGACTTTGAAAAAGTAATAAAACATACAAGAATGACGAGAATAAATATGCAGTTAATTTATGGAATATGGAATATGATCAGATGCAAGGGAAAGTTAGACAGAAAACGCAATTCTATGAAGAACGTGCAAGTAACAATTGAAAGAGAAAGACGGCAGTTGTTTTTCTAATATTTTAGGAAAGTCAGGAGAAACGATCGGGGAAAATGCTTGTGGACTTGGTAGAGTACGGATGGTGGAAGGAAGCTATAATGGCGAATAGAGTGTGATGTTCGGCTGGATACAAGTGGAAGTCGCAGTTAAAACATAAATGGTTGTTTTATGGAACCAATATGTAGAATGTGACTGTTTTCTTCTAGTATTTGTACAGTGATCAATGTAATAATGTGATACATTAATTTGTTTATTTCGTATTTGTCTTATGGTTAATAAATGTAATGAACCTACCTTCGTCTGCATATGTCCCTTATTAAGCTGTTTCTGAATAATAGTTTACTTATTTGTTTGTGATAAGTGAATAAGAGTATTGGCCATTTAGACATTCAGATTTCGCTCAGGATACCCATCACTCCAAAAAAATATTCCCTTTATTATCTTTCAAATTGTATATATATTATCATTTTCAATCAAACGAACGACAGAAGAAAATTCATTCCCTGTCAATGCATCTGTTTCTTTACAAACGAAAAAGTATCTATCATTATTTTCAAATTGTAAGCAGCTAATTAAGTTTTGTATTTAATAGAAGAAGCATTAGATATTGGTGCAACTAAAACAGATTGCAAATTCATTGTAAATACAAAGGCAATTTCTGAAATGTTATCCCTCTCTTAATTTGTTCTAGCTTCATCTTTCAATGTCTGAAACTCTTCTTCAGACACATTTTTAGCCTTATAACCTTTCCACAGACACAAAGGATCCTTCTGGGGTTTGTACAATGATAAATTCATTTTATAAAATATTGCTTAAAATTTTGCATTACTAACAGAAAATTCTTTCTCTGCAACACACCAATCATTTTTGTAAAACCTACAAAACTCTTCTTTTGTTTGCCACACAGGTTCAAGGTAGTACATTTTAGATGATGAAGCGCGGCAATATTGTGGCTATTTTTGCCTATGATCTGAAGAATATTCTAACACTCTCACTTTTGTTTGCTTTATTACTCATTCTATTTGTAGCGCTTTCCTTGCAATATTTCTGATAATCAATTTTTAAATCAGTTTTGATCCAGTTCGAAAATGTGTTTTGAACCAAAAACTTTAGTGCATTGATGAACATTTTCTTGCAAACCGTGAATGTATTTCCATCATCCATCAATAATTATGTTACTGTAAAATTTCTTCTCGACTATTATTTATTCGCACGTCTCCAATTAACGGATCCTAAAATCACAATTGTTTTCACGTAATTTCTTTTCTGACCTTAAGATATTTCAAAATTTAGGAAATATTTCTTTCCTTAATTCTTTAATTACATTTCGGCATTGCAGTGATGTATTAGAAATGCCTAATTTCCGCCGCTATGGAATTCTCATTATTTTCTGTGGTCTTACTACATTATAATCCCAACTATCATTAGATTTCTTTTTTCCATGATGTTGTAAGACCAATTCCCTTTTACTTTTATTCTCCAAGTTTTTCTTTGTAATAAAATCATCTGAGTTTCATCGGTGCAATTCTGTAGGCTTTAATTTTATTTCCATTTGTTTGTCTAACCAGAATTTTATCTGTATTCTCTAAAGCAGAAAGAGGTCTACTAAATTCTGTCTTGGTTACTTCTCTGGTTGCATTTCGCAGTTCTTGAATGCCACATGTCTGTCTTTCTCTCTATTAAGATCGTATCAATATAGTTCATAAGTACATATTTTAAGTGCAAGCTCCTTTGTACTATTATATAAATAGAAATTCCCAAATATTTCCTCCCAAATAATTGAACACCCAAAACAGTCTACTAACCTAAAAGAATCCGTCAAATCTAGAAGGAATCCATCAATCTGGCAACACTCGGAAATTTGATAACCCTAGACTATGAAAGTATTTGAACGTCTTTGCATTGGAAAACATTCTTATTCTATGACCTTTGTTGATTGTGAAATTTTATCATTGCGATTTATGCTGGTTAGATCGAGATACATGCTTAACCTGTCTTTTTTATAGTATTAATCTAAAGACGAGACACTTTTCAATGGTCTGGTATAGTTTGAATCGATTCCACCGTGTAGTTTTGTAATTATAAGATCGTCAAGTTTGTCCTCTTAACATGTACTCTCATGGTGACTAAGTAGAACCAATGAGAAGTTTTAAAATTTTGAGAAAACTAGGTGTTAAAACAGTTTTGAAAAATTATTGCATTACGAAGAATCAATGTGCGAAATTTCAAGAGCATCTACCACTTCACACGGGAAAAATTCTGCAAAATAACAAGCCTTAGTTAGCCGGGAGGCAGACTTTCGCGCGTTTTCTAGATGGTCGAGGCAGTAACGTGCAAGTCGACAATACGGCGCGTAGCGCGCTTCATTCTATTCGAACGATAAGTTCCTAGCAAGAGTTACGCTTCTCTCGGTCTACTGGGCGCAATGAAAAGGTCCTCACTCCTGGAAAACCTTATCTTTGATATTAACCAGCCAAACTCAAATTTGATGGATAGAACGGTCTGTAGGTTGTGAAGGAAACGCTGAAAACAATAAATATTGCACATGAATCCCCTCTATACTACACTCTTTAACCAATTGGTTGATCTTGCGAGATTGATTATAGATTATGTTTTACATTCAGTGCAATATTATTATTTTGCATTGGGCTAAATGTCAGCTTTGTGACTTTCACTCCACGACAATGATTGATTGGACGCTTATTCACATTCCCTTTTATACGAGATACGCAGTGGGTTGTCATTGCCTTCCACAGCACAGTTGCATGATATCGTAAATTGGACTCAAACCAGCAACCTTGAGCAAAGATCAGCGCCGCAATCAGTTAAGCTACGGGGGTGAGCATTCAACGAGCAAAGGTATTAGAAATAAATTTTATTAGAAATTGATATGCCTGGGAGTATTGAGGATCAAAGATCTCATGTTGACTTCACAAACTTCACAAGATAAAACCCCGTTTGAAATCCAGAAAGCTTTAAGTGAACTGTGTGGTGAACTAACAGTTTCCCATTAGTGTAGTCACTTTCGTGAAGGTCGTATGAGAAAAAAACGAAGACGCAATTCCGGGAAGACGTAGAATATCGACAGACGAATGAAGTGTGAAATTTGTGGCAGATTTTATTGAAAAAGATCGTCGTGCGACATGTGAAAACATTTCTGAAGCTACAGGAATTTCAACATCGTCCATATTTCGAATACTGTCAAATGATTGATACTGAAAATTCACAACACCCGACATCAGTTGCTTGACAACTCTGGGACACTCATTTTCCACGACAACGCTCTCCCACATACGGCTAAAGTCGGAACAGAAAAGCTCCACGAATGTATTATAACTTGCACCCCACAGTCCTGACGTGACTCCACCTGACTTTGACTTTCCACAGAATTGAAAACCTTCCGCGAGAACTTCGTTTTTCATCCCCAGATGAACTTTCTGCAGACGTTACCCGAACCATTCGTCTAATGAACAAAGAAGGGGTATTTGATGGAATTCTAAAGCTTCCCAGTTGTTGGAACTTGGTAATTGAGAAGAATGAAGACTACATTGAAGGATCGTGAAGAGATTTTCTCAAAAAAATGAAAGTGTAAGAAAATATAAAATATTGTGCATTATTTATGAAATGACCTCTTGCTAAACAAATTATCCTCAAATATAAATTAAGAACTTTTTGTTTATGTTCCCATAAAATATATCCAAAGTATTATACATGGATTAGTTCGTAGGTAAGGAAATGGATAAAATTTTAAATGATTAAATAGTCTCCCCATAAATCTTTTTATTTAAAAAAATTTTAAAACTTCACAGTTTGGAAAAAATAAAATTACTCCACCACCACATAAATGGTCATATATTACATAACCGATTACAATATTGCAAAAAAGTACGTGCTCTTTTAGCACCACTAGTTCAGTACTTGCCGACTGGACTATACTGATGATGAGAATCAATTATCAGATTTCTGGGCTCAGACGATAGGGAACAGAAGAACGAATTCAGTTCCCAATGTTCTTCCTCGTTATAATAATCAAATGATATGTAATGTAATGAATTCAATGCAATGAAAAACAAGTTAATGTAGTATAAAGTGAAAATTAATCCAATGTAAAGAATTGTAAGAGCCTTACAATTCTATGAAAGTCCATTTCCATTTTATAGGGATCTCTTATAATACAACCGATTTCATTGTTTTGTAGTGTATCTGACCTACACAACATCTAGGATTCAAAACCTACATTATGGACGATATTTCTATGTACCCGTTATCTAGAGTATTGATGGGATGTAGCAAAATTCCTAAATTACCTTTGTTGTCAAGAAACGATTTGTTCTCTGACATCGATAATGTTCTTTCGTAGATTTTTCACTTAATAGTAATACATGCTATGTAGCCTAGAAATGTTTTTACTAATAAAGTAATAAAGATTAAATCGTTCTATATTTGAGCATCTGCTGAAGCGAGACTCGGTGGTTTTGTCGCTTTCGGGGCCTCGTAATGCTCTGGAAAATATTTTTTGTTCCTTTCCTTGTAATACTTTCGAGATAAGGGATAAGTTCATGCCCACGCTCTGCTAGAAAGGGTCTTTAACGGAGCATTTATCCACGAGAGAGGCCACAAGACCGGAAAAGAAGATGGCGTTCATTGAGGAAACATAATCTCTAAATTTATCGACTCGAGCCGCTCTATCTCTCGTTACCTCTTCTCCAACGCTGTATTTCTTTCGGTTATAGGGCAGTGTAAACCTCTGTGTTACGGTCGTCTAAAAATAGAAAGAGAGATTTTTAAGTCGGTAATTAACATTAGCAGTATTCAAAATTTATTACCGAAACCTCGTTAATGGCAGTATAAGCATTCTCAAGAGTTCTTTAAAAATGGTGGGAAACGAAAGTACTTCTTCACAGAGGGCAGTATAAAACTTCTTCGGGAATATAAGAATAAATCTGGACGCGAAGAGCAGAAGTGAAGTGTAAATTACGAACCGATTCTTCTCCTTTTTTTTATCGCAGAGTCAAAGTCAAGCGAAGACTTTATGCGCCGTACCGTCTTATTAGGGGATGAGAGCGAATCCCATTATTTTTACTGCATTAATTCACCACAACGTCCTTTGCTGGGCGTGCTCAGATTTTTAATGAACGCCCTTCAAAAATGCTGGCAAAAAACTTCGTTAATTCTCAATTCTCTCCCTTGTATCTAACACGCCGTCTCTCTCTCTCTCTTTCTCTCTCAGCAGAATGCCTTTCCCTCCTTTTTTCAAACTTCATTTCTGTGACTGCCTAGATGAGAAAGAGGAGCCCGCGTTGACCGGCCGGAGTGGCGCCTTTCAATAATGAGAGAGGGAAGGACGGAGGGTGAGACAGCGTGCGCGCGGAGGGGGGGAAAAAGAGAGCGGCGGCGATAGAGAGCGAGAGCCACGAGACTGAGAGAGCGCTGAGGAATAAAAGTCATTATTGATGGTGCGTCCCCGGCGTAACGAACGTAATTAAAACATTACCAAGAGCCGAACTCAGCAACATGGAGGCGGGCCCTCGGGTGCCGGAGCTAACCCTGTTATCTGACTAAGCGGATTCCGAGTGTCAAATTTCTCCGCCGCTGGACTTGCAGCCGCGGAGCAGCGAGTCGGATCGCGAATTGTCGTGGCGCGTTGCGTCGTGTCGTGTCGTGTCGGGCCGAGTCGCACGGCCTGGGGACCTACCTCCTTGCTCCAGGGCGATGACGGTCGCTCGCAAAAACTCAGGTTCCTCGCGTTTCATTTCGACAAGCAGTAAGAAGCAAATCTGAGAAGGATTCGGGCTTTTACCTGGCCTGTCTTTTCACTTGTCGAATTAAAAAAAACGCTTTACAAGGACTTTTAAGAGACGTTGCAGTCCGTGTGCAGTAAAATTTTCTTCGTAATAATTAGAAGTGAAATTGATTAAAATATCGTGTAGATGTAGAACATTAATAGGTTTGTCATAAAATGAATGTGTGTGCAATGGATATAATTGCTTACATTAAAAAGTATCCTAATATATTCTCATGAAGAGGTTCAGACCATTAAGAATAATTTTCTCTCTAATCGTTGCTGAAGTATAATTTAATTTTCATCCAATGCATCTAAACATATTTTATTGAGATGAACTCGTACCTTCCGTAATTATTGGTACATAATATTTCCTACTTCTTCAATTAAAAACATCCCATGGGTCGAAAAATAACAATTAGGCAATAGTATTTCGTCATATTAGAGATTATGGAGCTGGATTTAAAATGAATTTTCAACATTTAATTTCATTGTACCGTAACATGAAAGGAATTGATTGTAAATTTCTGATTTGTTAAAAATATTTAATTTTGTTAACTAAAATTCTAGAATTAATTAACGTGAGTCATTTGTCATAAGGATGACATTCGTTCACACTCGAGCTATTGGACATCAGTATAAGAAAAATTACTCAGAAAATTTAGTTTGAGTTTACCCCAAATATTCTTAGTCTTACACTGTTTTTCTTAATCATCTTATAATAGTTTATTGCGAGGTAAAATATATTTGAATACTTCCCAGTTGCGACTGTTATGACCTGTGCTAGAATATATTTCTCTTGGAACAAATTTCGACAGCAATTTTTTTCAATTAGAGGGATTTGCAGGGTTAAATGAAACGGTAGAAGAAAAATGTCAGTATAATACATATATATATATATATATATATATATATATATTGTTGACGACGTGTGTGTATATATATATAATATATTGACGACGTGTGTGGCGTGTGACGTGTGTGTGACGTGATAATTGACGACGTGTATATATATATATATATATATATATATATATATATATATATATATATATACTACTCTTACGTACGTCGTCAACAACGTAAAATTGTTAGAAGTGTTATGCATCAAGGTATTACATGTAACAACAACCTAAACTCAGTGATTCTGGTTTACTGAATGTGAACTTCGGCTAATAATGCAATGCTTATATCTCGTGTGTACGTTACACTTGAACTGAAGTTCAACTATATTGTGTGTTCTCAGACTCCAGCCACCTCCAAGAACTCGTCATTTTGTCAAAAATAATGATTTTTTTTACTGACGGCTTCTTAAAAACATTAAATTCTAGCAGTTAAGATTCTAAATATATGATACAAATATCTGAAAATTTTGAAAAACGCAGAAACAATCTAAAAGCTCATTCTAACAAGTTTCTAGTTAACATGATGTACAAAACAAATATAACGAGCTTGCAAATACAACCTCAATAGCTTCGAGTAAATCATATTTAATTGCCTCAGTTAGCTACGGATAAAATGAAGCTCGGTATTACACGCTATTATGTGTATACTACAATCGATAATAGTTGCTTTATCGAGATACGTTTATTACACGTTTTTAGGATTCTTAAAAACCAAGCTAAATCGGAACATTTGATCTCAACTGCGATTATGAACCTGATAAAATAACTCCATTTATAACTCTTGTTATCCCAAAGATCTAAATTACAGCCGTTAATTAAGAGTCGGTATATATACAACGTGAATAATTACTTCAAATAATTTGTTCAACAATTGATTAAATATGTGATACCACTTATTTTCATGCATTTGAACAATGAAATTGGAAACTATTTCTAACGAATTTTAGCCACATTGCCTGGATTTTAAATTAAATACACGCAACATACATCATTAGAAAACACGTTCTACTTACAGCTGCTACCATTATTCATTAGTATTTAATCAACAGTCGACTAAAAGCCGACATCTATTCCTGCCCACAATGTTGACTTATTTATTATTATACCAAATTATGCATTTCACAACAGTAAGAGAAGGAAAAGTTTTCCCACTGATTTTCTATTTCGGTGATATGTCACTACATCTAGAATTTAGAACACGAAAGTAATTTGTTCCATATCACGAAGAAAAAATATCAAGAGTATTAAAACTACGAAAGAAACCCGAATTTCTGAAATCGGCACGAGCATTTAACGTCTACAGCTTTCACCAATTGCATCACTTGTACCAAATGTCTCGCTTCAATTTAAACTTCGACGCACTCGTCCTTTCTAATCCTGCTGTAATTTGTTCGCTCGCGGAAAAGGGTGGATCCAACAGTGCCTGTGTCGTCCCACTCGTGCCCATTCCAGTCGAGCCACGACGTTGGTGGAAATGTGTCGGACATGTTCGCCTTCATTAAAGTATTCGGTTGCCTGAAAGTGACTGAGTCGAAAATCTGTCTCTACCGTCTCCCTGCGCAGATGGTCCAGGAGTTGTCGTAATTGTGTGATTGGATACGGACGCGTCGCGAAACAGCCTTGACAGAGAAAAGGGGACAAGCGAGGAGTGGAGAGGAGACGCTGGGCAGGACGGTACGAGGATGATCAAAGAGGGGAAGGCGTGTGATGTGATATGGCGGAGAGTAAAATGGAGAGTGTAATGTAGGGTATGATGTGGTGTGGTGTGTGTAATGCGTAGTTATGGTATAATGTGTAGTGTAGAGGTGTGGGTGGGTAACAGAGGAACGACGGGGGGGGGTGAATTGAGATGGAATGGGGTTGGATGGTGGGGTGGGTAGAGTAGAATGGGTTGAGTTGGGATGGTTTGGTAAGATATGTGGCGGAATAGTTTGTGGTGGGATGAGGTGTGGTGGGGTAGGGTAGGATAGGGTAGGGTAGGATAGGGCGCGGAGAAGGGGAAGTGAAGAAGAGGGATGGGACAGAGCGGGAGGGGGATGCAGGCGAAGGTGGAATGGGGTGGAGTGAAATGGATGGGGTGAAGTGAAATGGATGGGGTGAATTGGAGTGGGTAGTTTGCAGCGGAATGGGTAGGTTGAGGTGGAGTAGGAAGGTTGAGGTGGAGTAGGAAGGTTGAGGTGGAGTAGGAAGGTTGAGGTGGAGTAGGAAGGTTGAAGAGGGGTGGATATGGTGAAGAGGGGTGGGTATGGTGAAGAGGAATGGGTATGGTGGGGAGGGGTGGGTATGGTGAAGAGGGGTGGGTATGGTGAAGAGGGGTGGGTATGGTGAAGAGGGGTGGGTATGGTGAAGAGGGGTGGGTATGGTGAAGAGGGGTGGGTATGTTGAAGAGGGTGGGTATGGTGAAGAGGGGTGGGTATGGTGAAGAGGGGTGGGTATGGTGAAGAGGGGTGGGTATGGTGAAGAGGGGTGGGTATGGTGAAGAGGGGTGGGTATGGTGAAGAGGGGTGGGTATGGTGAAGAGGGGTGGGTATGGTGAAGAGGGTGGGTATGGTGAAGAGGGGTGGGTATGGTGAAGAGGGGTGGGTATGGTGAAGAGGGGTGGGTATGGTGAAGAGGGGTGGGTATGGTGAAGAGGGGTGGGTATGGTGAAGAGGGGTGGGTATGGTGAAGAGGGGTGGGTATGGTGAAGAGGGGTGGGTATGGTGAGGAGGGGTGGGTATGGTGAGGAGGGGTGGGTATGGTGAAGAGGGGTGGGTATGGTGAAGAGGGGTGGGTATGGTGAAGAGGGGTTGGTATGGTGAAGTGGAGTGGGTAGGATGAAGTGGGGTGGGTAGGGTGAGTGGGGTGGGTAGGGTGAAGTGGGGTGGGTGGAGTGAGTGAAGTGGAATGGGTGGAGGAAGGTGATAGAGTGAGGTGAAGTGTGATAAGTTGGGGTTGAGAGGAGCCAGAGAGAGAGAGAAAGCGAGAGAGGGAGCGATCCCGTCTGCAAACCTACAGCGCAAGGGTGTCTACGTCCATGACACGCCAGGAGCCGTCCGCTGGCTTATGCCGAGGACGTCATCTCATGTACTGCGCTATCTCTGCCCGTGCATTCGCAGCCCTCGAGAGATCCTCTAGCTGGCCTACACCACCTACGCTATGCATCAGCTGCAACACCATCGTCACCTACCTCACCTTGACATTTCTGACTGCTTCTGCCCATTCTATTACTAAATGTGAAATCTGAGGGGGAAAAGTTAATATCCACGGTCGTCACTCACGAAGTTACGTGAGAATAATTTGTTATAAATATTTAATTGATATATGAACTGGTACAATCAACTTTATTGCATTAAGCGTGGATATATCGTGCTCCTAATTACGGTGAAGTTAACATTCAAACTTTAAATAATCGGAAACTTCGTATGCAGGAAGAAAGGGAATCAGGTACAACTAGAACTCTCACGTTCAATGAGAGGTTTGTATTTGGCTACAGAGAACCAAGATATTTCTAAACAAGAAAAATTACAATTTATTCAAATATTAATATGAATGTACAATGTTCTGAGGACAGAGCCTATAGAGAAAAATTGCACATAACACAGAATTACATATTTTACATCAACAATACTTGACGTAAGAAAACCATTTTAGGCCACGCACAAGAACATAGAGAATCAATGCAAAATCAAAGAACAAGCATGACAGGGCAGTGAATCACTTACACCCTCTGAAAATAATTATACATCATTAAATGCTATACTGCAAAGGCGAATTCTCTGGGATTTCAACAATTCATAAAAAGATATTCATTAATATAAAATACATGAGTATAGTGGTCGCTTACGGATCTATTTGCACTCATCAAAAATTACGAAACAACAATGATAATAACCATTATGCTCAGTTATGGTGTTTTTAACATTGATACCTCACCACACCTGTGACATATTGGCTCAATGAGCACCAATGACATAAATAATATCGGCATACATCGAAACTCCTCAAAGAGGACCGGTTGCCACTGCAACCACGGTTCCAAGAGAGATACATTAAATTAGACCTTCGGCGCGAAAAGCGAATCAGCCAATACGGGCCCTTGTGCCGCCAAAAAAATTCGCTTGCCAACTGCTGCAAGATTTCCAGAGTAGAAGATATCTGCAACAATAGTATAAAACACATTACAATTCAAATAGAATAAATCATGGCTAGCCTCCACAAGTGGGCAGTCGAAAAAATACCCAGGAGAGAAAAACACAATATTAGTCACAGTGCGGAGGATTTAAACAATACACCCATAACAATAGAGCATATTAAAAAATACAATAGCCCAAAGGGCATCAATAGCACCACTGTGCATATCAGACAAAATTTATGTGCAAACCAGATCCATAAGATTTATTAATAATTAAATTATAATTACCCAGGACTGACCCTTCTACCATAAGGCCAGTTTAGCAGCTGAAGAAAAACAAAGGTTAAATTTAGAGTTGGAGTTTATAACTTTTAACAACACTATAACTAGTTACAGATGGAAAGGTTCAAAACAAGCATCATTGATTAATTGGATACATAATAAAAGGAGGAAAAGTAGTTAAATATTAATTAATAAAAAAATCAATTATTAATTATTGATTATCCACAACTAAGGAAGCTTGTTTAATTACACTTAATAACACTAATTGTCATGGCCATAACTAATGAACCTTATGTTAAGGATACCAATGAGTAGTGAATCTTGTGTGAAACAACACTAAAATGGCATCTGACACCTCGTCAACATCTTTCCCAGTGTCACCAAAACCATAATTATTTTAAAAAATAAATCGTTCGATTTTCTGCTAATTATCTATGAAACAAATTTGTTACGAGTTCTTGTTCTAACCATGTTTGATGGTAAAAGTACAATCCCTTTGGCAGTCTACATATTACAATAAATCTCAAAAAAATCATTAAAGAAACTGAATACACATTTATACTTTCACTGACCACCTAAAAGGGTAAAAGACAGAAATAACGTTTTACAAAGTACTCAGACACAAAAGGGTGACAGCAAAAACCTAAAATCTTTTTGGAACACCACTTTATTGGTTAATTAATAAATTCACTCCAATCACACAATAATACTTAGATAGAAGCCTCACGACAAAAAACAAAATCTTCAACAGCAATTAAATTGAGCAGTGATTATAATAATGTGACCAGTTACTACGTGTAGGCGCGACGTCCTGCCTTTACGTACATAAATCACGATATGTTCTCGTCCCTTTCCTCCGGCACAAAACAATTGGATTACTGCGTGCGAATGCATTGTCCTGGATGTCCAGATATTCTCCACCACACGATTATTAGTCCCCGTCGTACGCCCGTCTCTGTCGTTTCCACCTTCTCCACCAACGCTACCTACTCTGTCCCCGCTTCTAAACCTCCCTTCCCCTGGACCCTGGGCTCCGCTCTCCGCCCCTCTTTGCTTCTACGTGTCACTCGTCTCGCCTCGCTCCACCCCGGCCCCGCCCCGTCTGCTCGTCCGGTTGCGCCTCTGACACCGTCCGCACTGACCTCGACGCTCCCGTCCGTCCGGCTTCCGCCCCTCCCGCCCCGCTCCCACCCGTCGCTCGCGCGGGGCCCCGTCATTCCACCGCCTCCAACTCTCCGCCGAAGTTGCCGCGGCGCAATCGCCCGAATTTAATTTGCGCGATGAGGCGACGGGCGCGGGCGTCGGGACGGACCCGGTCGCACGCGGTGGAGTTGGGGGCAAGAGGAAGGCGAATCCGCGACGCAGGCAGGGCGGGGAGGGGCGGAGACGGTGGCGGAGGCGGAGACAGAGGTGGACGCGGAGACAGAGGTGGACGCGGACTCCGCGGCAGAGGCGGCAGAAGAGGGGTGGCAGGGTCGGGCGTAGTTGGAGTGGAGAGGGAGGGGCGGAGACGGGGCAGAGGTGGGAGCTGAGCTAGGAGATGGAGCGGAGGTGGGGTGGGGGTGAGGCCAGAGATGGGGGCGGAGGCGGGGCAAGGGCCGAGGGAAAAAACGTCAAAGGCGGAAGCGGTGGTATGGGCGGTGGCAGGGCCGGAGGCGGAGACAGAGACACAGAGATACACACACAGACAGAGACACAGAGATACACACACAGATAGAGACAGAGACACAGAGATACACACAGAGACACACACACAGAGACACAGAGATACACACACAGAGACACACACACAGAGACACACACACAGAGACACACACACACAGAGACACACACACACACAGAGACACAGAGATACACACACAGAGACACAGAGATACACACACACAGAGACACAGAGATACACACACACAGAGACACAGAGATACACACACACACAGAGACACAGAGATACACACACACACAGAGACAGAGATACACACACACACTGAGACAGAGATACACACACACACACTGAGACAGAGATACACACACACACACTGAGACAGAAATACACACACACACACTGAGACAGAAATACACACACACACAGAGACAGAGATACACACACACACAGAGACAGAGATACACACACACACAGAGACAGAGATACACACACACACAGAGACAGAGATACACACACACACAGAGACAGAGATACACACACACACAGAGACAGAGATACACACACACACACAGAGACAGAGATACACACACACACAGAGACAGAGATACACACACACACACAGACAGAGATACACACACACACACAGACAGAGATACACACACACAGAGACAGAGATACACACACACACAGAGACAGAGATACACACACACACAGAGACAGAGATACACACACACACAGACAGAGATACACACACACACAGACAGAGATACACACACACACAGACAGAGATACACACACACAGACAGAGATACACACACACAGACAGAGATACACACACACAGAGATACACACACACAGAGATACACACACACAGAGATACACACACACAGACAGAGATACACACACACAGACAGAGATACACACACACAGACAGAGATACACACACACAGACAGAGATACACACACACAGACAGAGATACACACACACAGACAGAGATACACACACACAGACAGAGACACACGGGCGGAGGGTGGGGCGGAGGGTTGTAGGGGATGGGGGCGAAGGTAGGGAAGGAGACGGGACGGAAACGCAGAGGAGGCCGGCATTGGCCGGGTGGAGCGGGGGGGGGATCATAGGTGGCGGCACAAACGGTCGCGGAGGTGGATAAGAGGAGTAGACTCCAACGTGGGGCAGTGGCGTGGGCGGCAGTAGCGCAGGCACAGGAGTTGTGTAATGCTGGCGGGCTAAATTGTGAGTAACACAAATATTCTGAGAGCTCTGAGTAGCTGACAAAGAGTTCTACAGTTCTCGAAAAGTTTCGAAAGATGTTCCGCAAAATTTTAAAAAATCTAGGAAAAAATTACACTCAAAACCAAAAACAGGCTGCGGGCAAAAGTCGGAACTTTCAAAATTTTGTTTCGTCCGCCTGTGTCTGGGAGGTCCTAGGGTTCGACCCTCGAAAGTGGCAAGATTTTCGATCCTAGTCGCATAGCTTGAGTTCAACCGCTGATTAGAGAAGCTTTATATCGGCCAGCTGCTCTGAGGGTTTCTCCGATCAAGACAGGACACACTCACTTTTACGTGCACAACATTAATATACATGCCGGGAGATCAGTCGGGAGCTGACAGCTTGTCCCGACTGGCGGGTGCACCACTGGTGGGAGATATCGGGGGAAAACTCGCCTACGTGAAGGTCAGCGCGTGATCTTACCGTACAGCGAGGGACAACACTACCGTGGTAAAAACTTTCACTACCCGTATGGAACTAATGACAATAGGAGCTGACGCGCCCGGGAACATGAAATATTCAATCAATCAATCTCGCGAATTTCTGCCCCGCCCTTGCCCCACAGCTATCGCAGGGACGAGACACAGTTGGACGCCCCCCCCCCTGAGCGTTGCGCTGCCTGGCGCGTGAAGCCCCCGGGGCCTCTGTGACAGACGCACGGACCCCCCGCCCCGCCGCCAATCACTCGTGGCCGCCGTGAGCATATGCACACGCGCGATCGCCGAACTGACAGAGGCGCGCTTTTGTTGCGAATAATTAAAACCGTGTTTCGGGATTATTTCCGCGAAGAGAGACGTTTCAACGACCAATTGAATCCCTCCGGGCGTAAAGGCTGTAGCCCACATATTAAAACCAGCACACACCACAAAATGGATTGTAACTATGTTGGAGAGTGTCCCTACTAAGAGAATGTTGGCTAACTACACAAAGACAAATGCTGAACGTTATTTAATTTAAAGAAATAAACAATTTCCATTGATATTAAGGTTGCAATCGGTTTTAAGGATGGTGCTAAGGCAAATGAGTTTTGCGCGTTAAAACCTTTTTCCTCGGAGGTATTCGTTTGAATAGAATTTCCTTCTTCACTCTGGAATTTCTTTATGTAATAAAGCTCTCAAACGTAACGGTAGAACATAACAATGTCAATATATTTATAATAAAAAACATAACCACATCTCATTATCACAAAAATTATTATTAATTGAAGGTCTAAAGTCGATCCTCACTCGCGTCATAAACCCATGGCATGCTGTGACAGTCACCTGTTTATCCCCGCAACGTGTCAAAGGCTCGTTTCTTAAATGTAATTGCGAGAGAAATTTCCACAGCTTATTCCTTGTTAATTACTGTAATAAATATTTAAATTTGAGAAAAAGATCGTCGTATGTCCTAAATATTCCTTACATTTGCTGTGCTTTTAGTCAATGAATTGTTTGTTACTCTTGTAGGCTAACAATCAAAGTAAAGAGCAAGGCAATCTAAATCTTTTAGCTGACAGTACAAGGGCAATTTAATAACAATAAAAGACTGAAAATATTTATTTTGTGTTTCAACTCTAATATAAAAGTAAATATGCAGTTTTATACAAGGATTTAAATGTTCAACCAGTGTTAACAACTTCTAACCTTTATTTTCAATTACTATTAATCCA
Organism: Acheta domesticus; assembly: GCA_031308135.1. NCBI lineage: Eukaryota > Metazoa > Arthropoda > Insecta > Orthoptera > Gryllidae > Acheta > Acheta domesticus. Next base: position 125,816,853 of record JAHLJT010009355.1, read on the forward strand.
TTCAAAAAAGTTAACTGAAATATGCGAGCTCTTATTCCACTTTAAAAGATTATTTTTATTTTCCAATACTAGCACTTCCTTCCAAAGGCAAGGCTTCCTTCCTCGCTTGATTTCGAGACGGATACTCAATCTCTTGTCGGGATTTAGAAATGTATTGTTTTATTACGTGTTATATTAAGTTCGCCAACAGATCGGCTGCAGAGGTTCACCTAGACATTTAATTCAAGAACTGCAGTTAGCCCAATAACCTAGTTCTGATTTTGGTATATTTTGCTTATTTTCCTCGAAAACAATATTGATTATTTTTATCAAGACTTAAAATGACACGTGTCACCTCTCATAGATCCCTCACATACTTCCTTGCAACTCCGATGAAGAAACCACACGAGTGAAACGACATCTGATCCTCACCGGCGTCATGAACCCACTGCAAATCGCGACAATTACCTGCTTACCCCAGAGCAACGTGTCAAGAGCTCTCCCCCTCAGGGAAGCTCCACACCTGCAAACAGCCAACGACGCCCCACCAACATCTCCATCCGCAGCGTATTGCTTTTCATAGCCAACTTCTCCTCTCGCAGATTCCAATTATGATAATACAAGGCGAGGTGCCTCTATCGCTCCCGGTCGGCACCACGCCCATCGCCTCACCGGATGTTGACACTAGAAAAGCGGCAAAACTTAATCACGGAATTATTCAAATGCGACACGCTCGCAGCGCCCACGTTTTGAAGCCCCCGAGTTTATCTTCAAGCAGTTGCTCCGCGCGGTGACGACGCAGTGTGTTGTTTTACCTCGCCGCCCGCCGCCCGCCGCCCGCCGCCCGCCGCCCGCCGCCCGCCGCCCGCCGCCCGCCGCCCGCCGCCCGCCGCCCGCCGCCCGCCGCCCGCCGCCCGCCATCCAACACCCCTCTCCCGTCCTCCAACACGCTGCATATTACCCATCGCATACTCCTCCATCCTCCATCCTCGTGCCCACTGACCCCCTATTGCCGTTGTCGGCGACCTCTCACCCTTCCACACCACTACCTACAGTCCCCCACCTCCCACTATTGCCCTTTGGGCGACTCCGTCGTCCGCCCTGGCCCGCCGTCACCCATCACCCGATATTGCTCACTGCCTGCCGTTGTTCACCCTTCCCTCGCCCACCGCATGTCGCCACCCACCCACCGTTACCACGGTCATCCATTACCGGCTACCCACCGTCTCCCACCCCCACCCCCGTCCCCATCTCCCGCCGTCTCAGCCTGCTGCCCGCCGCCCCCGTGGCCGGCCGCCCGTGATCATGTCACGGAGCCTCCCTCGCTCCGCCCACCCCCTCCCCCCGCGCCGGCGAATTTAAACTACCTCGTTCCGAGCGCTCGGGAGCGCGGGCGCGGGCGCGGGCGGGCGCGTGCACCGCGCGGAAACGTGGCTCCCCGGCGGGTTCACGGCTCGAGACGGAAAGCGAGAACGAAGTTGGGAGCGGAAATATTTGAATACCACCGCCGGGAAATCTTCCACCGCGGGCATGCCCCCCGCCCCCCTCCTCGGCCACCCCTAGCCTCGAAGCGTGAAACACGTGTCGAGACGCACGCTGCGCACTCACAGGCGCTCGTCTTGACGTTCGGAGGGGGGGGAGCGTAACCTGAAAGCCCGCCGGCATTTAATATCCGCTCACCTGAAAGCTCCGCCAGGCTGTACGTAGGACTCGAGAAGAAATTATAACAATCGGAGTCCTTGAGGAGAGTTTCGTGTATGTTAATTTTGGTTCTGGGTAGATTGGGGGTTTCCATTAGAAATTGAGTGATTGAGTGTTAAGTGATTCTGGGAGCATAAAGTACGGTCATTAGCTCCGGGAGCGTACGTAACGTGTGTGAATGTTACTATGTTTGAATGTGCTTGATTTATTTTATAATTCTAGCTCTGTGCACATGTTAAAATTACATATTTAAATTACAAAGCATAGTTAGGAAATAAAAACATTTTCTTTCCGACATAGATATTGAAGACTTAATGATATTAATGAATATACATTACCAGTTATCAGTGGCGCTGAAGGTATAGTGTCCAAACGACCTGATGTTTTCTTGTAAAGCATTTTACGTTTATGCTGAATATGAATCATGAATGTGTCGTAACTTCACTGGTGCTGAATACATGTCTTCAGATTCTGGGGTGAATATCTGTCAACGGGTTGTGAAAGTAACAATCGTAAAATTTTTACTTCCATAAAAAGGTCTTTAGCTAGACCTCCCCTCTTGGGTCAGATGACACGACGATTTGTAGATGTTACCACATTTATGTATTCGCATACCTAAAATTTGGCACCATGCCTCTGATCCATGTTGATAAGTCATCCTTGGGCTTATAACACGATTTCAAATCTAAGCTAGTGCAATTTTTTTCACGCCATCGAGAGTATATATTTCGCACAAAGCTGCCCGTATCAAAATAAAAACAGCTGTACCAATCGAGCCATTTAAAGACAGTAAGAGTTTCGTCACTTGTTTACCAGAGCACAAGCCGAAGGAACAAGAGAAAATTTGTACCACCACTAGTTACACAATATTCAGCAGACTTATATTTCCTCTTGTTTAGAATGTTACTTGCATAAAATTTCATTAAAATCTAAATAAAGTTGTAGATTTGTACAAAAAAGCTAGGGGTGTTTAAATAGCACGTACTTTATCGCCCGTATTTTTACGCAAAATTACGCGAAAGTACTCAAATTTTTGAAAAATTATACATGACCTTATTTCAAAATCTATCTTTAAGGCACAGACTTCATTAAGCAAAAAATCTCCATCTTCGTTAGCATAGATGTAGGATGACCTCGAAAAAACTTTGAATTTAATAATTTTCAAAAAAATCAGTGTTTTCAACGAATATGATTTATGTGCAAGATGGTTGATTTACGAGCACGGTAGCACAAATATACAACACACATTTGTATATTGTTACAACGTACATTTGTGTATTGTTACAACGTACATTTGCATAACTAGTAATAACCTGAATGTAATTTTATTCTCATATAATATGCACTTATCCTGTCACCTTTTTAGCATTTTGACATTTTGTATCTGTATGCCTGGGATTAATTGTATTTTATTGACTTTGACAGAGTCCTTTATTACATCAGATATAAAAATTAATATTGTTTACAACAGAAAGCTCCATTATATTGGATATAAGGAGTTACATCTTCTCCAAACACACATGTCAATGCGTTTATGCACGAAAGAAATATTTCAAGCGCGGCAGCGAACTTCCACTGTTTTATTTTATTTTAATGATCAGTGTTCTATAGGTTATGAGTCAGAAAACAAAGTAATACTTTCAAATCATTCATTATGTAATCATTCAAATGTAATTTTATTAAATATAAAAGAATAATATCTCTCTCCCAATATTTCAAAAAAATTGTGTATAAATGGAATACAATCCCACAAGCTATGCGGATTCAACTTCAAAACACGTGACCGCATACATTTGCGAACAGCTATTAAAGATTTAATAATAATCATAACAATAATATAAATAACAACAATCACACTACTTTATGTGGCATCAGTTCAATTTTATGATCACGAATATTTTTATTCTTCGTGAAAGTGCTATCGAGTTGCAATGTAATCGAACTAATGAGTAACAAAAATATCGGAAAATGGTAAAAAGATGATACAAATAATATTAATCATGAATATCAAATAAGACGGAAAACTTTCGATTCAATCGCAAATAAAAATAATTTCATGAGTCGGCAGGAAATTTCATAATTGAATGGATGAAAACCAAAACGGTATACGTGACATTTTATAAATTCTGAGAAAACGTTTATTTAAATCAATATTAATGTAAAAGTGTGCTGCTTTGGGTCATCGTTAAATCCACGGCATTTCAATTTTTCATTAAAACCACGAAATTACATTGGCCCTGAAATGTAGCCTAATATATTATACAAATTTTCCTCGGAATTTTTAAAATGTTACTTATACCATTTTGGTTTTCACCCATTCAATTTATCATTTAAATCCGGGATGTTCATTAAATTTATACAAAAGCTAAACCAGTCTTTTTTGATAAAATATTAATGTTTCCTCTTATTTCTTAAACAAAAACTTTTATTGGTGTGGAAAGGATGAAAGTTACACTTTCTTTGGGACGTAGAAGGAATGGAAAATTTAAATTTGTAAACTTTATCAGTTTAAATTTCAGATTCGATTTCTACATTACCCGTTGCGGATGGTTTGTCATGATTTTTGCACAAACGTTTTTCAGAGTGCAAATCGGAAAACGTGACAGTTTTGGATCCATTCATCACAACTGAAAAAAAAGATTTCCTCACAAAAGCTAACCTAACGTAGTACAAGAATTGTCAACCCACATTCTATTGAGGCCTCATTTTGCAAATGGAATGGAGGAGAGGCGATTTGGTTATTTCGTCGGTAGCGAATGAAACAAGGTTGCAAATGGTGTGTTACACGACACCAAACTTGTAAATATTCGCGAACGTTCTTTACCAATTTATTCATAATTCAGCCATGCATTGTAAGAGAAACGGAATAGAAATTCCGGATATCGCATCTTGCACATCTAGTTCGAAGGTCAATAAGTATTTCTCTTACTTTTTGAAGCTCTTAATAGTCAAGGTCAACACGACTTTCGAACGTCCCAACCTACTCCTCTCGGGCTACCGCGAAAATTTTTCAAGGTGCCAAAGTAGAGCTGCTCGGACCAAAGATGAAAATAGTTTGCATTATTATCCCAACTCAACGAATTTTTGCAGTGGAAACTTCTGTTCTAAATCAGCTTAACAAAAATGTAACAGTCTGAAAACAAAAATAAATATTTACGAAGAGTAAACTATCTCTGACTCTTGTCATTTGAATATAATAATTTATATTCAGACAGGAAAAGACAGGTAATATTTAAAAGCACATACGATTTAAAATTCTTCTTATAAGAAACAACAGGAAGTAGTATCGGTTAGTTCCGAAATTTGAGTTCTTACATGGACGAAGGTTGCTGAAAGTCAGGGGGTTTAGTTTTAGATTTCATTGGCAAGTTGGTTAGATCTCATTTTTAGACATTTTAGTATATTATTTTCAGGAAGACGATCTAATTGGTGGGCGCACTAAGATCATGAAACTTAAGGAATCACCAATACAAATGCGTCTTTAGAATTTCAGGATTTTAAATTGAATGACACACGTAATAATATTAAAACACGTAGATAAATTTAACAGACTTACCATTGACGTTTCCCGTGAACATGTCGCACTAGTCCATAGACTGCTCGTTCCAGAATCACCACTCGCCGGTCACGACCCGTCACCTCAAGCAAGAACCGCATTCTGAGCATCAGTGAGCAAAACGTCCGCTAGGCTGCGGTCGAGGTGAAACAGCGAGTCTGGGGTCAAAGACATTTCAATGCAAAGAATTTCAAAGTGAGCATATTTGAAAATATATGGCGAATTAAAGCGAGCTTCAGTTCTTTTTAATACACAATTTTCAGCATGATATGAGTATTTCGAATTGATATTGTAATTACTTTATATTATTTAAGTAAAAAGGAGATACAATGTTTTTTTTAATTTCAAATGGGAAAATGCATCCAGTATATAACGAACAGCTGGTAGTTTTATCGTACACGTTAGAGAATAAATAATCGGCTCTTTTGACTCAAACAACCCCAAAATCTTTATAATTGGACTGAGCAGAATATAAAGCTCATATGCAAAATGATCATTCGAAATTGTCTCAAATTCCATTAGAATTCATGAGATAGGTGTCTACATTTTGTGAACGCATATTTTGGCCTGAGATAAGTTTTGGAAAACGTAATACATTATTCCGTCTTTTAGATTAAGAAAAAATGTAATTTTAATCTACCTAAATGATATTGGAATTCTGTCTGTGATTTCAACATAACTGTATTTTTATAATCTCATTTACAGATTTAGATGATATAAAAACAAACTGTTTTCATGATTTCTGTCCGGGAACGGCTTAACCAATTTCAATGCAAGGAAGCGTCCATATCGTAGAATACTTTCTTTTCAAATTATTATTTCCTCTTACGTAAAGAAATTTTGTTTGTTTTTTGTACAAATCTACAGTTTTATTTCAATGATTGATTGATTGTTAGTGATTCCGGACGCGTCAACTGCTGAGGTCATTAGTCTCAGGTGTAGTGCATGTTTACCCCTCAGGAGGTGGCAGTGGTCTTCCCCGGCTGGATGACGAGATCTGGCGCCAACCTACTGTAAGCTAGCAGTTTTTTTCCCAACCAAGTACCTCCCACCTGCGTGGCACCGTTCCACTCAGGATAAGCTCTGAGCTTTCGATCGGTTTGCCGGCAAGTGTGGTAATGTAGTACATGTTAATGTAAAGATGTGTAAGTAATGGTTGAGGATAGGACAAGGAAGAGGAAGGAAAGACCGCATGCGGTCTGTGGCACGTTTGTTCGTGTACTGTTCCGGCTTTCGCCTAGTGTTCATGGGAGAAACCACGGGAAACTACCGATCAGAGCAGCTGGCCGCTAGAATTCTCCTCCAGATAGCGACTGCATTCGACCTAACTGACAAGCTAATGTCGAAAATCCTGCCAACGTCCGGACTCGAACCTAGAACCTCCCGGTCAGAGGACTGCAGTCACATCAGTTGATGCACTGAGCCATCTCTCGGTACTTGATTTAGAACTTAATGACATTTTTTACAAGTGACATTCAATAAAACAGAAAAAAACACGTCTCCCCAATTTCTTGTAACTAGTGGTGGGACCGGATTGCACAGACTCTCTTACCAGTTAGTTTCCTACTACCTTGTGTCGTTGGTCTGGGTGTAAGGATCCAATTCCTCGATTACAGATTGCACACCAGCTGCCCTAAATGGAAGTGACTAAAAGGAAAAATTGCATCATTTATTTTTCTTTACCTGCTTTACATTCAGGCATTGAGAAAGCGACGTTCTGAATTTCGGGAATTCTCAAAGGACCTGGGAATTAAGAAAGAAAGTCACGATGCTTCTGTTTCGGCTAGAGCTCTGGGAGCCAAGTGACGAAACCCTTATTGCCTTGAAACGGTTCAATCGGTGCAGCTGTTTTCATTTTGATGCGCGCGATTTTGGGTGAAATATAAACTCTCTCGAAGGCGTGGAAAAAGTGCACTAACGTAGATTTGAATGTATATTATAAGCTGAAGGAGGGCTTATTATGATGGATCAGAGGCATGGTGCCAAATTTAACCAATGCAAATACATAAATGTGATAACATCTACATATCGTCGTGTCATCTCACCCAAGACCCGAGATTTTCTCCGTGACCATCTTAGCTAAGACGACACGACTGTAACTTTCACAAGAAGTTGATCCATATTGACCCGAGATGACACATATTTAGCATAAATGAAAAATATAAATTATAATAGTCAAGCTGCCAGACGTGAAGTCAGATATCCCCATATTCAACTGTTTTCAGCCTCAACAAGCAATTCTATGCCTTCAACAACAATTTCTGTATTTTCTGATTTTGGACTACTACCATTTTTTTACTCATCCATTGAATTATCAGATCTAATAGCATTAAGATCAGAAACCAGTTCCTGCAAATGCTCATAGATTTCGCATTATACACGAATATTGGAAATGACGTATAGATATTAAAAAACAGCATACAAATACGTCCTATTACTCACTGAAATAATTCTTACTATTAATTATAATAATGCAAGTATGCCGTCTTCCAAGTGACCTAGCGGTTCGGCAAAACACTCGTTAAGAGTATATTTATAGAGCCCTCTTTCCCCAGTAGGCCTATGGCTCTGAAGACACAATGAAAGTCAAAGATGAAACAGAAAAGCGAGGACAATGTCAGAAAGCCTAAGATTAAAGCTGGAAATAACAATTAATGAAAAGATTAAATGCCTGCTGAGATACTAGATGATAAATATATTATCTATTAATTTTCACATTATACCATAGAAAAAATACTAAAAATCAACGGAGGCCTCAATTTACAGAGCAAATTCTATTAATACAAAGTTAAAATAATTGAGAAAAAATTGGGTATAACTGAGTGACCACTTCCTTCAATATTTGAAAGCAATAACTTAACATACAATGAAATATAAAACATGTTATTGTATGCAAAATGTATGATACAAATAAAATTTCCCAGATTCAATAAACAATTAACTACATAAATACTTACAAAGTATTCAACTAATCCTCAATAATCTAATTAGTTTGGAAGTAGTAAGTACAATAAAGGTCACGGCTACTTCATCAGAATAAATTGAAAAAATTACTAATAGAAAGTTAATATAAAGCTAAATCATACAAATAAAAATTAAAAGCCGACTCATTTACTTAGAATGAACAAAGTAGAAAAAAAGACTTTTCCTATTAAAGTGGTAAATGAAACAATGAAGCGTAATAAATTAAGAACTATATGTACACTGTCCTAATAATAAAGCCTAAGAATAATATTTTTAATTCACAAACCAAATATTAATTATAAACTATTTTCATTAATACTTAGCACAAATTTAATTCAACATGTAAAATTTCCCTTCGTCAGTAACTTCACAAAAAAATTAAACAAAAATGAAAAAGAATCTTTTTGTTGCATTTCATTCGATCACCAAGTTACTACTTATTAGCTTTCAAAACAGGCCTCAATAACGTTATTTAAAAATACACCGTCAAAGTAATAACGTAACTTTACAATAGGAATATATGCAAAAACAAATTTAGTTTTGATTCTCTATTTTAAATTTGTTTTCTTTAAGTTTTTGGAAAACAAATCTTAAAATGTAAGAAATAGTTCATTCTACATCAATACATTCTACAGTAGTCTATTCTACATCAATAAAAGAGTTATTTTAACCTACTTCAAAACGAACAAATTTTACTAATCATTTACTAAACAAATCTAAAAGTTTCCTCTCAAATATATCTGTAAATTCAGGACATTTGTTTTATTATATTAAAAACGTAAAAGTTGATTTTTCATACTTTATTTGCTAAATATGAGGACCCCTTATTGATAGCTGATTTCAGGTATTGTGAAGTAAACTCATAGTTTTTCTACCGGTTTAAAAAGTATCAGAAACGAATTATCGATGGTCGGTTTAATCACTTCCAGAATTATGCCATGGCTGATTATGAGGCATTTGTCAGAACCCTCGGCCCCCGCATCCCTACGACAGCGTGACATAGCATGGAGTATTTAACACTTCTCAACTTTAACACAAGACGCAATTTTTACACTTCCAGATTACACAGATTTTCTCTATGAAACATAAAGACGTCCGTGGTCATCATACTGTGGTCTCTAAGCGTCTGTAATTTCTCACTAGTAACTTAATTACATTTTATTGCGAATGGCATTCTCTACGAGTTCAAAGTTCTCTTCCTCTCTAACAGGTAAATTTTATTTTGTAACACATTTCCAGCCAATTGGATTCACTGTATCTCGTCTCAGTGTTGGGTAATTATGACTGAATTTATCAGGATTTCCTATTTCCGATTGAGCTACGATACGTACACAGAATAATTTCAGTGTAAGACCCAACCGTATTCTATAATCTAAACGTGTTATTGTAAATATCCCTGCAAATAACATCCATAAAAACAACAGACTCACCTTCTCAACAATTCCTTATTAGAGTGACTACATGCCAACGTTGCTGTTCCGTGCAAACGGAACCCAACATTACCGCGATACCATCACTCACCCAGTAGCCGCGCCTCACTACACAAATCTCCGCCGCGAAGTCACACCTCGTCGGCCCCATTACACGTAGAAGTGCCTCGCTGTTCCGTCCCCTCGCCGCAACTTCTCCTCTGCGGCGGCGATGGTGTAACTGGCGTATTGGACTGTTATACGAAAGTTTCGCGGGTTCAAACCCGATCGAAGCCATGGATTTTTAAGGGCTTTCTTACGCCTTCCTTCGGAGGGGAAGTAAAGCCGACTGTCCCATGTTAGTAGATTTACTGCATGTAAAAGATCCTCAAACCTAAATGACGCCTCTGAGCTAAATTAAAAATCGCCTGTTTCGTCGCTCAAGGAATACCTTCTTTCTCCGTTAGTTGGTGAAAGGAGCGTAGAGAAATTTGCGTGGTCAGACGGAAGAGCAGGCCTCATGGCCTGAGTCTCTCCACGTAAAATAAGGCATTAATTCAATTCAATTAAATTCTGCCCTCGAGCCCGCCAGGTACGCAGCGCCACCATAATCACCACCCCACAGGCGCCCCACGTAGACCGCAGTAGATACCACATTCGATTAGACATTATTTGAATCAGACAGAATGTTTTTTTTCATAGCCAGCTTGGCTTTAGAAATGGCTTTTCTTATGATCGTCAAATTATTTCCCTTACTCAAGACTTGTTTGAAGTAATTGATTTAGGGCGAAGAGAGGACGCAATAGTTGCTGATTTTGCCAAAGCGTTTGATGTAATGACGCGTAACATAAAGACATTGAAACCTATTGATGCAAAAATTGACAAGCGAATAATAGCATAAGTCAATTTCTTCGCGATAGAAACCAAAACGTTCGAGTTGGACAGCATATAGAAGAACCAAGTGGCGCGGTCCTGTCCCCCGTCACCACGCCGCGTCATCGTCCCCTACGAACGAGCGATTCGTCCCCACCTCGTTGCCCGTCTTCTCCCCGCATAGCTAAGTCCCACCGACCACGTGACCAGGCGCAGGGAGATGTGGGACGACGGTAGCGACGGAGCTGCTCATTGCGCCTCCGTCGCCCAAAAGTAGATACCCCGCCGCCCACGTCGCCCCAGTGTTGCTGTGCCCGGCGGCCCACGTCGCCGCCCAAGCGTTGCTGCGCCCGGCCGCCCACGTCAACCCAGCGTTGCTGCGCCCGGCTGCCAACGTCGCCCCAGCGTTGCTGCGCCTGGCCACCCACGTCAGCCAAGCTTTACAGCGCCCGGCCGCCCACGTCACCCATTGTTGCTGCTTCCGGCCGCCCACGTCGCCCATCTTTGCTGGGCCCCGCCGGCCAAGTCGCCCCAGTGTTGCTGCGCCCGGTCGCCCACGTCGTCCCAGCGTTGCTGCGCCCGGCCGTCCACGTCACCCATCGTTGCTGCGCCCGGCCGCCCAAGTCGCCCCAGTGTTGCTGCGCCCGGAAGCCCACGTCACCCCAGCGTTGCTGCGCACCGCCACCCTCGTCGCCTCAGCGTTGCTGCGCCCCGCCACCCTCGTCGCCTCAGCGTTGCTGCGCACTGCCGTCCACACCAACCCTGCGAACCTACGTCGTCCCAGCGTTGCTGCTCCCCGCCGCCCACGTCGCCCCAGTGCTGCTGCGCCCGGCGGCCCACGTCGCCGCCCAAGCGTTGCTGCTTCCGGCCGCCCACGTCACCCCAGCGTTGTTGCGCCCGGCCGTCCACGTCACCCCAGCTTTGCTGCGCCCGGCTGCCCACGTCGCCCCAGCGTTGGTGCGCCTGGCCACCCACGTCAGCCAAGCTTTATAGCGCCCGGCCGCCCACGTCGCCCATCTTTGCTGCGCCCCGCCGGCCAAGTCGCCCCAGTGTTGCTGCGCCGGGTCGCCCACGTCCGCCCAGCGTTGCTGCGCCCGGCCGCCCACGTTGCCCATCGTTTCTGCGCCCGGCCGCCCACGTCGCCCAAGCGTTGCTGCGCCCGGCCGCCCACGTCACCCAGCGTTGCTGCGCCCGACCGCCCAAGTCGCCACAGTGTTGCTGCGCCCGGCAGCCCACGTCGCCCCAGCGTTGCTGTTCACCGCCACCCTCGTCGCCTCAGCGTTGCTGCGCACTGCCGTCCACACCAACCCTGCGAACCTACGTCGTCCCAGCGTTGCTGCTCCCCGCCGCCCACGTCGCCCCAGTGTTGCTGCGCCCGGCGGCCCACGTCGCCGCCCAAGCGTTGCTGCGCCCGGCCGCCCACGTCACACCAGCGTTGTTGCGCCCGGCCGTCCACGTCGCTCCAGCGTTGCTGCGCCCGGCCGTCCACGTCGTCCCAGCGTTGCTGCGCCCGGCCGCCCACGTCACCCATCGTTGCTGCGCCCGGCCGCCCAAGTCGCCCCAGTGTTGCTGCGCCCGGAAGCCCACGTCACACCAGCGTTGCTGCGCACCGCCACCCTCGTCGCCTCAGCGTTGCTGCGCCCCGCCACCCTCGTCGCCTCAGCGTTCCTGCGCCCTGCCGTCCACACCAACCCTGCGAGCCTACGTTGTCCCAGCGTTGCTGCTTCCCGCCGCACACGTCAGCCCAGCGTTGCTGCGCCCGGGAACGCCCACGTCTTCCATCGTTGCTGCGCCCTACCGCCCATGTCGCCCCAGTGTTGCTGCGCCCGGCAGCCCACGTCGCCCCAGCGTTGCTGCGCACCGCCACCCTCGTCGCCTCAGCGTTGCTGCGCACTGCTGTCCACACCAACCCTGCGAACCTACGTTGTCCCAGCGTTGATGCTCCTCGCCGCTCACGTCGCCCCAGTGTTGTTGTGCCCGGCGGCCCACGTCGCCGCCCAAGCGGCAGCCCACGGCAGCCCACGTCGCCCCAGCGTTGCTGCGCACCGCCACCCTCGTCGCCTCAGCGTTCCTGCGCACTGCCGTCCACACCAACCCTGCGAACCTACGTCATCCCAACGTTGCTGCTCCCCGCCGCCCACGTCGCCCCAGCGTTGCTGCCCCCGGCAGCCCACGTCGCCCCAGCGTTGCTGCGCCCGGCCGCCCACGTCGCCCCAGCGTTGGTGCGCCCGGCCGCCTACGTCAGCCCAGCGTTGGTGCGCCCGGCCCTCCACGTCGCCCAAGAATTGCTGCGCCCGGCCGCCCACGTCGACCATCGTTTCTGCGCCCGGCCGTCCACGTTGCCCCAGCGTTGCTGCGCCCGGCCGTCCACGTCGTCCCAGCGTTGCTGCGCCCGGCCGCCCACGTCACCCATCGTTGCTGCGCCCGGCCGCCCAAGTCGCCCCAGTGTTGCTGCGCCCGGAAGCCCACGTCACCCCAGCGTTGCTGCGCACCGCCACCCTCGTCGCCTCAGCGTTGCTGCGCCCCCGCCAACCTCGTCGCCTCAGCGTTGCTGCGCCCTGCCGTCCACACCAACTCTGCAAGCCTACGTTTTCCCAGCGTTGCTGCTTACCGCCGCCCACGTCAGCCCAGCGTTGTTGCGCCCGGCCGTCCACGTCGCCCCAGCGTTGCTGCGCCCGGCCGCCCACGTTGCCCATCGTTTCTGCGCCCGGCCGCCCACGTCGCCCCAGCGTTACTGCGCCCTGGCACGCCCACGTCTTCCATCGTTGCTGCGCCCGACCGCCCATGTCGCCCCAGTGTTGCTGCGCCCGGCAGCCCACGTCGCCCCAGCGTTGCTGCGCACCGCCACCCTCGTCGCCTCAGCGTTGCTGCGCACTGCCGTCCACACCAACCCTGCGAACCTAAGTTGTCCCAGCGTTGCTGCTCCCCGCCGCCCACGTCGCCCCAGTGTTGCTGTGCCCGGCGGCCCACGTCGCCGCCCAAGCGTTGCTGCGCCCGGCCGCCCACGTCACCCCAGCGTTGCTGCGCCCGGCAGCCAACGTCGCCCCAGCGTTGCTGCGCCTGGCCACCCACGTCAGCCAAGCTTTACAGCGCCCGGCCGCCCACGTCACCCATTGTTGCTGCTTCCGGCCGCCCACGTCGCCCATCTTTGCTGCGCCCCGCCGGCCAAGTCGCCCCAGCGTTGCTGCGCCCGGCCGTCCACGTCACCCATCGTTGCTACGCCCGGCCGCCCAAGTCGCCCCAGTGTTGCTGCGCCCGGCGGCCCACGTCGCCGCCCAAGCGTTGCTGCGCCCGGCCGCCCACGTCACCCCAGCGTTGTTGCGCCCGGCCGTCCACGTCGCCCCAGCTTTGCTGCGCCCTGCTGCCCACATCGCCCCAGCGTTGGTGCGCCTGGCCACCCACGTCAGCCAAGCTTTATAGCGCCCGGCCGCCCACGTCACCCATCGTTGCTGCTTCCGGCCGCCCACGTCGCCCCAGCGTTGCTGCGCCCGGCCGCCCACGTCGCCCATCGTTGCTGCGCTCGGCCGTCCATGTCGCCCCAGTGTTGCTGCGCCCCGCCACTATCGTCGCCTCAGCGTGCATGCGCACCGCCACCCACATCACCCCTGCGATGCTGAGCCTATGTCGCCCCAGCGTTGCTGCTCCCCGACGCCCCAGCGTTGCTACGCACCGCTGCCTACGTCACCCCTGTGATGCTGAGCTCTACCACCTACGTCGCCCAGCGTTAATGCGCCTCACCGCCCACGCCACCCCAACGTTGCTGCGCCCGGCCGCCCACGTCAGCCAAGCGTTACTGCGCCCGGCCGCCCACGTCGCCCATCGTTGCTGCGCCCGGCCGCCCACGTCAGCCAAGCGTTACTTCGCCCGGCCGCCCAAGTCGCCCCAGTGTTGCTCCGCCCGGCAGCCCACGTCGCCCCAGCGTTGCTGCGCTTGGCCGCCCACGTCGCCCTAGCGTTGCTGCGCACCGCCACCCTCGTCGTCTCAGCGTTGCTGCGCACCGCCACCCTCGTCGCCCCAGCGTTGCTGCGCACCGTCGTCCATATCACCCCTGCGATGCTGAGCCTACGTCGCCCCAGCGTTGCTGCTCCCTGCCGCCGACGTCGCCCCAGCGTTGCTGCGCACCGCCGCCCACGTCACCCCTTTGATGCTGAGCCCTGCCGCCTACGTCGCCCCCGCGTTGCTGCGTCTCGCCGCTCACGTCACCCCAGCGTTGCTGCGCCCGGCCGCCACGTCCCCCAATCGTTGCTGTGCCCGACCGCCCACGTCGCCCAGCGTTGCTGCGCCCCACAGCTCACGTCGCCCGAGCGTTGCTGCGCCCGGCCGCTCACGTCGCCGAAGCGTTGCTGCCCCCGGCCGCCCACGTCGCCCCAGCGTTGCTGCGCCGGACAGCTCACGTCGCCCTAGCGTTTCTGCGCTCGGCCGCTCACGACGCCAAAGCGTTGCTGCCCCCGGCCGCCCACGTCGCCCCAGCGTTGCTGCGCCCGACAGCTCACGTCGCCCTAGCGTTGCTGCGCCCGGCCGCTCACGTCGCCAAAACGTTGCTGCCCCCGGCCGCCCACGTCGCCCCAGCGTTGCTGCGCCCAACAGCTCACGTCGCCCTAGCGTTGCTGCGCTCGGCCGCTCACGTCGCCAAAGCGTTGTTGCCCCCGGCCGCCCACGTCGCCCCAGCGTTGCTGCGCCCGACAGCTCACGTCGCCCTAGCGTTGCTGCGCCCGGCCGCTCACGTCGCCAAAACGTTGCTGCCCCCGGCCGCCCACGTCGCCCCAGCGTTGCTGCGCCCAACAGCTCACGTCGCCCTAGCGTTGCTGCGCTCGGCCGCTCACGTCGCCAAAGCGTTGCTGCCCCCGGCCGCCCACGTCGCCCCAGCGTTGCTGCGCCCGACAGCTCACGTCGCCCAAGCGTTGCTGCGCTCGGCCGCTCACATCGCCAAAGCGTTGCTGCCCCCGGCCGTCCACATCGCCCCAGCGTTGTTGCGCCCTGCCACCCACGTCGCCTCAGCATTGCTGCGCCCGGCCGCTCACGTCGCCTCACCGATGGAGCGCGCCACGACCCACGACGCCTCAGCGTTGCCGCGCCTCGCCACCCACGTCACCCCAGCGTTGCTGCGCCCCGGCGCTCACGTCGCCCAAGCGTTGCTGCGTCTCGCCGCCCACGCCGCCCCGGCGTTGCTACGTCCCGCCACCCTCATCGCCTCAGAATTGCTGCGCGCCGCCGGCCACGTCGCCCCTGCGTTGCTGAGCCCTGCCGCCTACGTTGTCCCAGCGTTGCTGCGCCTCTCTTCCCATGTCGCTCCAGCGTTGCTGCTCCTTGCGGCTCGCGTCACCCTAGCTTTGCTGCCCCCGTCGCCCCAACGTGTTTGCGCCACGCCGTCTGCGTCGTCCCAGCGTTCCTGCGCCACTCCGCCCACGCCGCTCCAGCGTTTCTGCGCCTAGCCGCCCACGCCACCCCTGCGCACATGTACTTTGCCGTCACCGTCACAAATATCAAGGGAAAAAGCTAACCAAGGTCGCCACTCACGGTATTACGTGAGAGTAATTTATGATAAATATTTAATTAAGATAAATGATGGCACAATCAATTTTGCTTTGTTAAACGTGGATAGATCGTGCGTCTGATGAAGTCGAAATTATCATACAAACTTCAGAGGATCGGAAACTTGGAATGTAGGAATAATTTCTAAACAAGGAAAAAGTGACAAGTTGTAATCCTACGGTCAATGAGAGCTTTCTACGTGCCTACTGACAACCAAAATTTTACCAAACAACAAATTTTGCAATTTGATTCAAAAATAAGGCCTAAGTCTTTTGCATCTTTTACATACAACACTTTATAATAATACAATAAATGTACAATTATTGAGGGCTCATCCTGCAAAGAGAAATTGCACATGAAAAAGAATTACATTTTACATTAATAATTCTTGACTTGAAAAATACCTCTTTAGACGACGTACAAGAATCTGGTGAAATTAATGCAGAATTAGAGGAATAAGGCTGACAGGACAGTGATTCGCTTACACCTCCTTTAAATAATTAAAATAATTAATTGCTATACTGTGAATATCGAAAAATTACGAGCTTCAACGCTCAACAGAAACATGTTTTCTAGTTAAAACTAGCACAAAAACAACTGTCGCTTATTGATCTGTTTGCACATGTAAAGAAGAATGCACTAATAATAATAATAATTATTTATTACAACAACAATAATAACAATTTCTGCAATTGACGAGCAATCATGGGTCCAGGACAGGCAAATATTAAAATTTTTGAGAAATATCAAAATTATTGAGTACAAGACACAGAAACATAGACAGTGAAGATGAAACATAAGAAACAGTCTATAATATGGATTCAGCTTTGTTACATTTAATTTTTACACCCAAATTTGATTATTAGACATTGTAATAAATTTTCATAAGAAAGGTCACATTTTAAAAAAATCATCTTTCAAATGATTTTGTGTGTTTGAAACACTTCTTTTTGTAACTGTTATTTATTATTTTACTGCTGTGGCCACATGGCCAGGAAAGAGAATAATATAAAGGCATTACCTTCTCTCACTTCTTCACTCAGTGACTGAGGAAGATACTCGTTATTGTCATCATGATCATGATCTTCATTACCATTATCATCTTCATCAGCCAGTTAATATGCACATTTCCAGCTATTTGTATACATTATTGCATTTTTGAGCGTGCTTTACATGACTGCCAATAAAGTTTTTCCAATAAAGTGCTTCAATTTATTTTGAAATGAAGTTTCTCGAAAAATCAAAAGTTTTCTGTGAAAAAGAGCTTCAAGTTTCTCATTTACAGTAACGCTTAAACGACGTTTTTTTGTTAAACTCGGCTCCAATTTTTTCATATAGAACAATTTTGCTCTTCTATAATATTCTTAAAGTAATATTCCGGTTCTACCATTAGGAAACTGAAAAATTGAAACATTTTTTAAAACGTACTTTGGGCGGCGAAAGATGGCAGCTAGCAAGAGGATGGAGTAATACCGAAAAGGTAGCCCAGACCAAAGACAATAAAACAAACTAGTACAAAAAATAGCACCACTAGTTTCACATTCTCTCAATTTTTCGAACCTCTAATAGTTGAGTTTAAATATGACTAAGAATATAATAGAGTAAAATGTATATTTCTATACATTTTCATTCAAATTTAGTGAAAAATGACATAACGAAATGACAATCTAGAAAGCTAGTTTTCTAGATACAGAATATTTAGCAAAAACGGCACACTTGTATATTTACGTCGTTATTCCGCTGTTTAGTTTCAAAGAAGATACCTGTAACAATGTCCTACCGAAAACGGGAGAATTTCTTGAACTAACACCGCACAATCAACCGATGAGGTTACGATCACGTGACATTTCGATGTCACTTCCCCATGCGGAACAGAATAAAATAATTCAGTCAATATTTCTGCAGCTGTATTAACTGTTTTGCAATAGTTACCTGTAATGCCGATTTCTGCAATAGTCTATTTACCTTTTCACACAATTTAGCTGTTATGTCATTGTTCCATTTATCAGTCACATCATTACGCCTTTGCATGAGTGATATATTTTAAAACTAGAATCAATTAGGATACGTCACTTAGTAACCACCTAACAATACAAAAACACAAGTATGAATCACACTAACAATTTCCTTCCTTTCTTGTACATATATTACTCAAATTAGCATATCATCCTCAATTTTCCCATTTTCAACTCCTTTTACAAAGTTACATTTTCTCTAACGCACTTATCCTTCGCTGCGATTATGAAAAACGAAATTTTATTTGAAGAAAAACTCTCTACTTTCAATTTTGTAATTGTAGAGAAACGCCGAAAAATTTCAAACTTTTGCAATTTTCGAAAATTCAGGGTTAACAGTAAAAATCAAACATATGCCACCTTTCTAAGGGTATTTTACCCCCGCATTACAAGAATTTAAAGAAAATAATGGTGCCTTTTTGAGAAAATTTGGAAAATGTCCCAGGGACTTGATGTAAAGTACCCCCAAAATTACTGAATTTTTTCAAAATCGCAGAGATTTAAGTTGATCCAGATCGAACAGGGAATGTTTATTTTTTAAAAAATCCTATGAATAGTTTCGGCATATTGTTGTTCACAGACGGACGGACTAGACAGAGGACGGACCAGACGGACCAGACGGACCAGACGGAGGACTAGACAGATGGACGGAGGACTAGACAGAAGACATGACAAACGGAAAGACGTTTTGAAAAAAACGCTTTTTTGGTATCAGGGGACCTCAAAACCCCATTTCCGCTGAAATCTCAAGATCGATTTTTCGCAGCATTACCTAACTTTCTTCACACATTGTATATTCCTCCGAAAACGAGAAAGTAAAACCCATTTCATTTACAGATCAATCAAAGGAAATGTGCGCATATCTACCGCATTTAGACGCTGAAAATACTCGATCGATTTCGATGTAATTTTCTCACTTTGTTATTATCAATATCGGAAGTATT
Organism: Acheta domesticus; assembly: GCA_031308135.1. Lineage (NCBI taxonomy): Eukaryota > Metazoa > Arthropoda > Insecta > Orthoptera > Gryllidae > Acheta > Acheta domesticus. The sequence continues at coordinate 125,835,826 of JAHLJT010009355.1, forward strand.
TAAAGGGTGATTGAATTAAATCGGACATATGAGGGTGTTGTTCTTGCAAAGTTTATGGGCGAGGTGGGCTCTATGCCGTTCCCAGAGGACCTTGCTAGAAGAGCGATCTATGGAAGTATTTTTGAACTAACTGAACCAAATGCTGGCAGTTCACATTATTCGAACATTTGATTTTTAAACGGTAGTGTTATGTAGTAAAGTGTAGTAAATGTGTAGTTAAAATGTAGTTAACACGTAGTAAATCTTCACTGAATACATTGATTTTAAACGTGAATTGTATTTCTTTAATACATTGCTATAGCAAAGCATTGCCGGATCCACTAGTTAATAAATGAATACATTTCACTTTAACATGATTTCAATTTACATTTACGACGGTAGTTCCATAAGTTTCTGGCCTCACAATGTGAAACAAAGAAAAAAATTATGTAACATTTGAACTTAATCATCCATTACTCCAATTCCCATTTCACGCCTGTTTATTAACATTTCTATTCTTTTGGAAAAAATACTCCGAAGTTTTGTTCGTTAAATGGTCAAAAATTGCTTCTTTCATCTCTCACTCATCTGATAATTTTCTTCTGCGAAGGTCTTTCTTGAGATTTGATAAGTGATTGTGGTCACTGGGTGCCCAAACTGGACTGTAGGGTGAATGGTCCAACTCTTTGAAGCCACAGTCCTTTACAGCATTCTTTGCAATTTGGGCAGTGAGCACAGGAGCATTGACATGAAGAAGCTAAATACCATGAGATTTCACGCACCGCATCCGTGAGTACCTCTCCACAAAACTAGGTGAAATGTCGGCTGCAAACTTATAGCTTTACAACAATGAAAGACAAGGCTATCAACTGCTCAGGTTTTGCCATTGTGTACGCTGTCTTGGTCAAGCCGGAAACTTATGGAACCACCTCTATATTTAATATGCTGCACAGTTTGAGCCACAACGACCCACTGCAGGTAAGCCGCACAATCCTTTCTTCAATTTAAGTATTTTGTTATTTTTATTTCTATCTCATCCGTTATTTTTATATGTACTGCACCATCTGATTTGCTGTTTAAATACGTTTGACATCCAAATATATTACAGTCGTTCACCGCGGCCTCGGAAAGGAGTGAATTATATTGTAATACGGAGATATCATAGCATCATCGTTCTGGCATTACTATTAATTTCTGATTTTCATCATTTATAATTCGTTCTTTTCTTTTATAAATAAAATTGTTCACCATTTGTAATCATTTTTTGTAAATCCTTAGATGTTCTATTACCCATATATTTATTATAATTTTTCCTTTTGTTCTATTAAATCTTAGCGTAAAGGCCCAATTTTCCACAAACAAAACTATTAATTTATATATTCTCTAGCTTTGTATACTGTAACTTGTTTCGTCTAATTCAAGTCAACAAACTTCCTTACGTAACGAAATAAGCTTTCACTCATTAACTCAAATTCATATTATGAGTGTCGTGTAATGCTGCAGTGACTTCGCTACAATTCTTAGGTAAACCAACTATATATATCACTAATACTTCCTCCTCAATGTTTGAACCTAATTTCACGATATCAAACTCTAATCCTCTTGCTCTTGTTAAATATTTGATTATGATTTTCATTTTTAATATTTCTGTTCTTCCCAGTTTCATTTTTAACATAAGTCTATGTTTGTCCGCACTTGAGTGCCGTTGTTTTATTGCTTATCATAGCTCCTTCACAGTGATAATACCTCTACACTCTAACGTCCGTATATCGAAAAATATAACGTCAAAATAATAAACTCCACTTCGTCATTTTTATACGACAATCACTCCATTTTTCGTACTTACTTGATCGCCTTCAATAATTTTCGGTTATTCTTTTTGAACGATGAAGGCAATGGGTATGTCGTCTTGTAAATGTTTTGCTTTAAACAGCGTACTCACTCTCTAACTCCATACATTATAATTATCGTTCATCTTATCTCAATTCTCCCGAATGATAATCCCTTCTGCCATTTAAATTTTCAATTCTTGCTCATCCACACTCTGCTACCAAGATGTTACACCACGACACGTTGATCAAGTTAGCAGTATTATGTCTGAATGCTAACATCGTAAATTGTAATACTCGAATCAACAAGGATTCATCACTTAGTAACGTCCTAACAATGTTACAAAAACATACGCAATTATGTATCAAACAAACCAGACCATTTTACGACAACATGCGAAAATGTATCTACGTATTTACAGGTGCCCGTATCAACGATGGTGTTGGAAACAGTGATTGTAGATAACATGGCATGGTAGGAGAAGCAGGGGCGGGGCCATGTGGGGTCAGTGTGAGGACAGTGGGAAGGAGCTATTTATTTATTTATTTATTTATTTCGTCAAAAAATAGTAAAAACTGTATATGACGTGTGGGGAAAGAGATTATCTGCACACATTTTCTTGAGGCCCAGAATTTTAAAAAAAATTTGACACTTGAAAAACAACATTTGAAACATTGAAAACGACAATGAAACAACATTGAAAACAACATTTGAAAAACTAGAAACAAGAATTTAGAAAATAATTATTATTTTAGAAAAATAAAATTTTGAAAAATGTTTGTTCCCGAGTTATAGAAAGTCAATTTCAACGGTGAATGAACTGATTTGATTTTTCTGCATTGCTAACAAAGTAGTAATGAACATCAATTCTACTCCTACCATTACAAGCAAAAGGAGTGCTCAACAAAACGTGCGCACAGTGAAGCTAGGCGGGTTCAGGCAGTTCGGCGTAGGGCGCGACGGGCCAGGACAGGGAAACACTGAAGAGATAATTGAGCCGTTGAAGGCAAAAGTGGTGTAAGGGGCCGTCCATGAATTACGTAACGCAAATTTCTAGTATTTTCAATACCCCCTCTCTCCCTTGTAACGCATTCCCCTACCCCTATGTAACGCAGCAAAACGCTGTCTCAGACCCCCTCCCTCCCCCTTTAGCGTTACGTAATTTCTGAATGACCCTTAAGTCAAATTTTGGAAGATTTGTGTTAGATGCACTCATAGGTGGTTTTAACATTGTTCCATCACGGGCTAAAATGGTGTAAGCCAAACTTCAATATTTTTTCGCTAGGGGCCAGCACAATGCAGAGGTATCTAAAAAGTTGCTCATACCGCTGCATGCAATTGTGGTGTAAGTCACAGTTGGGACGAAACAACTGCTTCCATGGACTCCCAAGAAATAGCTTCTTGTTTATCTGTACCCATCACTGAAAAAGCATCTTGGAAAAAACATTTAATCGCTTTAGTGACACGTGCGCAGATCAAAATCCAAATCTTCAAAACTTCTCATCAAAATCAAAATTTCAAAATTGTTCTCACTTCGATGAAAATCGTGACAAAGCCAATAATTTAAACATGATTGACTACACATTTCTTGTATAGGATATCAGGGCACTCATTTATGAAAAATGACTCCGATTTTGGCAACATGGAGCTTGCTGACAAAATTAAAATTCATTATGTTCATTCTTACTGGTATAAAACCATTCGTTCAGTTCGAAAGAAGAACAGCACGTGAAATGGCCCAAGCAGATTTTAAGTCTACTTTGAAGCTTGGAAAAGCAATTGTGAGAAACATTAATAATGCAGGAGCTCAAATATATTGGCTGCAAGTAGGTGCTAAGTAGACGCAATTTCTTACAGAAGAACGTAACTATAACCTGCAACTGAAGCAAGAAATACATGATTGAACGACTGCAATATGTACCTCCAGTACACCACAATTACTTCAGATCACTAAAAATATTCCTAGTTGAGGAAGATATAGGCCTTTAGAACAAGTTCCAGATGAGGAGGAGCCTGCTGGCTCAACTAACTTGTCAAAAAAGTGAGCACTGCTGACTTCCCCTTCACCAGAATACTTATTCTTAGTGGCTTAAGTAAACCTTGTAATAACAGTAAACAAACTTCTATTTTACTTTTTGGGACAATAATTAATTATAATTTATAAGTATAAAATATCAAAATTGGGTGTAAAAATACATTGTGAACATTGTTATTTTATATTTTACTTTAATTACACTCTATTTCCCTAGTTTTTCATCACACTACTATCGCAAACGAAAAGTATGCATGTCAATTATTTCAAGGTAAGTCGTAGTTTTCAGAAACAGGGTGTGCAAATGTGACCTGTAAGTGAACAAAATAGTTAATTAATGAGCAATGTTTCAGTCCAAAATAACTGTAGTAAGTTAAAAGAACAATTCCTTAACACATTCATATCACTATAGGTCATTTATTTCTAAACATAGTTTTACAGCGTTTTCCGTTTACACGTCATTTTCCGGAAAGTATGGTTTTTGACGTACACCCCTTTTGTTCTCAACGGCTCAATTCATTCGTTTTACTATTTAATAGACGAATGTGGTAAATCAACATCCGCGTAACGCCGGACATTTCAGATAGTCCTTATAATATAATTCCAAGACCTTACGTGCATCTCCTGGTGTAATACATTCCCCATAAGTATATTCTTTGTTGGAATTCCAGAATCGCCTTGCCTCTTCATTTAAAGGAGTGTTTTGGTTCAAACTTGACTTATTTCACAAGAATTGCATACTTTCATGTAAGATTAACACACAATGGAATACTAATATTGAACAGACAGTTTCAACAACTTACAACAAAAAACCTACGTACAACTCCCTCAACCTTTTGTCAGACGCCATTAAAAGTATGAAATCATTACACGAGATCCAGTATCAAGTAAAGACTTGTGGTTTCAAAATTATCGAAAATTATTGTGACATACGTTTTCATACTAGACGTGTTATCCCTGCTAATTACTAAACAGAGAAAGCGATGACAGTTGGGTAGACAAAGCTAACGTCGCTACTTTATAATCTCGTTTCCTGCAATTCTCCCTCAATAATAATTACGCATGGAGTCGAAGCATAATAACTTGCTTTGAGAAAGTGTATGAATGCCGGCAGGTGTCCGACAGTGTAATTCAGTCACCACTAAATAGGGCTTTGAAGCGAACCTCAAAAAGGGGCGCCATTAATGAAAATGAAAGAATATTGATTTTGGGAGCGTAACCACTAAGGTTGTTAGTACCATACGTGTAGTTCATGAAATATCCCTCAAGTCGCGAAGTTCCTTTCCCGCTGAAACATAATCGGCGCAGATCTACATGCAATACGTGCACGTATGGCGTGTGGGTTTTCTGCTGCTATACTGCGATTTTTCTAACTTTGCCTCTTAAGGTCTGTCTTCATGATGGAATATGTCACAGTATTCGCGTCTTTCTCAGTCGTGCCGCTAGAAATTTCATGATCGCGACCGTATCAAGCAGTGCTTGCAATCATGAGACTTCTAGCGGCAGGACAGAGAAAGACGCGAAATGCCGTGTGACATTCCATCGTGGCCATATGGGCTTGAGAGGCAGAGTTAGAAAAATCGCAATATAGGAACCTCCTCTAGTGAAGCATCGCTCCTATCGGGGCAAGCTTCAGACTGGTCTCGCGACATGTGTAGTGGTAATTTAGTGCCTAGAAACGTGTTCGTGTAAAGGAAGAGAAGGGGAGAAATATGAAGGGAAGATCGCGAGCAGCCAATGATCCGTTTATTACGATTCTGATCAGGCATTTATCTGTTATTGCTCGGAGAAACCACAGAAAACTACAACCGGGAAAGTCTCTCCACACTGAGCCAAATCAGGGCCTCCTATTAAAAATTGCAATTATGTTGGTAGCAACCAGATAACTGCGAAACAAGTGAAGGGGACAACACTTTCAGCATCTATTATGATTGTGGTGAGTACACAATTTATATTTTCACGTCGCAGCACATGCTACTAATACAATTTCTGTTGCAAGATCTCTCACCAGCAAGGTGTCACTGCGAAGAGACTTTCCTAGCGCGATATGCTACAGGAACCTGCTAGAATTCTTCTACAGAGGGTGGTTGAATTCGACACAACTAGGCGTGTTTCATTCGGCGCGCATTCATTTCATTGGCAACATTCGAGGCGTGCTTTTCCAGTAAGTACTGTTTTGGAAAAATACTCATAAAGATTTGTTTTTCAAAACATAATTTATTTCTACATGAAAGAACATTTCTTCAAGTATTTTTCTACATAATTGTCACCATTGTTCAGACATTTGTCGTAGCTGGAAACCAACTTTTCTACGCGCTCTTCATAGAAAGATGCCATCAGTGAAGACAGACACTTCTAAACATGTTTCTTTGCGAAAACGGTGTTGCAATTTGTAAAAAAAAAAGACTCACCATGCATTCTTATTATGAACCATTTGTTTTCACGAGATTTTTCATTCACTTTTTCAACCCATCATTGACGACAAGTGTAGTCCATTCCCTGCTTCTTCATGAAAATTGGTTCGTCTATCACTGAATTGTCTAACCCACTTTTTCATAATTCCATCGTACATTTTCAGGTAACCTTACAAGGTAACATTAAAAGGTAAAAGATACCAGTGGAACCATTCTACCGGTTGAAGTCATGGTATATGGTTTTGTGTGATGTAGACGTTTGAATGTTCCTCACTACCTGTAAGGTACCTCAGTATTCACATCATGTAGCAGTTATTATGTTTACAGTCAATTGGAAGTTGTAAGTCCTGAGGATGGAAATATATTTTCCGAAACGTTGGCAAACAACGATGGTGTAAATTAATTCTGCTCCACTGACCAAGCCCAGTTAACCTGACTCCAAATCTCGCCTTTCATAATACTTTAATGTAAGATTTATGTTTCCATATTATTGCCTAAAGACGAACTGAAAAGATGAAAAATTAATTATAGTGAAAATAAATAAAATAATTATGAAAAACTAATAACATTAATAAAAATAGTAAACTACTTAATTGAGCACTTTCTTCTTATAATTATTTCAGAATCTCAATAAGCCGCAAACTAACAAAATTAATTGATGAATTAAAAATCATAAACACAAAATTTCTTACCTACACCGTAGCAACTCCAACTTTCTGAACTCCTTGCTTCATCCTCGCAAAATTAATTGGTGTACAAGTCAACATGGAAGGTATTTCATTTAAGTGACACGAGTCGAGCTGAACGAGGTCAGAGGGCTGTAATTTATAGTACTGTACTGCGCCGTAAGGAATCTTCGTCATCTGCTATATTTTATTTTAAAATATTTCCGATGCATGTCAACATATGGAATTTTGCTATATATTTGCTTCACTTGTAATTTGGAGGAAAAAAGGGAAGGTTTCGAGAAGTCGCCGCTAACCAGTCTCTTGCGAGATTCGTGGTAAGATCAACATAAAAATCTACAATTGTGGCTTATGATGACTATTTCTCACTGACTCATTCACTTGTTTAAAGTTTAAACAAGTGAATGAGTCAATTGCTTCATCCTTTAAACTTTAAACAAACATTAAGAAACCCGCCTTCAAGAGGGATGTAAACAAGCGTATTGCCTTGGCCTTCCCTCCAGGTCTGATACTGTCGCGCTCCCCTAACGCGTTATGGTGCAACTTCTACTTCACCATGCAGCTCCGAATTAAAAGGTCACATACGTTTTTATTTTTAAAAATAGTTATTTATGCACAAGAGCGATACAAGGCTTCTAATAACTGAGCGGCGACAAACAGCCCGAAGGCCTTTGGCACGAGGCCTTTTTTGTCACATCTCGATCATTAGAACCAGTTAACGTTCATAGTACATACAATATTTAACTTTTTACTTCATTGTAATGATTAATATTTACTAATTTACTAATCAACTAGATGTTAACTTAATTCATTTTTGTATCATAATTTCCTCCACAAGAGAACAAATAGCATCATTCAACTGTTTTCATATTTCCGTCGTAACTACAATCTCGACAGGTAAGTACACAGTGTATATTGAACTCCGTGTCGAAGACAATAACAAACAATAACGTATCAGTAAAAAATAAACATTTTTATCTGTACCTGTAGGATTATGGGGAATATAAGATATCCACGGTCGGTATTTGATGTTTTCAACATTACGAAGTAAACGTTTGCAGCAACTAGTGAGTATTCGAATCTCTAGATGCCCTTTCTAGATAATGAAATGCGTAAAACTAAATATATAAATATTTCGTGCAGACATAACACAAGTGCACTTCTTAAATGCCTAGATTTGCTCCTCTGGAAATGTGAACGACCCTTAATCTCGAGATCCAAGAAACAACGCTAAAAATTTGGGCGAATAAAGGGCGTACAAATTATAATTCGAAAACTATTTTTTGTGTATAACTAGAAAACGAGTCTCTCGCTATAACATAACAATAATTATGAACAAGAAAAAGAAGCGCCTACATAAATTCTTGACAAAAACATTGTTAGGTGGAAACATTATTATTATTGAAGAAATATGGTTCTTACCTTTCCGAGAGGTTTTGTAGCTTCCAACCATTTTGGTTAAAGTAGGGTGTACGGTACACCCTTAGAGAAGCAATGCGAAATGAATAAAACTTCCCGATAGGCGATTTTCATGGCTCATAAAGTTTTGAGACGCTCTTATAAGCTTTGTCCCCGCCGCATTATTATGCCAAATTACTTTCAAAGGCAAGTTTTCTCGCTTCGCTCGCCCGGATCCAAGTCACGGCGAGGGTCGGGCCTTCGGCCCTCGCGTTCACTATAAACAACCTTGAGTCTATCCACCGCATAATTACCAATTCATTTTTATAACAAATCACTTCAGTAAGAACTTTATAAGAATGCCTGTAGTATTTAAACTGCGCAGTTGCAAACGCGTGAAGATACGCGAAATGCCGGTTTGAACGACTTCCGTAAGTGGTACCGTACACTAGACTTTAGCCAACGCCTCAAGTAATGGGAGAATATTTCTGAGACATTTAAGTTATTTATTTCTTTAGGGCAAGCAACTTGAACTTAAGTTGTAGTAACTTAAGTTTATTATTTATGATTTAATTAATTATTATTAAGGTTAGTGCTAATTGTTTTATCTGAGAACAATGACATTGTTTGAAACTTGTAATCCAAGTATTATAAACAATAAACAACAATCGCTAAACAGGCGCCGTTGTTGCGATTTCTGACGGTAAATTGGGACTTGGGAATCCAAATTTCTCGGACAATGCGGGAAACTTCTGGAAGACGCATAAAACATTTACAGCAATGTCAACTCCTGTCAGGGATAGGCCAATAGATAAATCTGCAAGTGTGAGCACTTATTACAAACAACAAACCATTTTTCGTATTTTATGAATGAATCTTCAGAATGTATAAGGTAAATACGAAGTAAAATAATTCATAAGAAAATAAAGGTCCAGTCATGTTTTGTATCATAACTGAAGTGATGTTCGATCCCGGTCCTTTCAAAAATTGTACTCACTACAAGACAAAATGAAATATTCGTATTTGTTAATTGCGACACATTTTACGCTACATTTTATAATTTTAAAATAAACTTCAACATTCCAACTCGCATAATATGTAATATTTTTTTCATTAATCATTCAACAAAACAATTAATTCATTCACAATAGTTGTTTTCAAGCGTGATATGAGAAAACTAGAAAGCCGCCGCAAGATAATAGTGACGACTTTTCTAATGTTGTAGATTGGGGGCTATAATGTCGTTTTTCTGCGTGCTCGCCTGAACCGCCTGAAACGTTTGTTAAAAAATTGATATTACTGTGTGCATTCCGTAGGAAATTTTGTCCACTTTAATTTTGTGAAAAATGGTATTTCCTTGTGAAGTCGTCCTTTTGGGAGGTGGCGAACCTAAAATTAATTCAGCACCCCCCAAAACATAGTAGGACCAGTGAGAAAAAACGTACAAAATGTTTTCCTGGACCAAATAACATTTGGTAGGACTAATAAAATCATGAAATGTGAACAGCAAGAACTAATGTGCTCAAAATACAACTCAAGCCCACAATCCTTTGAACCGAAGCGGTTGGAATCAGGGCAGGATAAATATCTTCAGAAGTATTGAGCGTGACCAAATTATGAGGCTCCCCAATAATATTGAAATATCAAACAAATGCAACCAAAATCAGTATGAAAATAAACCTGGAATCTTTCAATTCACATATTTAATATACAAATAATAAAAACAATTTATATATTTATATTAATATTAAATTATTTTCATCTACATTTTTGTTTGTCAACTTTTCTTCAAAATGCATTACTAATTTTTTTTCTGAATTAAATTCATTTTTGTGTACAAATAATACATTAGTGTTAGTTTACACAAGTTGACATATATATGAACAAAGTGAATAATAGACAATATTGTTGAAAAAATTATTGGGGGCTCGCTATCCTGCAAGCCTTAGGATCATGCCTTGTTGGCTTATGTATAAATTCTCCCCTGATTAGAATTCTACAGCCATTGAAATCTGGCCCTCAGGTCGCCATTTATTACAATATTGAGTTATATATTCATGTTCATAGAGGATGAAGTAAGGTTGATTTTGAAGTTTATTTTTAAGTCTTTAATCTTTTTCAGTAGGTAATATTTTCAGATCCTTATAACTAATCCTAAATAATGTGCAGCATACCTTCCTAATGAGAATGATCTTTTTGATTTAATGAGGGTCAAGCAGAGTATATTTCATTGTTTGTATCTCAAAGATAATGATAGAAACTTCCTCCATATTTTGTGGACAGCAGTAGATCTTCAGTTCGATGAAAGTTCACAAAGATGAAAAAAAATAATTGTAAATATTTGTATTTAGAAAATTGTTATCTTTGAAAAATGACTGAATGTTTTTTTTCTGTATTACTTAATACTTAATTATAGTCAATTAATATTTTACGAATATACTGAGGTTATTGAAATAAAATGTAATAATTGAATTATAATTTAAGTACGTTTGATCTTTCAGTGTATCATCAAAGAGAGACACTACACTATTTTAAATGCAAAAAATTAATGTAAATGCAAATATGAGCCCATACTTGATATAATAATGCATAGTTTGATATCATGTGTAACTACCAAATGAAAAATTAATATAAAACTTCATAAGAAATCATACCCGTCCTGAAAACTATCCAACTATAGTTTCACTCAAAGCAAGAATTCTTTATGAAAAATAAATAAGTTAGAAGCATAGAGTACCTCCCATTTACAAGCTTCAGTTATTTTGAATATGGTTTTACTAATAGTACATGATATGAAGAGAAACTGAACAAACAGTATTAGATATACATCATTTTGTACATTTATAAGGGATCAAGATTAGGAACATGATATTCTTGTTACCAATTCTATTCCACATAGTACATGAAAAGATAGCATGCTCAAAGGTCTTCCTTAATTGGATGGCGTAGATTTGTCTAAATATCGGTAACCCAGTGACTCACCACTAGCACAACTCAACTCACCTTGTCATCTCTGAAACATAAATCTCTCCTTAAAATTTACTAACATGAAATGCTTCAGTAAGATAATGATGCTCAAAAAACAAACTTGTCTTATATAAACTGATGTTATTATAGTTCATTCCAATATAGTCCAATGCTTAATAGTAGGAGTTAACTCATTATTAAGGCTGCACCATGCTAGGTTGAAAACAAACAAGATAATGTAGAAATATATTTGAGATATTTTACAAGACCTATGAAACAACTTTGCATGTTTATCACTATAAAATATCCAAAGTTGTTGTGGTGAGGGCAAAAAAGAGTTGTATAGATCATTCCTAAATAATATAAAATGATTTGAATGTAGAATTTTCATGATTCTTCACATCATAGTGTACCACATGTCATTGGAACAACAATCAAAAACTAAGCATGCAAACTATGCAAAAATATATTATTTTCTCAATCTGTACTATTGAGGCAGCGTTTGTTTGAAACAAAAAATATAACGATGTTGCAAAGTAAAACATACAGTGGTGTAGCATCAGTTGGTGTCACCTGGGGCGAAGCTAATGGTGTCACCCCCCCACCATAAATTAAGTATAAAAATATCTATTGCTGCATTGATAATACATTTTCTTAAAAATAACATCATATTTGCACATGATAGTTATTTATAATATATTAAAAAATTCTATGTAATTAAGAATAATTGCAATGATTTAAATGTATACTTATTAAATTAATATAAATAACTTTTAACTAAATCATAAAATTATATAATTCCAACAATAAAATTTTCAAACTACTAAAACTAAGAAAACGAAATGTAAATATATAACATTTTTAAGTAAATGATTTAAATTAAATAATTACTAATATAAAATAACGTAATGTCCCCCCCCCAGCTACGCCAATTTTCAGTTGTAAGTTAACACAAGAAGTGTCATGTCTTCTTCTCCAAAGTAATTAGTGCAAGAGGAGTAAGCCAGTTTCAAAATAAAACCGACAATACTCATAAATTTTCCAATATTGAAATGTTTGATTTTGTTGATATTGTTTAGCAGTTCGCAAACTTCAAAAAAAGCACCACAAAAGACTTCCAAAACACGGAATAGCATTCATGCATAATATCCCAGCATCAGTGTACTCGTGAATAAAAATATAAATGCAAGTCCATGCAAATGTCAGTCACAAGTATTCAATCATCTTAAGCACATGTTAAGTAGAAAAATACTGCTTTCAGGACTAATTTTAAAAAAAAATATCCAAACAGACATTGGAAGCTAGTGTCTGAAAATCAATTTGAAAAACTCACTCTATGAACGTTCCGTAACTAGTAACTTTCCATAACAAGTAAATTTATATTTCAGTATGAAGGACCTCAGTAAAATGTGAACATAAATGAACTTACATTCCAAATCAATCTCCTACAAATTGAAATTGTGGATTCAGAAAAAAATTCAAATCTACAAAACTATTAAAAAAACTCCTTGAGAAAATGCAACTTAATTAAAATAATAAATAAATTGGTACTAATATTGTTTTATCTCAAAATGAAATACTTTGTTTTGACAAGAAAACCTTCAGAGAATATCACAAATAAGTTATCAAATTTCTAGCAGTGTTCTTCACTTACATTTTATACAACTCTTTAACACTAGAAGAAATGAGATGAAAAACATGATTCCAATAATTCAATTACACCTTCTACGTTCAATAATGGGAATTTTGTTTGCTCTCTTTATGGCCGAAACAAATGCTATACAAAAACCAGTCACCAAATCTGTGTTATGTGTGCCCTATATGCAAAGTACTATGTGGCATTTAACTTTCCAAAATAAAACAAATTCAGCACAAAATTTGTAGCTCTTACATTCTCATAATGGCTTTGTTGTATGTTATGAATTATACATTGAATTACAAACTAATTCTTATAATGAATCATTATGTTACTTTTCTCTTTTTGGTAGTTATCAAGGGCCAGACCACAGGACCATGGGGCCTTTACCCAATCAAAAGATTACAGCCCCTCCATTTTTGTAATTGAACAAAAAACAAAATATGACACATCGGGAACAGTGTTCACGCATCCTGAGAAATATCACAGCACCTAAAATCAAATTTGCTTCCCATCAGCATGTGGATGTGTTGGTGCTGTAGACAAGTTTAGTCTGCTTGCTGCACATGAATAACTCAGTCTGGGACAAGCAATATTGTTATTTGTTATATAATTCTGTTTCACAACTTCCTCTTATTTATAATAATTGTTATACCACCAACCCTAATATTTTAAAATATGAATTAAATAAATATATTTTAAAAGCCGAACAACTAGTAAAATATTTAGAAATTGAGTTTCATATTTATAAACCAAAAATTTATTGGGCCACTATTTTATTATTATCATCTAGGGCCCTCTCTGAGGTTGGGGACAGCTACCTAATTGCCTAGGTGGAAGTCCACCCTTGATTATACACCTTGTACCTGGTATTCATTGAATATTATATTCCAGTTTATGAAGATAGTTTTTTCATTTTTGCCAGCTAAGTTGTTCTTATATCACAAACAGCTTTTGAATCTTTCATTAATCAAACATAATAACTATTAATAATACTTTCTGACAATTAAGGACCAAAAAATTGATTATGACGAGTAATTTTTGACATTCAAACATAAGCTGTTACCCACTTTATTCACCTCAATGAATTTCTACAGAAGGTATAATGTGACCCATTTATGATAAATAATGGAATATCCCTCTATATCACATGTAATATTTGGGTACATATCCACTTGACCAATTTTCTGGGCTGGCAATTATTCTAGGAATAACTTACAAATAGCATGGAAACTTTCAGTTGTAATTTCTTCATGGTCAAGAAGACTGAGGAAACTTTAGGTAACACTTTGCTGCAAAATCTTATCCTTCTAACTTTGCCTCATTTATTCATTTGTTTGATAAAGAAGTTCAAATAGTAAAATCAAATCAAATTAGTCATCAGATTAAGGCCAATATAAAATCAGAAATACTGATCTGCTGATAATGTGTTGTTGGCATGGAAATAATTAAGTTGACATGATGTTTCTGAACACGGCTGGCAAAGATCAATCCAAGTTAAGTACCTCAAGATTTACTTGTGTATTCTTTACGCTAATATGCATTTTAATTTTTTTATACAAGAAATAAATATCCTTTATTTTGTAGGTACATAACATTTCTTTGTTTTGAATCTCTCAAGTATTATAGCAAAAGCATTTTTGACCTCGGTGATCTCACAAAGAAATAAAATGTTTGTTGCTAAAGAGAAATGAGTTTTAGTGATTTAATAAAATGTTTAAAGTATTGTGTAATTTCATAAAACAAACTCCATGGAACTTGCATTATCTTTTTAAAATTCATCGCCTTTTTTCCATTTTCATTAATTGCATGTGAAACACAGGATAGAACACTTGTTTTTGGTATTCTCTTTTCTTTCATTTAATTGAATTTCAAGAATTAAAGATTTCATTGTAATGTTCACAGGGAACTTGCTCCTATAAACAAATGTATTGCAAGTAGTGTTAAAAGTGGCGAGAATTGTTCGTGTTTAGGTTTATGGGCAAGACTATATTAAACATTACAAATCCATGTGAGGAATGGTTTTGTAACAAATATTACAAACATGATTTTTGCTTTCCACTTAAATTCTTTATAATATTTACTGGGATATTTATTATCTTTTCTCCTTTTCCAATCTCATACTTTTTCCTACATTAATTTTCTACATTTATTTCCAAATGAATGACTAAAGTGTAAAGAACTCTGTCTCAAGTAAATTTTTGCACTTATAACTTTTAATTATTTTTAAACTGCTTTAAGCCTTCATTTGCAAATTCTGTCAATCTTTCTTTTCTTTTAGTTAATGTTCTCACAGCCAATTTGATATCTCTATTTCAAGAAAATTTACTAATCATTCATTTGCAAATTCTGTAAATCTTCCTTTCTCTTTTAGTTAATGCTCTCACAGCCAATTTGATATCTCTATTTGAAAAAATATACTAATTAAGATAAATCATTCAATAAACCACAAAAAAATCAGTATTTTGAAATATAAGTTCAGTAACTTATAAACCTGATAGAGATTATGTTTCATAATCTTCAGTAACTATCTGTAATTACTTTGGAGGTGAATATTAGTATGAAATATGTGTACACTTAATATGAAGCTAAAGGCACTATAATATCTACAGGCCAAACATTTTTTCGGACTACTTACAATGAAAAATTTACAAGGATGCACCAACATGCGTTGCAGTAAACACTACGGAAACAGGACCTGCTTGGTAATCAATGATTTGAGGATAATCATTCATCAGCAATGCATTGTATTATTCGATTTAATAATTATGCAAAAGTAAAGCACTTTTATAATACACGATAATGATGAATGATCGTTCACACAATATGCTTGCTACATTAATTTTTTATTATAAATGTTCCCTGATATTTCTTTAAAACTTTTATACACAGCTATTTTAGGATATCATTTTTACATGTACATGTTTAAATAACTGTCCTCTCTTATTTACAACATGTATATGTATAAAAGCTATGGTGAAACACTTATTTGCTTTTATATCGATATAAATACTCTGTAAATTCTATTAAACCCTAACAAAGAATTCTGATACTTTGAAAGTTTGTGACATAAGTTACAATTATATGCATGTAAAACTACAATTTGGAAATATCTGTGGCATGATGTATCCAGAAAATCATGTATGGCACAACAAGGTTATTGTTCACAGTATAAATGCCATTGGTAAGCTGCAGAATGAGATCATGTGATGAATTGAGTATTCCTCTGCTTGTCATGCTCAGCAGACACAGCCAGCAATGCAATGCACTCAATCATTATACCACACGTCAGAGTATTGTCGAATGGCTGGAAAATCTGCCCGCACAGCAGACACAGAGCAGCCACATACCAATCACTCTTTGCCATGAACACAAACGGCCTACACTAAATTCACAAGCGTAGCGGGATTCTGGGAAGAGGTCTTTTGTCCAATAAAAACGTCTGTATATTGGCACCTACGAAAGAAAACTCAAACAAAACTTATGGAGTTTTGAAACATCTTTTATGTTTCTATTTAGAGAAACGCTATACATCATTTGATCCCTTTACAAAGGACCACATGAAAAATTGCCTCAATGGAAACTGCTCAATTTTTATGCAGTTTCACTACCAGGAAAAAAAATCTTTACAACGAATTAAATTATCTACAAATGTTTCCTCTGACATACGAAAAAAATTACAAGAATGTTCACATCAACCCTAAGTCTTTTTTTTACAAGCATTCTTTTTCATTTAAAAACAATGAAGGGATGGTCAGGCATAGGAATTTTTAAAACTCCCAAAAATAGTGAGGTCCCATTCTTGTGTTGCGTATGTAGTCTTGTATAAACAGCCAAATTGTTAAAAGGTGACATAACACAATGTAATCAGCATTATGGACCATTACAGTTTCTAATATAAAGCATAATATTACCAATTACTCTATGACAATGGCATAATCTCAAAATTATTTAATTGTCCGTCCGGTTCCTCAGGGAAGAACATTCTCCGCCACCCCTCGGGAAGTCGGGCGCAGGGCTGCGGCAAGTTTGGATGTGTGTATAAGTAACACATTGACCACAGCCTTGTTAAATGCGTTTGTTTATTATCTCACCATTATATCTTAAATATATACTCTCGAGATTATGAAAAGTTTGCATGACAACACAACACAAGGCAGCACCTAAGCAAGCAACTAAGAACAATTTAAATGTTACCACGCTTTTCCTTATATAAAGACCAAATGACATGTCCTTTTTGTGAACCGGTAGAATTTCACTTCATAAAATTACCATGATAAGTCATTTTGAAAGACATTTAGTTTAAGTTGTAAACAAAAAATACCTATCTGTTCACCCAAAAATATGACAGAGATTGCTCACTCACTAAAAAAAAGTATTTTTCTTGTCTTGATTTTTATCATTAGAAAACAATCACTGCTTATATATTTCTCTTAATTTGCTAATGATCTTATCTCCCTATTCAAAAGAAAGGGTTTGGTCATCGACAAAAATCTTTCAAAAATGAATTTTTGCAATGATTCTTTTCTTATCTTGACCGAAGTGCACAGATAATCAAGTCCATAACTTAAGTCCGAGTGTGATATTCAATTACATACTTTTCTTCTCGTAATAAAATAAATTAGCACTCGGACGCACACAAGTTCTATTTCATCAGTCACAGTCCACACGATGACTCGGTTAAGCACACGTGTCTCTCGAAGCTCCGCCGCGGGCCGTTCACAGAGCCTGTCTTTGCGAGCGCGGCCCGAGCGCCGGGCCGGGCCGTGCCGAGCCGCAGGGCCTCGGCTGCGATGCAATAAATAGGGAGGCGGGGGGCCGGGGGGCGCGGCGCGCTACACGCGCTGCCGGCCGGCGGGGGGCGGCTATCATCGCGACTGCGGCGACTCCTCCTTCTTGTGCAGGTCGACGACGTGCGCGGCGTCGAGCGGGCGCGAGGGCGGCGTGGGCGGGCAGGCCAGCTTGTGCGGGCCGGGGCCCGGGCCGGGCCCCGCGCGGTGGTGCAGGTGGTGGTTGTTCTGCAGCGGGCCCGACGGGCTGGGCGCCTTGGCGCGCAGGTGCGCCGTCGCCGGCGGCGGGAACGACGACTGGAACAGCTTGGCGCGCTGCTCCTCCTCGTCGGCGCGGAAGGCCGCCGCCATGAGCGGGTTGTAGCGCATGAGCGGGTCGAAGCGGTAGGGGTTGTCGCGGAAGGGGTCGCCCGTGGGCCACGAGCCGGGCGGCGCGGCGGGGGCGAAGTGCGGCGGCATGGGCGGCGCGCCCAGCGACGGCGGCACGGGCCGCGCGCGGTCCAGCAGCGTGGGCGGCGGCGGGATGGCGTGCGCCGGGTGGCGCGACAGGTAGTGGTGCGAGTGGAAGCCGGCGGCGGCGGCGGCCACGGCGGCGGCCGCGGCGGCCGAGCCCGAGCCCGGCATGCCCACGCCCGCGCCCACGCCCGCGCCCGCCGCACGCCCCAGCATCACCACGTCCTCCTCCTTGGGGCGGGGCTCCTCCTTGACGCGCACGCCGCCGTCCGCGTCGCCCGGGGCTGGCTGCGCCGTGCCGTTGCGCAGCGGCGAGCGGTCGCGCGCCATCGCCGCGTGCGCCGCCGCCGCGGCCGCCGCGTGCGCGTGGTGCGCCGCCGCCGCCGCCGCCTTGGCGCTGTTCTGGTGGTGCAGCAGGCGCTCGCGCTCGCGCTCCATCTCGCGCCGCTCCATCTCCCGGCGCTCCTTCTCGCGGCGCTCGCGCTCTCGTTCGCGCTCGCGTTCGCGCTCCCGCTCGCGCTCCCGTTCGCGCTCGCGCTCGCGCTCGCGCTCCGCCGCCGCCTCCTGCTGCTTGCGCTTCTCCTCGCGCTCGCGCTCCCGCTGCCGCTCCCGCTCGCGCTGCTGCTCCTCCCGCTCGCGCTCCCGCCGGCAGCGCTCCCGCTCGCGCTCGCGCTCGCGCTCCCGTTCGCGCTCGCGTTCGCGCTCGCGCTCGCGCTCCTCCAGCTCCGCCCGCCTCTCCAGCGGCGACGGCTCGGGCTTCAGCCCCCACGGGTTGGCGCTGGTCGCCGGGAAGCCCGCCGCTGTCCGCTGCAGCCTGCGGACACACACACCACACCCGTCAGTCCACATCACACTTCCAGTTGCAAATCGTTTCAATTTCAGCGTTTCATTTTCAACCATCATTTAAATTTTAATATAGTGACTTCAAACGTTTGATCATCTGGGAACGATTATCCCTTCGGGAACTCTGTGAAGACTTCATATTTGGTATTAAAGCTCCAGATTGGATAACCACGTAACAGTTAATCATTCATCAGAAGTCACTCTATTTAAATCAGAGAATAGATGTAGAAACAGTGGCGGTGTAAGAGAGGGCCTTTCCTTCTTAACTAGACAGACCTGCTGAGAGAGCCTGTAGGGTCCTATCCGCCAAGCAGACTATACCCATAGCAGGGCCTTCATTTATCAAAAAAGCACTCCACCTTTCAAAAGGGTCCCACCAACCCAAAAGACCTGATCTAATGAGGGGCCCTTCTTACTGAAACAATACTGTTTTAGTAACAGAACACTCTCAGCCACATTTACCAGCTTTACTCAAATGCTCAAGGAGTATATCACATGCATTAAATGCATGCAATCAAACTCAAATTACAAGGCAGATATTATCACAATCATTTCCAATTCAAGGCTGTGGCAACACAACCTACTGCTTGTGTGTCACAAAAAGGGTTAGTGATCATAAACACTTCGGAGCAAGTTCACCTACTCTGCTCACATTCATGAACTTGCAGAAAAATTGTCAGGTGGGTCATGTGCAAAATTACATCATCTACTAGAGGAGTCTTTGATAAAAAATACACAAATCACTCTTGGTTTTACTCTCTGGATCCAAAAGTTCTAAGTCACACTCAAGATGTTGGATATTCAGATTTATGAGACTTAACCAGCAGATAGTGCGTAATAGTCCACACATACATTCAAATGTTTATGTGTTCTGTTTATGTATATACTCTGTGTTAGTAAAGTGCTGTAAGAAGTCACACATGCATTGTAAGCAGACCAATTGGAAATGACTGTATCAATATGTGCAGAGGAGAACAAAAGACCCTGAAAGAATTAGGGGAATGACTGCCCCACAGTTTCTCGTTGTTCTAGTTTGCATGTTCTTGCATCTTCCCAAATATTAAAAACAATATTTTCAAAGAAATTTGTATTGTTTAAATCAATGACAATTGAAACAATGGCCATTCATTGTAACTTTAAGTTGAAACCTTAAAGTTACAATATTATCAATTTATATTATTCATGAGAGAAACAAAGCATAAATGACAGCATTTATTTTAAACATATACAGTGCCGCTTTCTTCAGAACAGAGCAAACCAGCAAAGAATTAATATAATTCTTATTATGAAAGTTACTTACCGACTCCATGGATCATGAACAGGGCCAAGTGGACCCAGAGGAGGCATGTCACGTGGTGGTGGAAAGACAGAGGCAGTTGCTCCCAAACTCGGGAAGGCAGAATTGGGTCCAGTGAAAGTGGAAGGATATCGCCCAAATGGAGACACTCCTGTACCTGCAACAAGTACAAAAATATTAGCAAAATCAATATAAATGCAAATTCAAGTTTCCAAGCAATCGAATTCATTTGATGATAGGTATAGACTGTTTCTAAGCGACATTTCAGTTTTTTAAAGTGACCGTTGACATGAGGTCATTGTTACTCCACAAGCCTTATAAAATTAATATTTTTAATTTGCAAATGTCCTTCTCAACAGGGCTCATAGCCTCAGAAATGTGCTTACCACTGTTAAAATGATTCATTTTATAAGGCTGGAGGTGTAACTATGACCTAATGTCCTCAGCCACTTTAAAAAATCTAAGTATATTTCAATGGTCATTACAGGATTATTCCTTTCATGAAATAAAGCTGATTTTTAAATGATAAATTCGCTTCAATAAGAAGTATGTCACTGGCTTAATGCACAAACTTTATACATCCACTCATAGTCATTTTTGAGTTGTTATTTTTATAGCCCTCTCCTTCATATCTATCTAGTCTACAAAGATTGTGGGCTTACAAAAGAGGGATCATGCTTTTTACCAGAAAGCAAACAATGTTGCTCCAAAAGCAACTGCACTTTTACAAACTTTCAAGCTTGGTTTTCTCAAAAACAGAAATTCCAGACCTATGAGATATGTACACTAACTCTCCAATATATAAGAAAATTATGCATAATAAAAACTTTCAGTCAGCAATTTTGTTTTTAATAACACTTACCTAAATGAGGTGCAGTTGGAGGGTTCAAGAAACTGCTAGGATGAGGGCCAGCATCAAAAGGAGGTCCTCGATGAGCTGTCAATGTAGAAGCAAATGAAGGCAGGTCGTGTGGCCGAGGTGGTGGGGCTAGGCCACCAGGAAATAGATGGTTTGGAGGCCTCAGAAGATCAGGTGGCTTTGCAGCTCCTGCCTTTGCTTCAGCTTGCTGTTTCTGTTGGTGATGGTAGATCTCCCAGGCAATCCTCACGTGCATAGCATTCCAGCGACCCGTTTTCTGCAGATCATGAAACAAAAAAACATTATGAACAAGTTCTCCATACCACATAAATGTATTTTAGAGTTTGTAAATATTTGTTTGAGTAAGTTCTCATATATCATATCTTTTAATAATTCAAGTAATCTGAGAAGAGATAATTATCATACACATGCTATCAGATGACAATGAAATAAAATCTCTTGTGAGAAACATCATATTATTTGAAGTACATCAAATAAAAGCTCATGTAAACCTGATCCATTTCCAGATAATACATCCATAATACTTAAGAAATAGTCCATTCATATTTTAGTGAAGTTTGAAACCCAACTGCCTTATATTCAACCACAATATATTGGAATAAGTACTATTTATCCTGTATTTTGAATAAAATATTTAAATTATCAGTTCAAGAATTTCTTAACTTCAATAATTCAGCACACTTATTTAGTTCCAACATGAGTAAATAAAAACATCAAAAGGGACTTGTTATCTTAGGACATCTGGCTAGTGCTATCAAAACATTAACACATTCAGGTAATGTGCATGAACATCTATAAGGCAATAAAAAGGTTATACATTCATTGGTAAAACAAATCCCCCCCCAAAATAGCTAATGTTATAAAAAAAAAAGCAAGGTGTAAGCTGAACACGTACCACTGGTTTAGGTTTCGAGGGATCAGCCATTTGCTGTGGAAAAAAGAAAATGACAAAGCGTTACTGGCTGGAGACAAGCAAGGAGGACAAAGGCATGAGGAGTGAGACATAATGACATGCTTAATCAGGTGAATGGAGGGCTAGGAACAGCCGAATGACTCTGCAAGAAAACACTTTGGCACAGACTGTAACCGTCTGCCACAAAATTGCTTTTCTTTTGGTTCAGAGTCTCATCATTTGTCTCTTTTTCATGATTTGTCCAGAATAGCAAAAAATGAATTAGAAAATCTACTGCATGCAAAAAGGAGCAATATGGTACACTTAGCAGCTCTATAATGAAATTAATTTCTTTCATTCAAGATAGAAGAATAAATATTAATTAAAATTTATAAATGTTTTAGTGGGTGAAAGCTATCATTAAGAAAGCACATTTTGGAACATTAAGCTTTGTTAAAATGAAATAATAATAATAATAATAATAAGCAAACTGAAATTGAATACCTCAAAATTAAAACCCAATTTTACAGTAAGGGGGCAGATATATAGCAAAAAGCATGGTCAGGAGTATAATTTCATGCAAGTCACCAGACGGGATGATACAAATAATAGTGCTTTACCTTTGGTGTGAAAGTAGGGAGGTGATTAGGTGGAGCAAATGGGGTGGAACCCCCAAGACTAGGGTGCAGAAGACCAGGAGAGAAACCAGGGTAGCTGGTGAGTCCTAGGTTCTGCCTGTAGAATGGTGAGTCCACACTTCCCAACTTGGGGATGTCTTTGAACTGGAAAATAAGTTAATACATTATTATTTCTTTTATCACAAGAAATCAATATGAAGCAAATCATTCAAGTTTGACAATAAGATCAGACTAAATGCTAACATGACAGCATGGCTAAAGAATGATAAACTTGTTAAAGGTCAATGATTTTCAGTCATTAACACTCAAGGCTTATGTATCATCTTGAAAAAAATTCCCAGATAAAGAGGATGAATTTCACAATAATTATTTAAAATAAATTTGTAAATAACTACTCAAAAATAGATAGTTTACTATAAAATATATTAAAATTGCAAAACAAGGTCATTACCAGTGAAACACAATAACTTCCACCCCACCCCCTCAATCTCCTTTTATGCATATGAGATACACACAAATGACCATAAAGCAATTTCCTAGAGAAGAGATTCAGCAACAAAGGTACACATTTTAAATAAACTAATTTCAAGGAACATCATACTGGCTGGACCTCGACAATATAAAAATGTTTCATTAGTCATTATAAATACTGACTTATTCAGTAAGTAGTAGTAGATAGGTATTTTACCCAACATAAACAGAAAATGACTTACTAGAGGAGGTGGAAAGAGCGCTGGTGCCGGTGGAGGAGGCAACAATGGAGTCGTGGTATGCTGATGCACATGGGTGTGTTGATGTTGATGGTGGTGCATTTCTGTTCTCAGGTAGGGCGGTGGTCCCACATTCAAGGAGCGGTCCTGTGAGGCCAGGAACCGGCTATCCAGTTCACGCCGCAAAAGGTCTGCCTGATCTGAAATGACAAGAGACCATGAATTACTCACTCGTTAAACATAAGGGTAAGAGAAGCATCCTACTTAATATTACGCACATGAGTATGTTCCTGATATATCCACAAAGCAAGATTAAAAAACAAGAAAAACATAGTTAATTTGAAAAATCATATAAGGAATTTTAACAGAATTCAGAAAAAAAAATTAACATGACATTTCACGAATATATGCTTAGAAACTCTTCTACATTGATGAACAAAAGTTAAATTGAAATAGTCTAATGTCAAACTTTTAAAGTATTTTACTGCAGTAACAAAAGTGGCATACTTGGTAGAGTGTACTTACTTGACTGGAAGAGAGACTCGGCAGAAAAGGGGTTTGGGTTGGCTGTCGTAGGCAGTGAGAGAGGACTGGCAGTCGCTGTAGGCGGAGGAAGAGGAGGAGCGAACATTGGAGGAGGAAATGTGTGAGACGGGGGGTGCAGAGGATGGGCAGCGGGCATGGGCACTGGAGGAGGGGTAGGCCGTGGCACTGTGGAGGCAGCTGGAGATAGCTGTGGCCCAGAAGTGCTGTAACAACACAAAGTATGCTTAGTAAAAATGAACAGAACAAAGTAAATAGTTTTAACACAACAGTTTATCAGACGAACAAGAAATTTAATGTTGCCTTTCTTAAAATTACAGTAAAATTTCTTTATTCCACAGAAAGTGTTGCTCTACATCCCAATGCTCAGGTAGTACATTATGACATCAAAATAAACAAACAAACCAAGCTGTCATGTGTTTATTTGTATCTGACAGTGATGAATCACTTAAAATAACAAAATTATTTAAAAAAATGTAAGAAATAAATGGACTTGCCCATTCTGTATATGTTTAAACAGATAATATGAAGTCTCTCAATGAAAAAACTAAATTATTCATTACTTTATAGAAAAATAACTTGAATATTTTTGATACAAAGAATAGCTTGATTTCAGTGTCCCTGAGTTGAGAATAATTTGGAAGCATTGAATAGTCTATGAAATACTGAAGTTCGCATTTAGCAAAATATGGGACTTATTTGATATGCAGTCTTCAGTTATTGTTTTAAAAAGATATTTTAAAACAATAAAAACAAGCATTTAAAATGACAAAAAGTGTTTTAATGACACAAAAGAAATGTCTCTGTGGAACTTCCATTTTAATACTGTTTTGCCCGGTTTTCCAGCCATTCATACAGAACTTCCAGCAAGATCCCATGATTGCCCTGGCACAATAAATCGAGAATCAAAAGTCATATGCATTTTTGTATTTACTGACATGTATAATTATTATTCTGAATTAATTTAGGTTTGCTTTGATGTTCTTAAATATCATTCAAGAATGTGGAGCTAAAGGCTAAGGGTTCAAGACCTACAGAAGGGGTGGATGTTTGATCCAGTGTCACACCATCCTCATCGTTCCATCCTTAATCCTTCGTATGTCATATAACCCCTTACCATCTTTCACGCAGGGAAAGGCAAAAAACGAACCACCATTGTGACCTGTCTGGGAAGTGGGAGTAAATAACGGAAAGGGAGAAAGTACATAACGAGAAGTAAATAAAGGAGAGGAAAGAAATTCTTCTTTGCATTCACTCAGAAATTAGTACAGCATTCATAACATAAATCATTATTTAATATATTTATTAATAATTAGTTTAGTGTGATGCCTCAGGCTTTGCTGTGCAAGTTCATAATAAAAGGAAATTTTAAACATAATACAGTTGCTTATATCTTGTCCATCCTCAGGCATACACAAAGAATTGCTAAGAATACTCTTCTTGTAACTTTTCTTTCATAATAAAATTTAATTTAATTATTGTCAATATGATGAATCAAGTCTAAACGATTCATATTATGCCAGAAAGACAGTAAAGTACTTTAGGCCTACAGCATTTCATCAAAATAGGTGCCTTCAAAACCCCTAAATATGTTTTTAGGGGAATTATTTGATAATGCACTGGAACGAACGAACACACGCATTACCTGTGATGGCAAATTCTACCCAAACATTGATACATCAACAAAAGGTTTCAGGTGTCGATGAAAACATCGACAAGAAACATTTTAAATATGATAAAAGAGGTGGTATTTTCACATCGTATTTTAATTTTAATTATTGTACTTAAATGAGTTTTCTTTTATTGTTTGGTCATGTATAAGTAAAATGTTAAAAATAATCTTAATTGAATGTAAAAAAGTAGTCTATATCTGTCCATGAATAGATTTTTGTTAAAATTGTAATAAAGTGAGACATCCCGGACAAACCCACAAAAGTAATTATAAAGAGGTCTCTCCGTCTGGACATCGACAACAGTGATAGATGTCAGTGGTTACTGGTTTTTGGCAATTCACAAAAAAAAGTTGTGGAAATTTTATTTATACCATGAGAAGTGTTTTTTTGAAAACATCGATGTTTCTTGATAAAATAAATAGATATGAAGAAAACATCGAACACAAAACATCAATGTTAATATATCGATGTTTCTGGTCGAAAATGTCGATGTTTTAAAAAATCGATATTTTTTTGTCATCCCTACGCGTTAGATTTCGGTATTCGAACACAGGTACACATGCGTTCCCGATTTCAACACGCAGAATCCTTCATCCCTTATTAGACGCCCGCCACATGCTCACACAAACGCCTGAATCCACACAAGATTCATCCCTATAGTGCGATTTTTCTAACTCTGCCCCTCAAGCCCCTATGGCCACGATGGAATATCACAGGGCATCGGGAAGTCGCATGATCGCAAGCACTGCTTTATACGGTCGAGATCAAGCAATGCTTAGCGGCACGACTGAGAAAGACGCGAAATACCGTGACATTCCATCGTGAAGACGGGTCTTGAGGGGCAAAGTTAGAAAAATCGCAGAATATACTTGTGATTTTATTTCTTGGCGTGTGGGGGCTCGTCTTCACGATGGAATATCTCACGGCATTTCGCGTCGCTCTCGGTCGTGCCGCTGGAAGTCGCATGATCGCAAGTACTGCTTATATGGTCGCGATCTTGCTATATCTAGCGGCACGACTGAGAAAGACGCAAAATACCGTGACATATTCCATCGTGAAGACGGGCAAAGTTAGAAAAATGGCAATATAGACGCGCGCGTTCCGGACGCCGTGAACCCACCTGCCCCAGGCCTGCGCCTTGGTGAAGGAGAGACTAGAGGAGACGGCGGCGGCGGCCGCGGGCGGCGCGGCGGCCGCGGCGGCGGCGGCGTGCGCGGCGGCGGCGGCGTGCGCCGCGGCGGCCGAGCTGGCGGCGGTGGCGGCGGCGGCGGCGGCCGAGCTGAAGGGCGAGGAGTTGCACGTGATGACGCTGGAGGAGAGCGCCGCGGCGCTCACCGGGGTGATGCTGCTGCGGCTCAGACTGCTCACGTTGCTGCTGCGGGCGTAGGAAAACACGCGTGTCACGGCACGCCGCGCGCCGCCGACCCGCCCTCCCGTAGGCCGGCGGGCCGCCAGGTCGGACTGATTGTTACCGGGCACTGCTGTGGTCATTCGTCCCGTTTGTTTAGTGCATGTTTTATACCGAGAGGTGGCGGGGATTTCCTCCCCGCTGGTTGGTGAGACCCGGCGCCGACCTGTAGGTCGATTTGCGAGGGGGAAATCTTCCTCCAGCCAGGTACCTCCCACCAGCGGAGCACCGCCCCAGCCGGGAAACGTTCTAATCTCCCGACTGGCCTCCCGGTATATGTGGTAGTGTAGTGCATGACAGTATAAGTGTGTGTACGTAAGGCATGAGAATAGGGCAAGGAGGAGGAAGGGAAGATCTTTCGCGGCCCGTTGGCCCGTTTGTTAAAGAACTACTCTGGCATAGGCCTGGTACTGATCGGTAACTACGGAAAATTACCGATCAGAGCAGTTTGGCGATAGAACTCTCACCCAGACAGCGGCTGAATTCGACATAGCTATACAACTAATGTCGAAAATCCGCCACCGTCGCGATTGCAATACTAGGATCCCCCGATCAAAGTCGCTGCAGTGACAGAGGTATTGCTGGTTCGGAGCTAAAACCCAGCTGGCAGAGCAGCAGACCACTCACTATTGACTAGGCGGGCGGAAAGGAACCTTTGGGGCCAAAGAATGTGTTTGTGTTTGTGTTTGTATGTGTGAGTGAAAATCATAAGCAAGCGGCGGGAAGAAAATTTCGAAAAATCGTTCATACAACTTTCATATCTTATGTAATTGTCATCGCTAATAACAAAAAGGAAATCATTACTGAAACGCATAATAATTAAGTTAAAATTAGAGCGAATTTCTTGAAATCACACTCACAATGGAAGTTATCGATCTTCAAGCAGCATGTCTTCTACTACATCTCTGTATGCTGCGTTGTAAGACGTACATAGACAAACAGACACGAGTGATTACAACAAAGAAAGTCACTGCATCTGTCCGTTCATTCGCTCAAGGAACTTCATTCGGGGCATTGTGTGTTGTAGCGAAAGGGAGACACAGGGCCGGTTAAAGAGGCCCTGAGAATGATCAAGCAATGGGGACCTCTAATAATACTCAAACACTGAACTTTAGTAACAGAAACGAGTACGAAAGTAAAACCATAAGTTTTGGAAATTGAAAAAATGTTAGAATAAAAAGTACAAGGTTACACATGAATGCAAATGTAATTGAAGGGTTTGTGGCAGTAAAAAGATAAGCCACATTAGTTACAGCAACCTCCCGCTATTCGTAAACATTGATTACACGATTTTGGTCGCAGTGTGTCTCATCTTGTTGCCTCATGCTCTTCAAAAATCTGGAAAAGACATGCGTCGTTTGAAGATAGGACACACTTTCACCAGAATCGAGATGTTACGATTTGCGGCAGGCTTACATTTTGGGGCGTTAATTCAAAAAATTATATTTACGATATAGAATGTCGTTAATCTTATTCATTTTTGTACTATTAATAAACATTGTTTGTTTTTTGTTTACGGAATAATACAATAAAAAATATTATTGGGATCCTTACCCAGAGAGGGTCCTAACATGCGCAGTCTGCTTATGAACTAATATGCTCTTGCAGAGGCGCGAGTGCCAGAAGACCCGATTCACACGCTTCCTTTTGAGGAACGAGTCCGGAATTTCAGCGAACTCGCACACGTGCGACGATGCTTCGGGCGTTCCACGAAACACTCTCCACTTGCGCGAGTTCGCTCAAATTACGGACTCGTTCATGAAAAGCAAGGCTATGAATCGAGTCAAGACCGCATTGGCCAAGTAGTCCAGTCACCTGATGCTCAATATTTCATTCGTGTCTTTTGTTTTGTTTTCGAGCATGCTAAAGTGAAATTTTTCCGCCGCCAATATAAGAGAGATGGTGGAGAGAGCTTTTCTCCCATTTGGAACACAAAGCCAAAACGTCACCGATTTTCGGGGCGCTCTAGCCCTTATACTGTTTTCTTTTTAGAAAATTAAAGTTAAAATATGCATTTTGTAGAAAATTGTATAAACTTTAATTTTGTAAATAGTGACTGTTTTGATAATCCACATTGTTTGGAAACGTATGTGGAAAACTGAAAAAACTTGCGAAATATTAATATTATTGCGTTTTTTTTCTTGCATTTTTTTCCCAATTTTTTTCTGTAAAACCGGGCCTTTTTAAAGGAGTCAAATATAAAATTCCACTTCAGCAGCGCAAATAACAAACAGAAATTTTCTGATTATTTTTTCCGAGACAAATCCCTACAGTGACTGGACTAGTGGGGCAAAGGGGGGGGGGGCGCGGAGCGATGCTCACCTGTAGCTGTCGCGCTCCCGGTTGGGGCTGTGGCCGCGCGGGCTGTGGCTGCGCCCCACCACGGGCGTCGTCACGATGTCGCGGTGACTGGTGGTGGTCGTCGTCACCACCACCGCCGTCGCCGTCGTCACCGTGGGCGCCGTCGTCGTCGTGGCGATGGGCGCCGACGCTGCGGGCAACGAGACGCTCGTCAGACGCATGCACGACGACCATTTTGGTTTTGGTTTTCACTACTGCTTTAATATTTTGCCTTTGTGCTATACGAAGAACATTTGTCATACATATAAGTTAACAGTAATATATACATGAAGAGAGACATTTTACCAACAATTGGTGACACTACAGATATTACACAAAACCATGAGTATTAAAATAAAAGCATTAGAAACTATTAAAAAAGTACAAATTAACAACTAAATTATAAGTTATGTACTAATTTAAGGTATACGTAAACATTTATATACAGAATATAAATAAAAGTAAGTAATTTTCCAACCCATTCAATTCCCATAGGAACAAGGAGCACGCCGCAAGAAACGATTGTCCTTCATTATGACGAAAAATATAAACGATCGTTCAAAGAAGTTTATGCACGAGGTGATGCAAGTTTGATTAATATACGCATGAGAATTCTTTAGTAAACTTTGATGCTTATGTAACTTCGTACAGCATATGCTGTTGTACACAATAGCACGCTAACAACCGATCGTTTCGTTCTTCGATCATCAAAATCGGTTTATTGCTTTCAAAACCATGAAGACGAGGAAAAACTCACCAAGCTCCCCGATGGAAAAGAAATCCATCCTGGATTTCTTTTCCACTTGGATAAATAGGAATCCATCTCCTTTTGTGAAGCGAATTCATTTCCATCTTTGATTGCAACGTCTATTTTGTAGGAAAAACCTTGTAGGTCGTCTCAGTAGCTCATTTCGTGTACATTAAGTCGAATGGGTTCATCATCGACACCGAATGCTACATCATTGTTTACACAACCAAGAGAATCTAGAAGAATCACGCTACCAGTAGCAATCTCTACTATACATAACAGCGGGCGTGAAAAGTATTAAACGAAAATTCTTCTCGTAATATTGCTGAAAGTCCAACATTTTTCAACCAATAATTTCAGCACACTCACAGAAATTTACCAATTTGCAGATCCGTCTACAGCTCTGTTAATAGAAGGCAAAACAAAGCTGAGTGTGGTGAACGAACGGCAGTCAACTGAAAAAATGTACATCTCAATACGGGTGTTGGCTAATACCATAGCAGTAATGCAACTAAACATACAGAAAACGAACGATCTCTTTATGATTTAAAAATACAGAATTCGAACAATTATTTCAACGAAAAAATTCATATCCCTTCCGACTCCTCTCGCTTCTAGCGAATTGAGGACTCAAGAAAACGCGCACGGATAATACTTGGATCAATAAAAAAAAAGATTAAAATGGCGGAATCGGCGGCGCAAAATAATGTGCTACATCTGGGGACTCTAGCGACGTTATTAGTCTTCGCCGTCTGGCGGCGAACTGCGTTCCTTTGAGAACGAGCGGGATGCTCTCGCTCGGGCAGATCGCGAGTCTGCGATTGCGCTCCGGAGGACGACCCGGACCAGTTTCTGGAACGCGCCCCCGTCGCGCCGCCCGCGACCACCTACAGACAGCGCGCCGAGACAGACCGAGGAATTCAGCTAGGGAAAAAGGCCCCACGCCGCGCAACTTCCAGACCAAGCGCGTAAATTTTGCACAAAACTTCCAAGCATCTCCTCCCTTCCTCAGGTGGGGGAGCGGAGTTGACTGAAATGTTCCTGGGAATGAAATAGTTTACCTTTAAATGAACCGACAATGGTTGTTTGAAATAGAGCATCGATCATGCTCTTTTTTTTGTATTACATGTTAATACAACGGACATCAAAACTATAAATTGGTCTCGGGGGAAATAAATATTGCACAAAACTGGACGCAGGATTATTAATTAAAATGTTTCAATTGATTACTGGTAGTATTTCTGTTGTTAGCTAGCTAACTTTACAATGAATACAAAAAAAAATAATACAGAATGCTGGTGCACGCATATCGAATTAATGAAGCGCTAGTTTAACTACACGCAAATGATTGAATAAAACTGATTTACAAATGTTTCACGTACAGACACAAGCGAGTATATAGCAAATAAATGGATATTTCGAATGGGAATTTCCGTTTTAAAATCGGGAGACAAACTAGAGTTTATTTGAATATAATTTCCGTTGCATTAAATAACACAGTTCAGTTAAACCTGCATTAAATAACACAGTTCAGTTAAACCTGCATTAAGTAACACAGTTCAGTTAAACCCTTAAGAAAATAAACGGAATAATCACACGCAGTACGCATTCCGTGTTTCTTGTTTCCAGAGCAGACAATTCCCTCGAGTTATTAGCGAGTCTACACACGTGGCGGAGAGTGGGGCAGGCGACGAAAGGGCGACGAAGAAGGATGTGGAGGAGGAGTGCGAGCGGCAAACAAAGGCGACGGGTAGCAAATCGTCGGAATGTCAAACAGGGAAGGTTCGGACGCGAAGCGACGACAACGACGGCGCTCCGCGCGGAAAAAACGAGCCAGGGACACGTCGTCTTGGCCCAAAGAACTCCGTCGCCGACCACGGCTGCCAACCGGAATGGCGGAAAATTGGCGGTGTTGTATTCAAGATTGGTTAGTGGTATAACGTTTCACGGGATTCCACAAATTGAAAGTTGTATTTCGGAAACAACGTACGTCAATTTTGTTTTGCAATTCGTTTCGTAATGCAGTCATGTTCTCTGTGCGTGTGTACGAGTATATATGCATGAATGTAAGCATGCCTGTATGTAATATGCATACACTTGAATGTGTGTGTGCTTCGTGTATAAATATACGTCGTTTAAGGCGTAAGTCAAGCTATTCGGGTGGATGTTTGCAATAGAGCTAAACAATTGGCACAATGTTTGTGACATAGCAGTATTAGGTGTTTTTTTTGTCCCAAATAAAAAGTTACTGTTCACAGACTCATATTGGTACTGATGAAACATTCAATTAATATTTACTAATTCAAATTTCCACTTATCGTCGCCTTTTTCATTCATTCTTTCAGTGGGACCCTCAAATATTTTTATAGAGTTAATAGACGAATCTTCTTTTAAACTACTTTAATACAATACAATTACTTTGATAATTACATCGTACTTATATTTAAATACAGCCTTTTCGCCATTGATAATTATGATCACTTTTTAGGAAGCCCTTTCCATTAAATAAAAATGAATTCTTTTATCATACCAACTTTTTCTCTCAAAACAGTAAAACAACTCTAGTCGTCAAGGACTTCATATTCTCCAAGATACGAATGTATACAATTTCTGTAATTCTACAGCTGCCATGTATTCAAAAACACATGTCTACAAACAAATTTAAGAACACTTACACTTTTTTCTTGTTAGTCCTTACGTGTGCATGTATTAATACACGTTAGCATATTGACTCATTTTATTCAAGCGATATCGTTCATCATACACTACAATTACTACATGACGTTTGTATGAACAGTAAAGGTCACTTACACAAGCGATAAGAAGAAAAAACAAGGATAATTCATTCGCTTTCCTGTTCCGCAGTAAACGGGTTTCCTTCAAGAAACCGCAAAATACAGTCGCAGGGAAACAGGTTTCATGGATATCTATTCTGAACTCTGAAAACCACAACCGCAATGATTAAAATGGCAATGGCCAAATTGTGATCACCGGGCGTTGTTTAGGACGTCGATAATATGTAGCTACCACAGATAAATATGTAAAAGTATTGACATTATAGTCGAAAAAGGAGATATAGCAAATCAGTCTCTACACGGATCTTGCTGTTGCCAATGACTTAAAAAATATCGATTGAAATAACATTGCAAGTAAAATATTATTTTTAAGAGTCGAGTTCAGTCACTGACTGGAGGAGAATTCTAGCTGACGGCTGCTCTGATCGGTACTTTTCTGGGATTTCTCCGATCAATACCAGGCGAATAGCGAAGCAGTACCCTAACAAACGGGCCACGGACCGCGCGCGATCTTCCCTTCCTCTCTCTTGTCCTACCTCACCCCCTACTCACGCTTTCACTTACGTACATGCACTACATTATTCTTGGATTTAAACATAACTGCACTTGACGTAAATCAGCTGTTACAGTGTCATCCAATCGGGAGGTTCAACTTCACCATTGTGAAGGTGAACTTCATCGGGAGGTGAACTTCACCACCAACCTTCACCACTGTACTGATGTGTAAGTTCCCGACTGGACGACATAGCTGACATATCAGCTGACAACCTACCAAGTGCAGCTCTAAATATTCGAAGTAGCCCACAAGTGCGGAGAGATCGGTCGGGAGCCGAGAGCTAGTCTCGCTGGGACGATGCTCCGCTGGCGGGAGATTCCTGGGTGGGGGAAACCCCGATAGCTGACTTCGTAGGTCGGCGCCAGATCTCACCATCCAGCGGGGCAAGATCAACGCCACCTCCCGAGGAGAAAACACGTACTGCACTTACTAACGCCCTTAGCAGTTGACGCGCTCGGAATCACTAATCTCTCTCTCTCTCTCTATATATATATATATATATATATATATATATATATATATATATATATATATATTTATATAAAACTGGATGTTGGTGTATAAGAGCTAAACTCCGACATCGTTAGACCGATCTCCAAGAAAGTTGGCACTTCTACGTGTTTTTTCACCCAGAAGGTTTATGTGCTGTTAATTCTGTTATAACTCCACTAGTTCCCTTAATCGTAATCTCCACGCGACAACAAAGTCCACGAAATGTTAAGGCGAACTCCACGCAGCAGTTGGCAAGCATGCGGCCAAACGCCGCGCGTCTGCGCGCCTGCGCTTTTCACTCCCAAGACGCGTCGCACGTCGAGCGAGGAAAAACAGCAGACGGGCGCGCCGCGCCGCGCCGCAACGCGCTTCCAGGGAACGCCTCCCGCAGCGGCGTCGATAAATGTCACTTTTACGCGGGGCGGGAGCTCTAACGCCCGGAGCCCGCGCGGATACGCGCCAACCCCGCCCCCTGCCCCCACACAGCGCGCCCACGCGAGAAAAAACCGCAATCAACGCCACCGGCGCCCCTCCCTCTTCCACCCTCTCCGTCGCCCTCTCCATCTCCAGCTCTACTACCACAGGTTGCAATGGATTGGAGAAGTGTTGTCTAGTTCGATGCCACGAGCGGGAGTCCGCGGCACGAGTGCCACGACGAAATCGCCCCTCCACGCAGTTCATTATCTCGCCACCAGAGACAACTCCACCCCTAATGTAAAACGGCGGGGTTACTACTACTCGTTGCGCAGAGCAGCTCAAGGCATGCTACGGTGCCACGAGACGTGCCACAGCCACCAGTAGAAGACCTTGACACCACTGGCTTAGAGAGACACAGTATCCGTTGCTCCTGTGACGTCATGGACCGGGGAGGTCATAGGGTTCGAGAAATCACGGTGGCTGATATCTGACACAAACTTCCTAGCTGGAAGAATTTTAATCTCTGCCCACTGACAGGAAATTTCTAACAAGCGGCTGCTCTGATCGGTAGCTTTTCGAGGTTCCTGCAATCAAAACCAGGTGAATGCCGGAACAGTATCTTAACCGAGTAATGGACCGCACGCGACCTTCGTCATCCTTGTCCCCGCCTCTTCCCTCTCACACACACACACACACGTTCACACAAACATACACGCACACACCGCGAACACATCACGCACACACCGCGAACACACCACGCACACACCGCGAACACCACGCACACACCATGAACACACCATGCGCCCACCATGCACACGCCATGCACACACCACGCACAATACCAGTACCGCACCTTGGGAGACCAGCTCTGAGCTTGGCCTAAATTAGCGTTGAATCGCATTGGCCTACATTAACGTTCAATCGTTCCAGCGAGGAAGGAACACCTCCAGGTATATAACATGCACTACACTTACGGATGAAAATCCAAAAGTGTTGACGCATCCGAAAAAAAAACTTTGAATATTCATCTGCGGATACTCGCCCTCGAACCCCTGAATACTCGCCAACGTGAAGGCACTCCCTCGGAAAGGCACCTTGTCTCCCTCTCCCACTCTCTCCCTCGCCCTCTCCGTCTCCAATTCCACTCCCGCCGCCCCGCCCCCTCACGCCCTGCTCCACTCCACGCCGCCGCCGCAGCCGCACACGGGAAGAAAAAAGCTCCCCTTCGGACGTGTTGCCGATAAATTGTAAAGGCCGCTCTCCCGGCTCGCTCATTACCCTGAACCTGTTATACGGCCCCGGCCTGATTACTTGTTTTACAGCATACCGGGCGTGGGACGGGTGTAATTTTTATGCGGCTAATGTGTGGTAACACCAATTTAGAGCGGCCCTTTTCCGAAGGGGGAAGAATGACACGTATTGAGTTACTTTTAAAACCACTCGTTACTGAATTAATAACGGCAATAGGTTAAGCAGATAAGTGTCGCGCGGGGTGCGCGATAATGGCGGATTACGGCGCGCGCAATTAAGCGACGTGGAGGTTCGCGTCGCGCGCAGATCGCTGGGGACTCTGCGCACGCTGCGCGGGAGCTGCGACTCCGCAGCGCCAGGCGGCGCTGGAGGCGCGGCAGTTAGGCCCTCGGCCAAACGACCCTGCGACCAAACGACCCTGCCACCAACCGACGCGACGCGACGCGACTCGGCCTCGCGAGCGGGTTGCTGTTGATGCTGGTGGAGTAGGAGTGGAGCGGGCGTGTTGGGAGTCATTGAGATGGTTTGGGCGGGAGCAGGGGGGGCGGATAGGATGAGTGTCAACGAGATGGTATGGGCGGATGCAAGAGGGACCGGACGACGAGGGTTGATGGGTTGTATACTTGGGCTGGCGCTAGTGGGGGCGGTGAGTGGAGCGGGTGTGTGTTGGGAGTCGTTGAGATGGTGAGCAGGGGGGAACGGATAGACAAGAACGATAAGTTGTGTTGTACGCTTGGCCGGGCGGATTGGCGAATGCGTGAAAGGATACGGGGATTTAGATGATGAGATTTGTGGTGGGTGGTCGGTGATGGCAGCGGTGCTGATGAAGGAGGAAGTAGGGCTGGTGACGGTGCTGCTGTAGGTAGCGGGGAAGATGCAGTGAACTACAAGTGGGGTGGGATGAGGGCAGAGTACGGGTAGAGGCGGAAATGGAGGCAGGGGAGGTGAAGGTCTGCGATAGAGTTGGGTATGGTGGGCACTGGGGCAATGCAGCAGGAGTCGAAGAGATGATAAAAGGGGCGGTGGTGGTGGTGGTGGTAGAGGTCTCAGTGGCTACGGCGGTGGCGGTGGCGGTGTTGGTGATAGAGATGGCTGCGATGACGGTAGATGTGGTGGCAATGTCAAGGAGGCGGCTACGGTGGCGGTGGCGATAGAGATGGCGGTGGAGGAGAATGCGGCAGCCGAGGTTTAGAAGTCGTAGTGCTGGCGGGATCTCTGGAGGACGGACGGCAGCGTGCTCTGCCAAGTTGGCGGGTCTCCATACCCGACAGATCGTAACACACGGCGTGAACATTCATAAGGGTGGATGCACGGGCTCTACCGCCTGCCCGAGCAGCAGGGATCGTGCTGCTGAAAGAGGGCGCGAACAGATCACGTTGCTGCGTTGTGCACTGGGAGAGAGAACCACGCAACCACTAGGACTGCACCGAACAAGTGCTAACAAGCGATCCGGACGCAAAACATGTCAAGCAACAACTATCAACCTCGGTCTATTCATTTTTCGAAGAAATGGAACTGCAATATTGCTGTCAAACATAAAAGTCTCGAACTCGTCGTAGCTGTACGAAGAAAGTGTGTTGAAACAGTTCCTCTCGAGCAATCTTCCAAAACACTTGTGAGCGTGCGTTTCTGCGGTCGGAAACTACTGGCTGTCCGAAAAAGAACTACTGAGCTGTCCGAAAGACGACGCGAATGCGAGGCATTTGGCCCTGAGGAAGGCCAAAAAATGGCGGCCGAAATGTTGGCACCTGTGCTTAGGACGCTCTCGAATCCCTTCAAAGTTACATTCAAATGCATAGGACGACAGATCGCACCTAAATGTGAGGCCCAGAAGAAGGTGATGTGGAATGGAAAGGTGCACGGCCAGAGAGGCAGCGCGTGCTCACCTGATGTGTGTGTGTGTGTGTGTGTGTGAGGGCAGCTGCACTCACTCACTGTGCGTGCGCTGTACTCTCCACCTTACACGAAAACCCTTCGTGTGCGCTGTCGTTAAAATGCTATACATTGTAATAAATTCACAGTACTGCCTCTATAAAATGTTATACGATGTTAGTAAACGCTCGGCTGATGGTAGTTGGTCGTGCTACATTGTAGGCGACTGCTCGTTTTCATACCTTTTTTTAAAAATGTTTTTGGTTGTGTGCTTCCAAACTCCGCGATACATTCAGGCTTGTAGGTTTATTTCGTGTAACTTCCTCAATTCATTATATTTTCGCGTGTTATTCATGATGAAAGGCCATGAAACAATAAGCCATACTGAATATTGCGTTTCTGGAATACAATGCAAAAGTTCTAACAAAAAGAGGGAGGATGTATTCTAAACATAGACATACAAACAAAATAGAGGTACTTCTAATTATTCGCAGACAGTATTTTCACTTTTCTAACTTTTTAAATAGAGTTGAGATATTCTAATAAGATTATTCTCGAGGGTGCTTGTTTATTACAATGATAGCACTTAGTTTTTTCTCAAGTTGAAACGACACTCATAAAAACGTAAAATGTAAACGAGTGTTTTGCTTATATATTGTCACTGCGATAAGCGAGAAGTAACTTCATGAAATTCATCAGCGTTATTTAATTACATTTTCTTACACAACTTGTTTTTAACTAGTCCACCATCTTTGCTTAGAAATACACGCGCGGAATGTCGCCTCTTTAAAAAATATAGAACGTCGACAATTGATTAGATGGCTTCCTTCGGCTTTATCACAGCGTAAGTGTCGTTTATAAAATACACATTTCTTACTACTCTTGCCCGTCGTATTGATTTTTAAGCTACTTGATTCTACCACACCCTCGCAGAAAACACATCGTACGTGTATTCGGTCACCAAACCCATTGATTCGCTGGAGCTTAGAATGAAAATTATCCTACAAAGTTCACGCTGGAAATATTTATCCAACTTCCTTCGTGCACTCGCGTAAAATATACAAATATAAATAACTAAATATAAAAATAAATAAATAAATAATAAATAAATAAATTAGAGACTTACCTGCCGTGGCCGGCGTGGAGGCGCGCGGGATGGTAGCGGAGGAGTGATCCCGCGGCTGCTTCGCCACGATGGGACAAGGCGAGCGCGCCGACCTCTGCAACAGCCCCATGAACTACATGAGACAAAGGAACAGAAACACTTCAGAAACACCGCACATGCACCACGCACACAGCTACACATGGAGGTAGAGGTTTTTTTCATTTGCACCAAAGGACTTTCATATGGACAATGAGAGTCGCTATTCAATGCGAGAGAAAAAAAAATCGCACAGCCTGGTAAATAACGTCAGTTTATTTAGAACATCTCTCGTAAATGTATTTTCGTGTTTTCCTGTGGGGATTTAACATTATATTTTATTAACTGTGTTGAAGTAATATTTATGAAAATAAATGCGAAATAAGCATACTCAAATCCGTACTGATTTCAAAGTCCATCACCTGTGATGAAAAGCGACAAGTTGGCCGTCGTATGATTAACGTCTTTTTACGCGCAGAACAAGTGAACAAAAAAAAGGGGAAACAAGAAAAATCCAATCTTTCCTCCTTTGCTTTTTAATATCGTCATCCCTTTTTCCTTTCTCCGCGAGCCGAGTTGGAAAACGCTGAGAACCCTTCTTTCGCGACCAAGTTTCCCTTATCTCATTTCAAAGTTCCTACACAATCAGCGGCTCGACTTACAAATGAATATCCGCCCCGTTTAAGAGCATATTTAAATTGATGAATGCGCCGCCGCAAAGAACTCGGCTCTTCCCCGTCCGCCTGCTGGGCGCTTTGTCTCCCGAAAGAAGGTGGATCGCTCCTTGCGCTTCGTAGTCTGCGCGGCGGCCACGTGGGGCGCCAGTGAAGCGCCACGGAGAAGACGGGCTGGAGGCGCTCAACCACTCTCTCAGTAGTCGGCAAAAGTAACGTATTATATGCGCACGTTTTCTTGAGCCCCGGAATACGTACCCCCACTCCTTTGCCAACAGTAGTTGAATTAAGAATAAATGATAGCAACTAGCGTTGTAGAAAAAAATCTGATAAGCAGAAATGTTCCCTCCCGTGAAACAGACACTATTTTTCATCGAAAAACGATATACAAATCTGATATATCGTTTTTGTTAAATTTTTGTGAGAATAACCACTCCCCCCCACTCCTCTCGTAACTAGCGAAGCGAGGGCTCAAGAAAGCGTGTGGGGATAATAGTAGTACGTAGTTTGTTAGTCGTATGTTCTGCCCAGCAACAAGAAGTTGTTGTGGAACACGAAATAAACAAGCAGAATGCTTTGAGAGATTGGAGTAGACCTATATAGCTTCTCAGATCAACAATAACTGTGGTTGATTAGCTGTGGATAGTTTTCTGAAATATTTCCAAAAGTACCCGAAGTATTAGAACCTTGGAAATATTATGAATAAATAAAATTATATTGTTGTTGTTGTTAAGAAAGAATTTAATTTCTTAAGAAGAGTTGACAGTTGGTCAGTTGGCCCATGCTTGGCATTGCTCACGATTGCGATGGTACACAAAGTATTTTTTCTAAAAGAAGGAATACGAAACCTCTTTAAAGAATTGTATTTGTTGGACTCCAATAAGAACGAAAAATTATTATTTAGTCTCTAAACGAAACTTTTTTTTCATATTTTGTTGTTTGAAAATAATTAGAAAGAATATTTTTGTTTCATCTCAAATCGTAGCAATTTCCGTTAATGAAGTTTATTTCGTTTTGTTTCACATTTCAATTTTTCCTTGCGACGCATACGTCATTGAGAGCTGTAAGCCGGCTATTATTTTGCGGACCAAGGGTACTCACACGAGAGAAATATTCCAACTTTTTAAGCAAACATAAATATTTTAATCCCATATTAAACAGAATAACAAATGGATTTATACAGCTGATGTTTTGATAAAATTATAGGTTGGTTACACTCAACAGAAAATTAACAGAATAATACACGCACTAGTTCACGATGGAAAAATATTTTTATTCAATAAAAAACTGCTTTTCTGATGGAAATTCTTTGAAATAAACAGCACTTGAGGGGAACAGTTTGCAAGAACGTGGCGAATAATGAAGCCCTGGTTCTGGATATTCACTTTTAATGCGACCTCCACAAAAAGCTCGCGACACTTTGCGAGATTTCTTCGCGATTAAGTTTCAAGCTCCGCTCTCTAACTTTTTTTTTGTGTTGGTACTTGCAATGAAGACGTAGACTTTTTACAAAGACACAACTCGTTGCACACTGCGGCTTTTAAGTATCTGTTTACGCTCACTGCGGGTCAGCAGTTAAGCGTTGGCGCAATGTAGCCGAGGTTGTTTGTGAAGTTTTGCATAAAGGCACTCTGAAGGAGGCTGCCTATTTAAAGTACACAAAAACCTAATATGGGGTTAGAAATTGTTCTGGAATGTGTTTAGCTGTAGCTATCATTTTAGAACAGTTTATTACGTACGAAGAAGCGTTAAATATGACACTTCATCCACATAATAATTTACTTAACACAACACAATAAAAAGGTCATTGGCGAATGAAGAGTACTATCAGAATTTTCTTTTTTTAAATCAGGATCCGTTCGTAGCCAGAACATAAGGCAACGTAATTACTGTTTACCCAATGTAACAGTAGTAGATAAAGTAATTATTAATTATTTCTTGTTAAATACACTATAGACTATTTTGACCAATTATAATAGTTATAATACGTTACAAAGCACATATTTTCTTCAATTTAGAAACTCAATGCAGTTAAGACGATTAATTAGAAATGTGAGGAAAATTGAAAAAATAAACATACAAGTAAACTAATAGTCAACTAGGGTCGCCTCACCGAAAGCTGGGTAAAATGAAAAAAATAGAACGTATAAAATTCAAAGGTAAAATGAAATTCGATACATCGATTACCGAGTAATCGAGTATTCACACTTTTATTCAGAGGCAAATTAAATAACGGAGCCGTTCGTCGCAGGGGGGAACCCATAAAATTGGAGATGCCATGAAATTTAATACATCGTTGTTTGAGCAATCGAGGTTCCCTCTGAATACAGAGGTAAACAATTGGAGTATGGGGGAGAGAAGGAGGGGGGGGGGGCGTTTGACTGAAAAGCCCACAAGAGCGCGTACTACAAACTTCTGCTCTCGCGCGTCGTCGCTGCACCAACGCCGGGGCCGCGCGGTGCCACCCCTGCGCCGCTGCACCAGAGCGGGGAGGGGGGCGTGGCGCGGGGTGTGGCGGGGCGAAGCGGAGGTGGAGGGGGTGGGGGGGAAGCGAAGGCGCGACGCAGCGAAGGGCTGACGAGAGAGCGAGCGCGAGGTGAGACGGCGGAGGCAAGAGGGGAACACATCCTTATACATAATTAACAGCTTTGCCGAGTTTGCAAGTAGTTTTACTTTAAGAGGCGCAGCCGCGGAGCGCCTGATCTCACTAATTACGGCCGCGGACGGGGCGGAGCGCCTCTAGATTAAAATTAATTACTCGGTGCACGGCCTTAAACAAGCTCTCCCGCCCCGCCCCCCGAACCGCCCCTCCGTCAGCCTTTCCATCCTCTTACAGATTAGCAAGTAGTGGTGTACATGCTTACTTGCCTCCATAAATATTTTTTTTTTCCTTTCCTCGCGCTCTCCCTCTCTCACTCTGTCTCTCCTCGAGGGAAAAAAAAAGCGAACCCCCAACTAATTGGATTCCAGGGGAGGGAGAGGGCGGAGGAGGAGGAGGGGAGGAGAGGACCCTGAGATGAACAAGTTTCATTACGTTCTTCTCTCCTGAAGTTTTTAGAAACGAGGAAAGAAAATAAGTTGGGAAAGGAGTAAAGAAAGAAAGTAAGAAGAAAAAAAGTCCCGGTGGGCGGTATAAAGTTGAAGAAAAGCGTTTCCGTTTGTTGCAGGGCGGTGCAGTGCAATCCTACTGATCCTCGCAGGACCAATTATCCCCGTTCGCGCTGGGCTCGTTCGCAGCGAGAGCGAGAGGGGTGGGGAGAGGATGGAGGGGAGGTCGCGAGAGGGTGGGTGGGGACCGTGGGAGGGGGGGAAGCTCTTTTGTACAACTCGGTGCTTGCATTAAAACCCCATTAAAACCTGACCTTATGTAAATCCGAGCGCTCGCTCGTTATAAAGCGACAATTAGAACGCATTAATTAATACTTTCTCTACATTTATACTGTCATTACGCCGGGCTCGGATGTATAAAACGCGGGAGAGGGCGCGACGCGGCGGGCGGGATTCGGGGGTGGGCGGCGCGGGGCCGTGGAGCCGGACGGGGCGTGATCGGCGACGAAGCGGGAGCGAGGAACGGGGTAGAACAGAACGGAGCGGGGAGCGGGTGGGAGTGAGGAAAGAGCGAGTGTGGGTCACGGGGATGAAAAGGGAAGTTTCGGGAGGAGGGAAGTGGATGAGGGCTCTGACTGTTCATGGAACTGAGATCACCATAAACACACCCGGGAGGAGGAGGTGGGGTGGACGTAGTGGAACATCGGGAGCGGGCAGGGCGTTTGTGGAGTAGGGCAGGGAAGGGTGAAATGAGAGAGACGAGTGCGAGTACGAGTAGGAGTGCGAGTGCGAGTGTGAAGGGCGAGCGACAGAGCGAGGACGAGTGAGAGTGTGAGGGCGAGGGCGAGGGCGAGGGCGAGGGCGACGGCGAGGGCGAGGGCGAGGGCGAGGGCGAGGGCGAGGGCGAGGGCGAGGGCGAGGGCGAGGGCGAGGGCGAGGGCGAGGGCGAGGGCGAGGGCGAGTTCGAGTGCGAGTGCGAGTGCGAATGCGAGGGCGAGGGCGAGGGCGAGGGCGAGGGCGAGGGCGAGGGCGAGTGTGAGAGCGAGGGACAGGGCGAGGATGAGGACGAGGGCGAGGGCGAATACGAGTACAAGTAAGAGTTCAAGGGCGTGGGCTAGGGCAAGAACGAATACGAATGCGAGAGCGAAATAAGAGGGCAGGGGGGATGGATAACACCAAAACATGACGAGAGTGGTGGTGTGAGCAAGAACGAGGGGTAGGGCAATACCGTTGGGAGGGTGGTGACGGGTTGAGAGAGAGAGGGAGGCTGTGGGCGAGGGAGGGCCGGGAGCGAGCCGCGGAGACGCGCGCTCTGACAGCCCGTGCAACCGGCACCGCTGTGAACCGCAGCCAACTGCGAACAGCCCCAACGTCGCGCAAACCGAGGGAACACGTCACTTCTGACACATCGCCGTGTTAAGCCGGACGGGCGTGATTCGGATGCATTCGCTCGCTGCACGACATCACAGAGCTGTATTTGCCTCGGATGTAAACCAAACGAACTGACACGAAAATTCCGTGAAATCGGTGCACCCAAAAAACTTACTGACGCTAGAAACATTTTACACGCACGTTACAGTCTTTCATTAGATGATTCTATTTGACGCACACAATGTAGTATGCACGTCAGGTAGGCCC
The DNA here is from genome assembly GCA_031308135.1 of Acheta domesticus. Classification (NCBI taxonomy): domain Eukaryota; kingdom Metazoa; phylum Arthropoda; class Insecta; order Orthoptera; family Gryllidae; genus Acheta; species Acheta domesticus. The sequence goes on from JAHLJT010009355.1 coordinate 125,879,867, forward strand.
CGTACAATAAGTAAATTAGATAAAATATTTACCTTCTCATAATTGTGATGGTAAAACAGTGTGCATGAGCATACGAGCGTATTATTCGAGCACAGCGTGCGAGTGTGTTATGCTTCCATTCGAATCAGGGGCAGATCCAGCCGACCTTTTTTTTGCGGGGGAGGGAGGGGGTCATCGTAAATTTGATACGATATTATTCAATATGATTGTCTAAATAATTACGTAATGCGAATGTAAACATCTAAAAACCATTTTTCCAAATAAAAGAAGGCAAACGAAAACTTTCGGCCTGGAAGGGGGACATGACCCCCCCCCCATGCCCCCCCTGGATCCGCCAGTGATTCGAAGTATCACCGAAAACTTTTTAATCGTAATATATCTGAAACGAACGTTGTGTCAGCTATTTCAATAATTAATTAGACATTCACTATTAACGTGGAATTAACAATACGTCTCTTACCAGTTGTCAGGCGGTGAAAAATCAGTTGTTACATTTCCCAATAAACGCGTCACGTGACCAATCCGCCGGAAGGACAGAAGAGCCGTCGAAGAGAGGCCTCTGACGGGGGTGCGGTTCCCAAGGCGATGTCTCGCGAGTGCTCGAGGACTTGGAGGGGCGCGGAGGGACAATGGCGCGGCGGGGCGGGGCGGGGCGCGGCGAGGGCGGAGGCCGCGAGGACGGGCTGAAGGAGGGAGGAAGCCTCTTGGCCCGAGGCCCGCCCTCGGCCTTCCGCCTGCGCGGGGCGGGCTGGCTGGCTGGCTGACTGGGCGCTTCGCAACGGAGAGGATCAGGGCCAACACGCGTGCAAGCGGGGCCCTCCACTGAAGGAAGTGCGTCGGGACGTCCTAACATCCCAGCCGCCTGGGCCAACGCCAGGGGTCTCGACGAAAGCGTACGAAAAAATTACAACATATGATTTTAATTTTATATATCTCTTTAAATATTTTAATTATTTATTTGATGTATTATGACATTAAGGGAATATGTGCAATCTTTGCAGTTTCTTAAGCTCTGGGACCTCTGCTCTAATTCATACACGTATTAAGTTGAATTATTATTGAAACTGGAATAGAAACCTAATAGAGATGGGAGTCACAGACCCTGAATCTGTGGTACAATACCTGTGTCTATACTCTCTAGGTGCAATACTATCTTTACAATTATTTGGTAAAACGTCGACAATGCGTGTGTAAATATTGTTTTCCTGCTCTTTCTTCATTAAGTATGCGCATGTTTCATGGAAGCCGTAAAATTTAACCCATTTGTGACTCACTAGTGTTTCTTTTTTACAGCTGTCCCAGGTGAAAATTTACATTCTGAGAAAATTATGTCCCACAGGAGGTAAGTAACTCGTAAGAAAAGCCGCACGGTCACTACACATCATCCAACCCGAGGATCGGAATTATTAAGGCCCTACCTTGTCAGGTGTATGCTTCTACGAAACAACTGCTGCTCTGTCTGTAATGTATGCATGGCACACGAAATTAGAAGGTAAATTCCACAATTCTGTACATCGCAGCGTGGCATCATGAAGTTTCTACTGTGCACGTTGAATAAGCTAGAGAATTATGTCTGTTGTGACAAACGACTTCCTCCGCAGAGCTTGCCGAGCATACAGGTGGAGTAGGAAACGTGTAGCTGCATGTATACATAAATGAAACAGCTTTTATATTCCACTACTTTCACACGTTCCTTCACGATAGAGAAGAAAACGTGGAAACGACGTAGGGACAGATGTACTTTGTTAAACCGGAATTCCACAAACACTGAACCACCACTCGCTACCGTAAATACATAGAACGTCCCCATTATAAAGTGACATCACGGCGCAAGAAATTTGCATGAGGCAGTAAAAAAAGATAACATCCAGAACACGACCACTTCGCTTTCATTGTTACATTCTCTTTTCGCCAACGACTAATATTTCATTCTTAAAGGGCCACTCTTTACGCGTAAAACTCTAAGCACTGACACACCAACCAGGGTGGTAGCGAGTAAAGGCGAAGTAGAAAAATAATTCTGAGAAATGAAAATATCAGGGCTGAAGAAAGAGCCAAAAGAAATAAAAATGTATTAGCAGAAATAACCGATTTTGAAGACGAAAACAGGTTCACAATTTACGTCATTAATATCAAGAAATATTTAACAATAACTATGTTAGTATTCTTTTAGTTCAATGAGTAGGAAGGAATGTGGTGTCCCGCAGGGTTCCTGGCGGGGACTCACCGTGACGGCGGCGGCGTCGTTGCGCGGTGACTGCAGCGGCGACGCGGCGGTGGCGGGCGCGGGCTGCGGCACGGCGTAGGGCAGGTGCAGCGCGGCGTAGGGCGCGTACAGCGGGTAGGCCGGGTGCGGCGGGTGCGGCGCGGGCGGGTAGGGCGCCAGCGGGTAGCCCGCGGCGGCGGCGGCCGCGGCGGCTGCAGCGGCGGCGGCAGCGGGTCCAGGCACGGCCGCGCCCACCGCGGGGCTGCCGCTGCGGCCCGCGCCGCCCAGCCCCGGCGGTGGCTGCGCGCCGGCCGGGCCCGCGGCCGCCGCCCCACGGCGGGCGGCCCACCGCCCCCGGGGCCCGCGCCGGGCCCCGCCCCCGGCCCCGGCCCGGCGCCCGCGCCCGCCCCCGACGGCTGCCATCGGCGCCAGCGTCGGCAGCAGCTGCGGCGGCGGCGGCGGGGCCCAGCGGCCCGTGCGGGCCCACGCCCAGGCGGGGCCCACGCCCACGCCCACGGCGCCCGGCGGCGACGCGCCGGCCACTCGCCGGCGGGCCGGCGGGCGGCGCGGCCGCGATGGGGCCCGGGCCCGGCGGCGCCACCGCCAGCGACCCTAGCGGCGGCGCCAGCGGCGGAGGGGCCTGCGGCGGGGCGGGCCCGGGCCCGGGCGCGGGCGCCGGCGGCGCGACGCCGGCCGCGGGCGACGCCTGCGCCCCGGGGGTGCCCGCGCGCGTGGCGGGCGCGACGGGCGCGGCGCGCGGGGCGGCCGGCGGCGCGGGCCCGTTGGTCACGACCGCGCGCTGCTCCGCGGCGACGACGGCGGCGGCGGGCGCCGTGACGGCGGCGGCGGTGGCCGGCGGCGGCTGCGGAGCGGGCGGCTGCGGCAGCGCCGCCTGCTGCTGCTGTTGCTGCTGCGGCGGCGGCGGCGCGGGGCTGGAGAGGCGCGCCGCGGCGGCGGCCGCCGAGGGCTGCGCGGCGACGGCGTTGGCGACGGCCGCGCTGGCGGAGGCGCCGGGGACCGCGGCGGCGCTGGCGCTGGCGGCGGCGGCTGCGGCCGCTGCGGCGGCGGGCGCGGCGGCGGCGGGCGCGGGGCTGGGCGCGGGGCTGGCGGTGCCGCTGGCCCCGCCGGGGGAGCCCGTGCCGTTGTTGATGGGGGGAGGGTTCCCCGGTTAAATCGTCTGCGCACAGAGACAGGGGACGTGAGGACGCTCGAGGGCGCTCAGCGGCCGCGCGGAGGACGCGGGCTGCTGCCTCAGCAGAGCGAGGCGAGGGCGGGGGCGGCGAGGGCCACTCGGCGCCCTCTCGAGCCCTCGGGCCCTCGACGCGCCCTTGCGCTGCGTTATTAACGCAAGCACTATTTGCGATCCGCCAAACGCCTCCGTCCTCCCCACCCTTCTGCGTCACCCGCTCACCCCGAAATAGTTCCGGCCACCCTTGAGAGGAACCATTTATAAACCCACAAGAGGACATCCTTTCCCGCAAAGAGCATGCATTATGCTAGGGATGCCCCTTGGGAATGTGACAAGAACATAGGCGTGTTCAAGTGTTTCCTGAAGAAACATCCTGAACCGTACCGCCGGTAGAATAACATAGTGTTATAAAGAGGAAGAAGTATTTTCTTTTGGGAAGGAACACCCGACGCCAATAGCGCTCTGGAACGCAGGTTGGTACTCACGTTTTCGAGCGGCGGTGAAGAGGTCAGAACCTGCATCGGACCCCTGTAACACAAGAAGAAAGCAATGTTAGAATGAGCCGCTGGCACGAAGGGTCGTAAAGCTACACGCAACTGCTGAGGAATTTCGGTTGTGAGGCGAACAGGATATGCTTACATGAGAGTGGGAATTGTAATGAGGTTGGCCACAAACATTATAGCAAATATATACGCGAAAACCTGAAAGGAGAATCTGCGACGTTATTACTGGTCAGGAGAACATTTCATTTATCCCTGAGAAATAGCGCTGACGTCACACTCTACCTGCAACCATGTAACTCGTGTGAGAAGCATTAAGACCCCACAGCAATTTATTAAGATTCCTTTTTTTCTTTTGGATATCCAGGAAACTGCCAATGTCGACAGAGGACATCTCACGTGATCTTCAAGCAGCAGACATGGGAAAGAACCCGAAGATATGTAGTGGACTAAATGAGAAGGGAGTTTCCTTTAAGCGAAGAAGCATCTTCAATCTGAGGACGAGTTAAAAGTTCATCGTCACGAAAGCCAATTTAAATGGGCCGAGAAATTGCAGCCAATAGGGTCACCCGCTCCCGCCGTCTACTTCGGCATCCATCAATCACGTCCGTAAACAAAACGCCATCGATCACCCAAATGACGAGAGCGCGGGGGAGTAAGAAAATTATTTTCTTCGGAAACGCGTCAGGCGCCGATATTGGATTGTGGAGGCGGAATAATAGGGCGAAGGCATCGACGGTGGAAGGGGGGGAAGGGCGTACAACGAGCCACCGGGCATTTAGCGGACGGGGGGTGGGGGAAGGGGGTGAACGGCAGGAGGTGGAGGAAATTGGTTATGGCCCGCAAACGCGGTCACCTTATTTCGCATCGCCATAAATTCGCATTAAGGCGTTTTGTCTTCTGCGCAGGGAGGCCCTTCTTTGTGCGTGGGCGTATTAATATCGCGAGCGGCGCCCAACCCCCCCACCTCCGAAAACTCAAGGGGAGGGGAGGGGGGCCGAGCGGGCGAGGACGCTGACAGGATCGCGTACGAGAAACGATACGAGGGCGAAAGCGCCGGAGAAGAAAAAGGGCAAACTGAAAAATAATGGCGGCCTGCAGGTTTATAGATTTTTGCGCCGGGGAAATGGCCAATAATTGAGGCGGAGCTCGCGTGCCCAGGAAATCTACCCCGCCCTAGGAGCGTCGGTACGATAATTAAATCATTTAACTTTCATCAGACCGGAAGGGGAGGAGAGGGACGGGAAAAAAATCCCCGGCGGTCTGCAGATTGTTATATGCGATAGCTGCGAGTAAGTCCCAGCAGATGGATCATTTCTGCTGGAAAAATATGACCGTGCCCATACCCGCTTCGCTTAAAAACTGAGGAGGGAGAGAGGGACGGCCGGGGAGGAAAACTTCGTGAAACTTTCATTACGCATCTCCCACGAACTTTCTTTTTTTTTCGCCCTTTTATCTCGGGAGGCGCGCAATTCTTGAAAGCAATAAACTTTTCATTTACATCCCAGCAGTCCGACGCGGACCTCAACTCCAAGAGAACGGGTCAGAGGAATAAGAGCGAGTGAGAGGGAACGAGATAAAAGGGGAGACGGAGGGAGAGAGAGAGACAGAGAGAGAAGGGTGGAGGCGCGAGGGAGGGAAGAAGCCAGGCAGACTTTTTAAAAGTTTTCCCGAGTTAATGAAAATGTTCCCTGGAAATCATAATTAGTGCTTGTTCTAAGTGTCTGTTATTATGATTTAAAATTAGCCTGCCTCCGGTGCGAGAGGATTGGCGCCAGTGGCACTTCACCACACGCATAATGACTCATTAAAAAGCAATTAACATCCACTTGATGTCTCGGCCTTAGAGATTAATTGTAATTTATTTTATTAGCCTCGTAATTTAGAGGTGGGTCGTCGTCGGGGAGATGTACCTGACGCCACGGCGACCGCGTCGGTGGAGACAAACTATGCATATGCACGGCGAGCGTGCGAGCGTGTTCGTCGTGGACATTCAGAAAGCTTGCGAGTAGTCCCCCTCAACAACTCGGCGTGCACGCTCGGACCACCGACACAAAATGGGCGTGTTGAGAGAAAAAACTGGGAACTTAGGCTGGGTTTCCGCCAAAAGAGAAAGGGTATTCTTTAGAAAACTTGCTTCTCTCGCTGGATAAATGTGTATGGACAAATATGCAAACACAAACACGCCTTCGACTGAAACTGGGCAGTTCGCGGGGACACACATTTTCACAACAAACAAGTATACACGTGAACAAGCACGTACACACATTTATCTTCAAATACTGAAAGCACACGTTTCATCTTCAAGGAATCTGTAGAAATATTACGATTTTGAACGAGGCAAGAAACTGTTTTACAAAACACGTTCTTTATATCACATTTTTCAAACTCAAACGAAAGTCATATTTGCGGTCTACGTGTGGAAACGACTTAAGAAATAATTTCCAAAAACTTGAGCTCAAGTTTCTCCAGCGCTTTGAAAAAATAATGATTCTTGGAAATTGTAACGGAATGCCCGTATAAACACGTAACCCTAGTACTCAATTCAGTCATTTCTATCCAAAGGAATTCGTTAAAGAATTAGAAAGAAAATCCACAACAAACATTAAAAGCATATTTTTACAAATTATGATTCAAAATTAACAAATTAAAATGCTTACGTAATAATTTTCACGAATGTCGTCAGCTTTTTTTAAGGAAAAATAACAAAAACAAAGTTTGATGCGATATATTGTGATGTTTCTCACCAAAGAAACCCATTAGCGCTCTGCCAGCGGAGCCCTTCATCCGTCATCAACCTTTTTCCCAGGGGAGTGATTGCGCATGCGCGTCACAGCTGCGGGAAGCGCGGCCCGCGGCGCCCCGACGGCCATCAGCGGCCGCGCGCCGCCTTCGCACCTGCGCCCGGGGTTCCGGCCCGGAAGCCGAACCCGGGATTTCCGTCACGCGACGCCCACGCGCGCGCACGCAAACAGACCAGCACCTGCCGCACCTACGCCTTGGCACGCCTCGGTACGCCTCAGCACGCCTCGGTATGTCTCAGCACTCCTCGGTACGCCTCAGCACTCCTCGGTACGCCTCAGCACTCCTCGGTACGCCTCAGCACTCCTCGGTACGCCTCAGCACTCCTCGGTACGCCTCAGCACGCCTCGTTACGCCTCAGCACGCCTCGTTACGCCTCAGCACGCCTCGGTACGCCTCAGCACGCCTCGTTACGCCTCAGCACGCCTCGTTACGCCTCAGCACGCCTCGGTACGCCTCGGTATGCCTAGGCCCGCCTAGATACGCCTCGGTACGCCTCGTTACGCCTAGGTACGCTTCGGTATGACTCGGTACGCCTCAGCAAGCCTCAGTATGCCTTAGCACGATTCAGTACGGCTCAGTACACCTCAGTACGTATCAATAAGCCTCGGTACGCCTCGTAACCTTCCTCGAACTGTAACCTTCTCGAAAGCGGAATCCGTCAGAGGAGGTTGATCGTGGATAGGCTTCTTCAACGCACGACACGCAAAGCAGGAAGACCGGAGAAGTCCGTTAACCCTGAAGAAGGCTACAGAAGAATATTCGAAACGGTACTTTATTCCTTCCGCGGCGCTCCCCGGAAAGCAAAAGTAACACAAAAATTGCGTCAGGGAGGATGAATCCTCCTCCTCCTCCGCGGTCGCGACACTAGCGCTGCCTCGCCAAGGCGGAGGAGCGAGGAAGGATTTCGCACGGCATCTCACAGCTAAGCCTCCGCCCGGGCCTCCATGTATATTCAGCGCATTTGGCTTTCTTGGAATCCCTTTATACTCCTCCGTACATTTTCTTTTCCCCCTTTTTCTTTCCTTTTCTTCTAGGCTCCCCTTCTTCGCGGCGTTTTCACTACGCTTCGGGAGAAAATTCCTTCCTCGCCGTTGAATACAAATTGAAACGTTAACACCTCCTCTAATCACTGTCTCATCCCGGTTGCCTTGTAAAGCCCGCGCGCCCCGTTTCAATTCCCTGAGAAAACCGCTGCACTTATCTTCCCTCGGCGCTGGGAAGGATCTCTGTGCTGGATGGGGAGAGAAGGCGCAAGATGGAGGCAGGAATTTACAACCGAAATAGTTTTATGTATGCGAGGGATCGAGTAAGAGGATCTTCTGACGTCACTTCCTTCGATACGAGGTCCAAGGTGCAGGGTTTCCTCTCGGTAGTCTCGCGTAGTTAAAGCACGCAATGAGTTGGAATAATTGAAGCCCTTTAAACAAACAAGTAGCTACAAACGTAGTTCAATGGTGGTAATAATAATAATAATAATAATAATAATAATAATAATAATGATAATCTACTAGCCGATGTTGCAGTACCTTGCGATCAAAATGTTACCAAGGAGGCAGAGAAACGTCTTAAATACAAGAATTTAGAAATCGAGATCAGCCGAATGTGGGGCGTAAAAGCACAAATGGTACCGATACTTATGGGAGCTCTGGGATTTGTTCCGCAAAATTTGTGTAAGAACTTGTCTAAACTCCCAGGTAATTCAAAAGACTGGGAAGTGCAAGAAATCGCTTTATTTGGAACAGCCCACATTTTGCGCAAAGTATTGTAGAGGCACCGACAGTCCCTAGATCTGCTCCTTAGGTAGCTGGTTGCAACCTGGAGTAGATTTTGTTTTGAGTCGACTCATAACATCTTTAGTCGTGACGTAGTGGAATAATAATAAAGATCTCTTTTAATGATGCGGCTAGGCCATAAGGCCTGCTCTTTCGCAACGGAATTGTCTACCAACGCTTTCCATCAATGAAAAATGTTTAGATAATACGAAAGGATAAACATAGCTTTCACTAGCTGAGACATGTTATACATCGAAACGACTCAAAATCTTAACAGGAAATAGAAGATGATTCGAGAATGAAAGACACGGGAGAGAAGGTTGCTGAATGAGGTTGCAATACTCGAGATGTGTGTGGTGCCCAAATGGAGAAAACCAATATTGTAGTTTCGAAGTGAGACAACGAGCATAACAGTACTTCACGGAATACACATCACGGAATCTCAACCGCGACGAGTCAAAACGCGCCAACAGGAGTAGCGACAGGGCCGAGCAGACGGAGTGAGAAGAAGATGCGCAAAGCCACGACAGAGCAGAGCTGGGCGGGGCAGTGCCGTCAGCGTACGGGTGCGCGGAGGCGAGCGCGGACAGCCGCCTGCTGCTTGGTGGGACGGGGCGAGGCGAGGCGGGGCGGGACGGGGTGAGGCGGGACGAGGCGGGGAGGAGGAGGGTGGGGCGGGGTGGGACGAGGCAGGGAGAGGAGGGGCGGGGCAGGAGGGCGGGGCGGGGGGCAGGGTGGGGCGGGGGGCAAGGGTGGGGCGGGGCGGGGAAGGCTGGGGCGGGGCGGGTGGGCAAGGGTGGCGCGGAGCTGGGAAGGATGGGGCGGGAGGGGGCGGGCCGGGGTGAGAACGAGCCGTCGCGGCGGAGAGATTGCGCCCGCGGGCGGGGTGTGGACGGGCGCAGAGGCGCGGGGCGGGGCGGGGAGGGGCTGGGCCGGGCGGGGCGGGGAGGGGCTGGGCCGGGCGGGGCGGGGAGGGCAGGGCGGGGTTGGAGATTGCTGCGCCGTGGGCCGCAGCGGGACCGAGATTGCCGCGCCGAGCGGCCGCAAGAGACGACGCGGCCCGCGTTACAAGTTGTGAACACAGAGAAGACACGCAGACGGCGCGAGGGAGCGGCGCCGGGAGGGGGGGAAGCAGTTGGGACGACTCCTTCGCAAATACCTCCGAGCGGGGAAGGAATCCTGGGTAACACGGCGGTAACGCGTCTGACAACTCAGAACGAGTAGAATAAAATGACACCAAATTATTAAATCCCTTTGAACAAAAGAGAAACTAGTGATGTACAGATGTGACAGGTGACAAAACGGGAATGGAGTCTATCTGAAAACGCTCACGACTTCTTTTTTCAGAACATGTCTCAGGCAATACGTTACACACATTTACTAAAAGATACTCCAAACACTCGTAGTTGCGATGTGAAGGATAAATAGACCACGTGAGCTCCAGATTAACAAGTCATTTCTGTCATGCTACTTTCCAATGGAACCAAATCGATAGTAGACTTCGCTACAAGAGAGACCGCTTCCTAAACTCAGAGATTTAAAATAACGAAAAATCTCTCAACAGTAGAATTTATGTGCTTACTTACACACGAAAGAGTCGTCGCCACAAAAGGACTAAAGAGACTCCCGCCATATCCAACACTCCACGCGCCTTGCAAGAAGTGGCACACATCCGGCTGGCAGGAACACACACGTCGCCTCTCGCGGCATTGTCCCTCGAAGGCCGACAGAAGCCGCGACACTCCCTGCCCAGTGACATAACACGTGCCCACTACACAGGCGCGGGTCGCCGCCGTTCAGGGCGCAGCCGACGCGGCCATTAATTAAAAAGCGAATGTAGATCAACGGCGCGGAACGCCTGGACGCTGGGCTGGTTCACCTTGGGCAGACCGGCCGCCCCGCACGCCCGGTCCGGCGCTCGCTACACCACTCGCCCCCCGCCCCGCTCCGCCCCGCTCCGCCCCGCTCCGCCCCGCTCCGCCACTCTCCGCCCCGCTCCGCTCCGCCCCGCCCCGCTCCGCCCCGCTCCGCCCCGCTCCGCCCCGCTCCGCCACTCTCCGCCCCGCTCCGCTCCGCCCCCGCTCCGCTCCGCCCCGCTCCGCCCCGCTCCACCCCGCCCCGCTCTTCCCCGCCCCGCTCCACCCCGCCCCGCTCCACCCCACCCCGCTCCGCCCTGCCCCGCTCCGCCCCGCCCCGCTCCACCCCGCCCCGCTCTTCCCCGCCCCGGCCCGTTCCGCCCCGCTCCGCACACGCCCCGCGCAGTCCCTCTCCCCCCCGCTCCACGTCGTCCCGCCCCCCGCAGTTCCGCCTAACCAGTATCGCGCACGGCACCGTACCGGTCCACACTGCCTGTCTCCTCACCTTCCTGCCCCCTCCGGTTCGTCACACCGAGCCCCGGTTCAGTCACCCCACCCTGTTCTGTCTCATCCTACCCATCCGTCCAGTTCGTCCCACTTCATTGCTGCATCTCACCCCGCCAGTCTCACTCACCACTCTCCCCCCCTTACCTAACCTGTCCCGTCTCGTTCTACCTCCCCGCCCCCATTTCTCGCTTCCGTCCTCGCCTGGCTCTCAACCTCCCCCTTCCCATTCCATTCCATTCCATTCCACCTCATCCCACTTCATCTACAGACCGGCTAGCTTGGCAACGCGACCTGACATTTAGAAAAAAAAAAAAAACGCCCAACAGCTCACTCAGCCTTGCGGGTTCACTTTATATTCAGTCGTATTAATATTTCAGCGCCCTCCCGCGGCAAGCTCGTACAGTATGCACGCATACGCCACGTCCAAATATTAATTATGAACGCTCGCGCACTTCAAACGGAATGATAAATAGATCCATAACGAGTTCCCTGAAAATCACACGCACAAAAAAACACGGCGCGTAATGTGCAGCCAGAATGGCTTATCAGATATACCGATATGACTTGAAAAACAACAATTTTATCTTGGGAATAGCAATTAGTATTAAAAGGCTCAGCTTTCTCTGTTGGAAACACAACTCTATGCAAATGTTCACGAAAAATTACACGTGACAGGTAACAAAACGGGGATGGAGCCGCTAAATGCGAAAGCGTTCGCTGTCGCTTGGTCTTCCATCACCGCAGTGCGGCACGTCGCCATGTGTCGGCCCGACTGTCGCATTTGCACCTGTCCAGAGCGATTGGGCGGGAAAGATTGGAAGGGCAGATAGCATATGGTTATACAAAGCATTAAATTGGAGACCTTGGGACGAAGGGGTCGTTCATATCTCGATCCGTTTTGAATTAATGGTTGGGAATGAATTACAATCACGATCTCATCGCGTACACTAGATCAAATAGGTAAGCTGTGGAAAATGGTTCCTGCGGCAGTTGCCATACACAATTTAATATGGATAATGTTTCGAAACTCAATCTTCTAAAATATGAATATGCGTTTCCAATCATACACTCATTTGAATCATTCGTGGTTCATTCTACGCTTTGTTAAAGGTGCTAAATAACACTTATTCTACGCTCTGTTAAAAATTGCTAAATGACACTAAGTACAAAGTTTATAGCTACTCATATAGTTTAAGAAAGAGTCTTTCAGAGGCGCTTAAATCACATAAGGGTAACAAGGAAATGAGGTGATCGAGTGAGTAAACGAGTGGGTGAAGAGTGGGTGAACGTGCATGTGAACGAGTGCGTGAACGACAGAGCGAACGATTGGGTGACCGTGTGGCTCAACTATCGAGTGAATAAGTGAATGATTGGGTGAACGACAGAATGAACGATTGGGCGAACGACAGAATGAACGACTGGGTGAACATCCGAGTGAACGCGATTGAGTAACGACCGAGTAAACGATTGAGTGAACGACCGAGTAAACGATTGAGTGAACGACCGAGTAAACGATAGAGTGAACGACCGAGTGAACGATTGAGTGAACGACCGAGTGAAAGATTGAGTGCACGACCGAGTGAACGATTGAGTGCACGACCGAGTGAACGATTGAGTGCACGACCGAGTGAACGATTGAGTGCACGACCGAGTGAACGATTGAGTGCACGACCGAGTGAACGATTGGGTAAACGTGTGGCTCAACGATCGAGTGAACGAGTAAACGAGTGGGCGACTGGGCGGGTAGGCAGGCAAGCAGGCGAGAGGTTCCGCGGGAGTGCACGGGGGGGGGCGGGGTGGGAGGATGAGCCAGCCCGCGAGCGCGTGAGCGAGGGCGGCGGGGCCGCTGCGTCAGCGCGACCAGGGCGGCATCTGGCGGGCGGCGCAGAGGCGCGCGTAATGAATACAAATGGGCGCGCGGGCCCTCGTGCTCAACACGCGCTCGGGGGCGCCCCCTCCGGCTCCCTGCGGCGCCCGCCCTTCGCCCTTCGCCCCCCACTCGCCCCCGCCTTCGGCTCAGGCCTGCACATGAGGCTCCTTGGAGGAATCGTTGTGCTAGTTGAAAAATAGATAGGCACGCGCATTTCAAGTACAACAGAAAATTCTGCAATGGCTCAGGATAAATACCCTGAGGAACACACAACTGGTTATTAATCATATGTGAGAAGCCGGGAGATATGTCGACATGGTTTAAGTTAGCTTCATCTAGATCAAATGTGAACTAAAAAAGACTTCTCGTTGGAAACACAACTCTACGCAAATGTTCACGAAAATGTACACGCGACAAGTAACAAAAGGGGTTGATGGAGCCGCTATATGTGAAAGCGTTCGCTGTAGCCCGGTCCCGGACTCCCTTTCCCATAGACGATAGAATTAAACAGCTGCAAATTTTACTTTCATCATAGCTTTCCCATTCCATCTGTTCACCAGTAACGAAATTTGGCTTCTTCCTTCCACAGCCTAGGAGGAGGCATGTGTTTTCTGACTTCCATCTCTAACCAATTAAATTCATTCCCTTCCAACCTGCCTTCGACCCTCAACCTTGCCTCGAGCGATCTCCTGTACTTTCCACTGCTTTGTTTCCTTTCACGCTCTCTACATCCAGGCAGAGACCACAGGCTTCGTTCTCTACCACACAACGAAATGGAAATACTCCAGTGGAGGGACTGACTGGAATATAATTCGAAAATTCTGTTCTCCTCTCGAATTTTCACACGATGCCCGGAGTGGAAAAATTTCACGGTTATGGAATAACGTGTTCTCTTGAACGTGATCGGAAGTGCAAGTTAAAATACTCGGCACTGCACGAGCGATGTCAAGAACGAAAGAAATTTTGATTATATAAAACTAAGTATCCACCGCCACTTGTTAAATAAAACAGGTCTCCAAGAAAAAGTTGTGGAAATCCAACCTCCTGCATCCAAAGCTAACAATAAAATTTGAATTCATGACGCGATTTTCGTCAACCGAAAATAACATACACTTAAAATGAAGTTCGAAATTAAAATAGAACTCTCAATAGAATTTTTTTTATTACAAAACATTTACTCCAAACTTACTAAATGCAAAATAATACGAACTGTCTAATACACAATTTCTTTACGCACAACACAGTTTACTAAAAATGTTTCCGAAGTTTTCTAAAACTACTGAGCAATTCTTGCCCAACTTCCAAATAGCACACTCGTCCGCAACACATGTTCCGCCGATGTCAAACGTGACTACTATTTTGAATGTACGACGTTCCGATCGCCGCCCGCGCATCCTCCATGCTTTGGCCGCTGCCGCCGCAGCGCCCGCCCCCGCCCGCCCGCCCGCCGCTGGCGTGAGGGAATTCCGGGCGCGCCGAGGGGGCGTGGCCCCGCGCCCGCACGAGCGGCCGCCAACTTCCGATTTCTGTTTCCCGCGCGCCGCCCCTTAATTCGGTCAGCTCTTCCCCCATCCCGCACCGCCCTCTTTCTCGTGAAAGGGTCCGCGCCCCGCCCGCCCGCCAGCCCAAATCGAGTTACTCTTTGTGTGGGGAAATGAGGGAGCGGCCGGGAGTCGGCGCGCCGCGCCGCGCCGGCCAGTGGTCAAGAGGCACGAGCCGTCTTCGCTGGCGAAGAGCCGGGGGAAGGAGGGATACCGGAGGCGGCGTGGGAGGAGGAGGCGACGGAGGAGGAGACGGATTGGAGGCAAGAAGTGGAGGAAGGCGGGATGACAAGGGAGCCGGGGTGACGGGAAGGCGGAGGAAGGAGAGGAGGCGGGCTGATGGCTGGCAGACTGACGGGCAGGCGGGCTAATGGTCAGGAGGGCTGACGGACAGACTGGCTCGCTGGCTGGCTGGCATTCAGGCAGGCAGGCAGGCAGGCAGGCGGGCGGGTGGGCAGACGGGCAAGCAAGCAGGCGGGCGGGCGGGCGGGCGGGCAAGTAGGCAGGGAGACGGGCAGGCGGACGGGTAGGCGGACGGGTAGGCGAGCGGGTAGGCGGGCGGGTAGGCGGGCGGGCGGGCAGGCAGGCGGGCAGGCAGGCAGGCAAGTAGGCAGGCAGGCGGGCAGGCAGGCTGACGGGCACGCAGTGTGAAGGGCGGGCACGCTGACGGGCAGGCGAGTTGACGGGCAGGAGAGCTGACGGTCAGGCAAACTGGCTGTGAGGTGGTCTGACGGGATGGCGAAGGCTATAGGAGCGGTGGGTAGCGAGTACGGTGGTGTCCCTGGAAACGCTAAGAATTTGGTTAGCTTTAGGCTAACGAATTCTAGCAGATTCAGTGAGAACGTGGGACCAATAAAAGCCAAGACAGATGTAAAGCACTGCAGCAGTCGGACTGGTAAATCTTGGTAAGGCGTGTCATGTAAAATGGCGGTGGCAGCAAGAAAAGCAGTGAAAAATATTTTTATTTTTAGTAGAGAAGCAACGGAATGTTTAAAGAACTTACAACATTTATTATTTTGTAGGAATATTTCACATGTCAACCCAAGTTTGGTGGTATTTAATAACAGATATAAAGAGTTTTCTTTCACAGAATCCATATTACACAGCAAGAGATGAAAGAAACATTACTTGCTACACTTAATTTAAATTCACAACAATTTGTTTAATGAACGCATGGAAACAAAAAACAAGAAAGTTTGGAAGTCTCACAACTTTTCAGAACATTCCCACAAACTATTATGAAACGAACAGACAAATTACATAGCTGTTAAGCCAGCACAACAAAACAACACAAAATCGAACACTATTACATTCGTAGCAGTCACGTAAGTAATATTTCAAATTGCGTTTCAACATCTCACGACTCATGTACCATCAACCCCTCTTTTCTAGCTTCGCGTGGCTACATGGACTCATCGACAGAACAACACACGTCGTAAAACAGCGAACGCAAGAAGCCCGGAGAGCGCATTCCGGCGAACACGAAATCCCGGTGGAAAAAACACACGGCCGAGAAGCAAATGGCGCGGAACCGCCGACCGCCCGAAGACAGGCAGGCGCCGCGCTGCGGCCCCCCGGGCGCCTTGCGTCCGCTCCACGTAAGTTAATTACTCTTTGCTTTGGCGATGCGAGTTCTTTGAAGGCTCGCGCGAACGCGAATGCGGACTATGCAGGCGGAATAAACTAGTGTCGAAATGCGGACTTCAAAGACTGGAGGGTTTTAGCGTTCGGCTATGGTTGGAGGCGTCTCGGAAGAATTTTCGCGATGTGTTTGTTACGTTATGTGAGTTCATGATGTATCATTCCGGCACAACACGATTTAAACCGGGTGAGCTATGGCAAACCGGCAAACCGAACGATCCAATTCGGCTGAGCTATGCAACAAGCCTCCGATATCGGCATATAGCAAAATAATTCCCGAACAATTCATCACAATTCGACACGCGCGTCCAAATAATATTTTTATTCCATGATTTAATTATTATGCCGTACCCCAGTTAACGCAAGGTAGAGGGCATCCCAAGAATGGGGCTGAGGATGAAATCGTTAGAAAGATTACTTGGAAAGTGAGCAGTTAATGGAGAAGGAACTTAGATTATGACATGATTCAACATTTTAAGGAACGGTGCAGTGAAATCCAACAGGGGAACTGCGAGGTTGTTGACTAACAGTTCTGTTAAGTCTAATTCGTCTCCCACAAATTTTGTTCGAGTCGCTCGTAATATCAGGCTGCGTTTGCATGACACATCGTATGACAGTTGGCCATGAAAACTCGTTACGTAACATCCTTCCGGATGTTCTCATTTGTTCAGAGCACGTGCCAGCTATTTGGCGTTATTACATTTCGGCCACATCCCAGTGCATCAGTGTTTTGAAAGAAAAAAGCGAAAAAAATTGTGGAAAAGGAATAATTTTATAAAATGGAGTTCCTAACTACACAGCGAATGATGTAATAGATGAGGACTGCAATCGACATAATCGTGTATTACTCTTGGATTATGAATCATGCACACAAATCAGTGCCATCCAGGTGAACCTAATGGCGTAGGAATATTATAATCACGCTGTAAAGCGCTGTCGTTGTTAAGAGAAGTGTCAAAACAGCTAAAAATAAAAGTTCATTGGAAAAAGGTTGGTTTATACGTCCATATTGCGAGATCTAACAACAAAGCAAACCGCAGCTATGCGATATCATCAAACAACGCAACTTCGCACAAATATTTTTAGCGCGCCTCGAATCCGCAGAATGCAATAAAAGCAACAGAGAAACCGCCACTTTTACCCACAATAGACCCGCGCCTCTTTGTCAACAGTTCCAAAAACACCTCAAAGAAACAACGCACAACTGCGCGTCTACCGCACCCTGCCCCGCAGCCTCGCCAAGCCATCGGCGGGGCGCGGGACCACATAGAACCCGCGAGTGCCATTGTACCGACACACAAAATTAATTTTCACACTCCCCAAAGCAGGGCGGTTTATTAACAGCCCGTGAAAGCAGCATGCGTGTAATATTATTACCCCCACCCCTCTCCAAACCACCCTCGGGCGCAACACGATTCAAACCGGGCGAGCTGAGCTATGCAAGCACGCTCCGACATCGGCATACAGCGCAAAATAATTCCCGAACAATTCATCAAAACACGACACGCGCGTCCAAAATCAATGGAATCCCAATATCTCGCCAACTACGAGAATTTAAATACCCGCACAGCCCTCGGCTTCCAATGCCGGGTGGAACGGCGGGCCGCGGGGTGGGGGGCCCGCGGGTAGGGAAAAGGGGGGGGGGATGGCTCGTTCCAAAGGGCAAAAAAAGGGGTTATGTGTATTTTTTTTCCATCGCGCTGCATCACGCACAAAAAAATTTCACTATTTTACTGGTCGATTCAAACCGCTGACAAAACCATTCGTCGGCCATCCATCGGAGCGAGCGGCTGGTGCCGACACGAGGGCGACCGCGTAGGAACGCCAACTGAAACCCTCCCCCGAAGGAAAAACGCGAAACAAAAATCCTTGTTGACGGGTTCGATAATTATCTGTGCGGCTGCTGTTGCTTGCAACAAGAGCCGGCGGCCCGGGGCGCGGGCATTCAAACGCGAACGCGGGCGGAACGAGGAGTCGCGAACGCGGAATAAAAATCTATCGGCGGCTGAATGGGTGCCGGGTGAAGATACCGCGTGCACGGATGATAGGTGGTGCTCGACGAGCGGCTCTCACAAAAGGCTTTGAGCTTCGCTCGCGACGCGAAAATGTGTCCCTTGACGCAACGCGACAAATTCGGAAACTGGCTCAAAATCCATAGAGCCGGATGTATTATATGCAGCTCATCCACAACCGAACCCAGATGTTTGTTGATATTTATCTGGATACATAAGCAAAATGTTTATACATTCACATTTAGTTTTACTTGTAGTTACTGTTGGATGTTGTTTGAACTACTGAACATTCAATTGCAATGTGTTGTGAAACGTATTCAAATAGAACATTCATCAGATCAAAGAGTTCATTCTACCAGTAAAATAAATACACGCCCAATAGGGATAGAAAATACACACAAATATCGTTTAAAAAGATGAATTTCATAATATGTCGAGGCGGTTCGCTGGAAACTACTGACAGAGTAAAGCAGGGTAAACAGAATGGCCAACAAAAGCAATAAAATACTATGTCAATATTAAAAGTGTGTGTGCCGTAATATCTTGTGGTCGGCGTGGTACACGTTTCGGTGTACTACAGCTCATTTTCAAAGATAATACAGAAGTATCGTACTGATTTATTGAAGTGGCACCATTTTACCGACGCATTGGCACGAGTTGATAGAATAGATAGCTAGTACTCCATCGAACACGACGAAGCACGCGTGAGAGCGTGTGGGCGGGCGGGCGGGCGTTAAGGTCAGAGCGGGCGCTGGACCGCTCGCGCTCTTTCGCAAGAGCGACATCCCCTCGCGTTCCGCGCCGTTATTACGTCGTCAGCGCGGACAAGTTGGCCCGACAGGCGCGCGGAGTGTCGCTCTGCCAGCCGCCTCGCCACGCCGCGCCACGCCACACACCATGCAGAGCCGCGTCGTGCCATCCATCAGCCGTATACCTAGCACGCTGCGTACGTTGCTATCCGCCCGGATCAGCACGCCCCGCCACGCCCTCCCTCGTGCCTCGCTTTCTACACTCCCCAACCTCCACGCCATACCCCGCCACACCCCACCCTATCCAACTTTACCAATTTCCCTGCCCTGTACCACCCCGCCGTGACAACCCCCTTGTCCTGACTTGACCGCCACGCCCCAACCTTGCACATGCAACCCCACCCATTTTTTCTGACTCCTCTGCCATGCCACTCTTCCTCCCCATCCTGACTTACCCAGATTTACCCATCTCTCACTGCACATCAGTTACGTACCGTTCATCAAACACATGTTCGGTTTTTCTCTTACTCGTGAACAGCGCTCCACCATTTTCCGCTTCTCCTCACACTGACCGTTGCAGGCCAACCCCGGCACCTTTTTGATCTTCTCCTTCACACTTCACTCCATATTTCTCCACAGTCTGCCTTCTCCACTCACGTGTTTAGCAACACTACGTGCCCACTTCCCTCCGTTCCACCTGGCCGCACAACGTGCCTGCAAGTTGCATCATACCGTTTCATCACCCCACTGCGCTGCCCCTCTCAACCTCCCCGCAGGGCTGTCATTCTTCACGCACTACGCCGCCCCCGCCCCCGTCGCCTCCACCGCAAAGCACCGACGCTCTCCGCCCGTCCGACCGCCGGCCGTCCACGCGCGCGCGCCGCCCACCCGCCCGCGATTTATGGCGCGAGCGGACGCGGATCTGGTCGGTATCGTCATGATAAAGTAGACGTAATTGCTTGCGCGTTTTCGACCGCGCCGCGCCGCGCCGCGCCGCGTGCGCGCCCGGCCCGCGAAAACGCCGGGCCGCGCCGCCCCCACCGCCCGTGATGCGGCGGCCGCCGGCGCGACTGCGGAGGGCTCTGCCGGTGGGATTGCTAATAAATAATACGGATGCTCGAGGCGGGGGCGGTGACGGAGAAGGGGATGGCAGCAGAAGCGTTGGCGGGGGTGATAGGCGTAGCCAGAGGGTAGGCGTCGGTGGCGGTGTTGGTAGGAGTCGTGGAGATGGTTCTGGGAGTGGTTTTTGCTGACTGTGAAGGTAACGATAGCGGTAGGGGTGAGATGACTGACGGTAGGAGTGAGGTGACTGACGGTGGCGGTGGGGTGACTGACGGTGGCGGTGAGGTGGCTGACGGTGGCGATGAGGTGGCTGACGGTGGCGGTGAGGTGACTGACGGTGGCGGTGAGGCGACTGACGGTGGCGGTGAGATGACTGACGGTGGCGGTGAGGTGACTGACGGTGGCGGTGAGGCGACTGACGGTGGCGGTGAGATGACTGACGGTGGAGGTGAGGTGACTGACGGTGGCGGTGAGGTGACTGACGTTGACGGTGAGGTGATTGACGGGGGATGAGATGGCTGACGGTGGTGGTGAGGTGACTGACAGTGGCGGTGAGGTGACTGACGGCGACGGTGGGTTGGCGTCTGCGGCGGCGTAGGGGTGACCCAGTGGCGGGATGGCAGGGGAGTGGTGGTGGCCTCAGCTGTGGCGCTGGCTGGGGAGGTGACAGCAACAGTGGCGGCGGCGGCGGCGGCGAGGACACCGGGGGCGGGGGCGTTGGTGGCGGGGGCGTGGCCAGCGCGGAGCATAATTGGGGCGGGCGGAGGCGGCCGCTCTGATTGCCCGCATAAATCACTCACAAATCGTAAATAAGTCTCGTGCAGGTAATTAATCAAGCCGCCCGTGGCCGCGCAGCCTACCGCTGGAGCTGGAGCTGGAGGCGCTCGCTGGACCCGCGGCCGCCGGCGCTAACGAGGGCCGCTGGAACTGGAACGAGCTGACCTGAGGGCAGGAGCGGCCGTGGAGGACAGCGAGGGGCAAGTAGGTCGAGTAAATGAAGCGAGGCAATAGCGCATGAACAGCAAGAATGGGTGGGATGAAGTGAGAGTCGGTGCAAGAAATACTTTGAATCGAAGTTTATAATCTCCTGATAGTTACAAGGAATTATGTTTATATAATTAGTAAAGCATGACTATGAGTAATAGGAACGTATTACCGTATGTGAGTTACAACGTTCTAACAGGTAGTTTGTTACTAAACGAGTTCTTCACATGAATCACTTCAACCATGCTTTGTGTAATTTCCACTACAGAAAAAAATATACAGGAACAACGTCAAATTAAGACGTACTTTTTCCTCTACATGGTGGGTAAGCTTTCCTCTACATCATGCGCAGCCATTTCATAATCCTACAGCATCATTTATTTCGCAATTATCCGCCGCCGTAATTATCTCCTTACGCGTCAAAATCCACACACAGACACTCCGCTCTCCGGGAGCATCGAAGTCCCTCCAGAGAGGAAAGGAAATGCTTGTGGCTTGTGTAAACCGCTGGATGACGTCCTCAAACAGCGTCGAACAACTGCGCGGGGGGAAGTTCCCATGACCAGGCCAAAAGTAATTACTCCGCAGGATGCTGTTCCTCTCGAGACTACATATTAACATTTCCATTCAATTTACAGGTCCAACACGGCAATAACGGCCTTGTTTTCGACGCCCCCTACAAAAAACTGCATTCCGGACAGTGTCATTAATTTGTTGGGTTAAAAACCACACACGCATAAAACGGAGAGAGAGGAGAAAAAAAAAAGGCCGCTGGCCGCCGGGACAGCGCTTCCAGCGAGGGGGCTGGGGGCTCCCTTTGCGGTGCCCGCACGTCGCGCGCTGTCCGACACGCACGCCGGGCGCCGCGCCGTGCCGTGCGCACGCGTGCAGCGGGCCGCGCCGTGCCGGTAGGACGGAAGGACAGCGGGGCATCCGCAGCGACCAGGGCGGCAACTGACTGAACGGTAACTGGGGGTAGGTGACAGAACGTGTAAATGGGAGAGTGGACGGAAGTAAGCAAGAGGAGACAGGAGGATGAGACAAGAGGAGGAAGTGACAAGAGGGGGAAGAATCAAGATCATGAAACAAGAGCGCGAAGAGACAAGAGAAAGAAGCGACAAGAGCATGAAGATACAACAGCATGAAGGGACAAGAGAGTGAAGAGACAAGAGATAGAAGAGACAAGAGATAGAAGAGAAAAGAGATAGAAGAGAAAAGAGATAGAAGAGAAAAGAGATAGAAGAGAAAAGAGATAGAAGAGAAAAGAGATAGAAGAGAAAAGAGATAGAAGAGAAAAGAGAATGAAGAGAAAAGAGAATGAAGAGACAGGAATGTGAAGAGACAAGAATGTGAAGAGACAAGAATGTGAAGAGACAAGAATGTGAAGAGACAAGAATGTGAAGAGACAAGAATGTGAAGAGACAAGAAAGTGAAGAGACAAGAATGTGAAGAGACATGAATGTGAAGAGACAAGAATGTGAAAAGACAAAAATGTGAAGAGACGAAGTACGAAAGTACGAAGAGAAAAGAGTACAAAGAGTCAAGAGTGTGAAACGACAAGGGGGTGAGGCGACAAGAGAGGTGAGGCGGGGAGTCAGCAGTACAAGGCAAAATGATGAAGAGACAATTGGACGAGGGATACAAAGGCAAGGAGACAGGAATGAGAAGAAAAGAAGCTGGAGGCGTGCGAAGCGGAGAATGAATGACTTGAAAAAGGAATCAACTGGAAAGTCAGTAAATTGTCTGGCTGGTGAACAGGAGGCCTAGAGAACGGGAGGAAATGCAGCGAACAGGAGGGCATGCGGCAATCAGGGCGCATGCTCCGAATGGCTTTCGCCGAGCAGGGCGACCGCGCAGACGGCCGCGTAACGACGCGTGTCCGCGGCTCTGTCGCATTACGAAAACACGCGGCGTCTTCTCCCGATACACGAGTATCCACTCCCGACCTCGGGCCGCGCCCGCGCCGCTCACGAATTCACGCGTCACACGTCCGCGCACGTGCACGCGTGACCGCAATTCGCGCTAATTCGTCCCCCCCCACTCCCACCCTGCCCAACCCCCTCGCATTCATCACGGTTTGCTTCATTGTCTCGTGACCCGCGGCCACCACCACCACCGCCGCCGCCGCCGCCGCCGCCGGGGTGGAATTATTATAACATTACCCCCACCCGTCGCCCCGCTGTCAGAGCAGGGAAGCCGCTCGTGACGCCACGCCGCGCCGCGCCGCGCCGCGCGCCGCCATCAGCTAAGCCGCTGTTATTCTGCATTAATTAACACGATGGCGAAACGCGGCAACTGGTTGGCTCCGGCGCGCCTTCTTCTTCTTCGCTTCCTCTCTCCCTCGCGGACTTTCCCCTCTTCGCAGAGTTATCACGCTCTCCCTCTCTCTCACGCTCGCTCTCTTTCTCGCCTCCCGCGCGCGCCAGCTCGCCTCTTTGCGCCGGCCGAGCTCTCTATCGTAATATCTTAATAACCGTACCATCCGCGGCAGTTTATGACCCGGTTATAATATAAACTTGTTCCCGCCCGCCGGCGCCCCGCCGCCGCCGCTGCTGGTGCATGCGTGCTGCCCGTTTGTCCGCCTGCGGCGCCACGCTCGTCTCGCCCGCTCCGCGGTGTGGCGGGTGGAGGAGTTGGTAGAGAAGATGGTGGTCGAATACTGGAGAAGGTGACGGATGCAGTGGAGGGAACTGACGCCGGTTGCGGTGGAGATGGCGGAAGGGAGTTCGAAGCGGTGGTGAAAGTGATGGAAGAGGGTTCTGAAGGTAGAAGCGGTGGCGATAGAGGTAGAAGTGGAGGTGGGGGATATAGACGGCAGTGGAGGGAAGAGGATGGAGGTCGAGACGGTACTGGAGAAAGTAACGGATGCAGTGGAGGGAACGACAAAGGCTGCGGAGAGTATAGCAGTGGAAGTTGCGGAGTTTGAAGCGGTGGTGAAAGTGATGGAAGAAGGTACTGAAGGTAGAAGCAGTGGTGACAGAGGTAGAAGTGGAGGTGGCGTTGATGGTGGTGGTGGAGGCGATCATCGAAGCTGTTGTGGAGGCGGCGGTTAGGATCACGGAGAAACCGGTGGAGGCTTCGGTAAATGCGGTTAGAAGGCGTTCAGCAGAACTCGGCGGGTAGAGTCGGCGGTGGTGGTGACGGCTGTATCCCAACACTGTGGAAGAGAATGGAGGGGATGTGGAGGGAAGTGTAGCGGAGGAGGTGCCGGCGCGGTGGAGAGTGTGAGCGCAGAGTTTATTAAATGAACATCCGCCTCGGCGAAATCGGCCATCGGCAACGTTGTTCAGCCGTGTTCTGCCGGAGGAAACACGCATACGGTCGGCGTTCGAGCGGAATGTCAAACTCGCTGATATTTATTTTTCTACGCACGAAAGACATGCTTTGGACAATGGTTGCTCTCGTGTACTTCAGTAATGTATATTCTGCCATTTAGATCTTCATTGCGTAATTCAAGTATAATTTTCAGAACATACGTATTTCCATACAACAATTATATTATTAGCACACTGGTAGTGCGTTTTCTGTTGTATAAAGAAAACGGGTTAATAAATATTCTAAATTGACGTGTCTGATCATATCGCCTGTCTTATTTTTCAAATAACTTCTGCAATTGTAGAGAAATGGAAACTTGTATCTCTGCCCAGCAAAAAGTATACAGTGTCTACTTGCCGACAGATTCCGCAATTATAACACGTTTTCCTTCGTGCAATAAAATACACTGTGAAAATGTTATTAAGCCAACTCTCGGACTCAACCATTTACCCGTTGTGAAACTTCTCACGATAACATCGACCATTCTCCACCCGTAGCACACTGTCCGTCGAGACAACACTTGCCAGACAATCTCGTCCAAGTTATCGCAACTTGGGAGGCGGCAGTACCATCTCCTCCACCATCACTCGCCCCCATCGCCTCCCGTTCTCGACGCGACGAAGCGTGATCTCCACTCCGGAAATACTGAAGTGAGCGCTGTTAATTTCCTCCACTGCGGGGAAAATTGCGGGTGATTTCCATACAGACACGCGTTCACCTTTCCCTAGAAAGAACGCGCGCTGGAAACACGAAAGAAAGACGGACAGAACGCGATAGCCACTACGAATAATAACACCATTTGTATACCTTGTATTAATAACTTAAACAGCAATCTATTTTCACGGAGTGTCGTATTTCTCTTGATGCTTATCTCGGCCGGGTAGCCGGCTAAGGGGAACACCCGTCAGGAGCTTGTGGTGGTGGGGAGGAGGTGGGGGGTGGGAGCTGTTTCGCAGACGCACGCGCGCGAATAAAAACAAATGAAAAGCGACCGGCGCAATCCGCCTCCGAGGCCGTCGGGGTTCGCTTTAATTTCCATCGGGGCGCGATCGCCCGCGATAGCCAAAGGCTGAAGTGCTAATGAAGAAATCAACGCGGAAATGACTGAGGGCAGCACGGAGCGACAATGACAGCACAATTAACAGCGATGAACGCTCGGCGCAAAAAGAGAAACGCGCCGAGGACGGGGAGGAGGAGGAGGAGGAGGAGGATTAGGAGGAAGTGGAGGAGGGGGAAAAAGTGGTTCGGCGTCCAAGACTTGCGTAGTAGGAGTGGAGGTATGAGATTGAACGTGGCAGCGGTTGTTGTGGAAGCACTGATTAGGTCTGGAATCCACAAGCCACAAAGTGCTTTCGTGGAAGTCGGAGAGAGGAAACGAGGCGATGACAAGGGAGCTTGCGACAGCAGAAGCAACTGTGGTGAAAACCAACTAACTTCGAAATACGTATGGCAAACGCAATAGTAGTAACAAAGGAAGACATTGCAGCAGTAAATCTAGAGATGTGCGTAGAGATTCCCTGTGTTTGTTACTGGTGTTGTTGCTCCTAACAAGTTTCTGTTTTTGCTATTGTAAAAGATGGTAATGGTGCTGATGATATTGTTTGAAATTATGAAGATTCTGGTGGCGACTTTAGAAGTATTTATATTATTATTACCATTATTATTATTGTATTACTATATTATTATATTTATCGTTTCAGGTTTCACAATTATCATAGGCAGAAAAATAAAACACTTGTATTCAATATATTTTATGAATCATGATATCAAAAATATTTTGCTGATACATAAATAAGAAACGTAGAGTAATTAAATTAGCAAAGGTTAATATAATTAAAGGATTGCCGCATGGCGACACTAGTAAATAATTTCAAGCCCACAACATTTCTCTAAACACCAAATACATCTTGAATTAAATTAATAATAATTATTATTATTTTTATTGTTGTTGGAAATGGTTACGTTGGTTGTTGTAGTATTGTTGCTGGCGCTGGTCATTGTGATGGTGATGACGATGTTAATTTGTTTTCTACAATCTGGTGGAATTGGCGATGGCGGTAATGGCGTCGACGGAGACAGCTGGTGACGGCGGCAGCGATCCCGCTGCGTGTAGCAGTGCGCCATTGGCCGTCGTCGCCTTGAGCGAGCGGATCAGCGCAGCTGCCGGCTCACGCCACGCCACGCCTCGCCACGCCACGCCACGCCACGCCACGCCACGCCACGCCACGCCACGCCACGCCACGCCGCGCCGCCTCCGCCCTGAGGGAGCGCCCGCCACGGGAGAACACGAGAAGGAAAGCGGGAGAGGCGGCGAAGGCAGACCCCCGCAAGCAGAAGAAACACGCCGAGCGATTTTACAGCCAATTACAAGCTATTAATGCCAATAAGCGTGGAGACGTATGGGTCATAGTCACGAATGGAAATAGCGGCCATTAACGCTGGGGGAGTGGATAACCTTCGGCAGCCCGCGGATTGCAACGCAGTCCAGAGTCCGGAAAGGTAAAGCAGACACCCACCAAGTGGCTGCGTTGTAACAACTGCCCCTCCTTGTGTTTTTCTGTTCATAATTTTTTTTAATACAACATGCAATTATTTTTCGCGCACGCTGTAACCAATTTAGTTTGGAAACGAAACTCAAAGGTGACAACAAAAAAACATTGGAGAGTGACTCCAAATAAACTACGACAGATTGTCCTCGTAAGAGCACAAAACACCCCACGAGTTGTTGAGGATTATTTACACATTCTGACAGCTGTAATTCGTCTAGATACTCTTTATTCAGGAAAGAGATAAATAGTCCGAGAACGAAACATACACAAGACGTCTGCATGTTCATCTGTAGGGCCATTTGTATTTCCCGAGTGGATACAACTGTACTCTCCTCCCAAGTTCAACTTCCTCTTCGAACAGTAACTCTGTCCAACAACCTCTGGAACTTGGCAAGTGATACCTCCGCGGAGTGTTCCCTCCTCTCTCTCTCTCTCTCTCTCGCACTCCCTCTTCCTCCGTCCACCGTTTCCTCCTTCTCCTCCTCCGGCGCTTCTTGCTGCCTCCGCCGCCATCTCCATCACCGTCGGCGGCGTCCGACGCAGATAAATACCGAGGCTTTACACCGTTCTTACATCTTCCCGGAACCTGCTGATGGATGCTGAGGGGCGACCTCTCGCCGGGCCCTCCTCCCTCCCACCCACCCTCCGGGAGGGAGGGGTGTGGCGGCGCGCCGGGCGACATCTTGCCGTCCCGCCACGAGCCACCATATAAAAACCCCAAGCCGCCGCCTCCGCCTGTGTAATGGACCCAGCGCGCCCCGCCTCCGCTCTCCACTCCTTCCACCGCCCTCCCCCCTCTCCACCTTCGCGGTGACGAGTCGTCGGATGACACCATCGAAAAGGGGTGGCGCTGGCTGATCTTTTGCTCGGAGGGCGCACAAAAAAAATCAATACAAGTATTGCAATGAGCAAAAATAAGCAAACTGGCATTCTGACAATAAGAAAGGTCAAGGGCGAGTGAGAGAATGAAGAAGTTCTGGTGATGTGTAAATGAATTAGGAACAGGAAATAACTGCAGATCGTGGATGAAGAAGAAATTAATTAAAAGTACAATAAACCAGATTAAATATTCACGAAGGAATAAACAAAAGAAGCGAGAGTAAATTAAATAATCCAATTTCTCATTGTATTGAAAGTGATTCTAAAAGGTGTTTATAAAAGTACAATTCTCGCAGCACCCCTCCTTGTTTTCCCTGCATTAGTGAATTAATTACAATATTACTCCCACCAGCCCTTATCTTCCTTCTTCCAATGGCTTGCAATTCTCTGGATATCTTCCTTGCCATTCTTGCAAACCTCCTTCAATTTACTCACCATCCTCCTTGACATCCATCTTCCTTTTTACCATCTTCCTCCATTCCATCACCATTCCTCATCCCTCTTCCTAATTCTACTCCCTCTGCCTTCTTACCCTCTTTTTCATCTCCACCGATGCCCCTCCTACGCATCTTCCAGTCACCATCCGTCTCACTTCCCTTCTCCCCATCCTTCCCACCGAGAGCGGGGACTGCAAGATCGTAAGAGGAAGGAAAAAAAGCGCTGGCGAAGCTCGGATAAGGCGCTTCCTGAAACAAATTGATATTTCGCGAGGCGAGGCGGGGCGGGGCGGGGCGGACCGAGGTAGGCGAGGCGCAACAGCGTTCCAGGTAAAGCAGCCTGCTACTCCGCTGGCAGCAGGGCCCAATTACGACGTTAAGACCGGTTACTTATAGGATTCCGAGAACAGCACCGGCGCCGCGCGACAGACGGCGAGGGAGAGGCAGTGAGGAACAAAAAAAGAAGGAGGAGGCGACGCGAATACGCGAAGTAGAGGAAAGAACCCGGAGCGGGGAAAGAAAAAAAAACAGAGCGGGCGGGAAAGGCGAGAGAACAGCCCTATTCCCGGCCTCTGCCACCACCGCCGCCGCCGCCGCGCCGCGCGGGAAACAGCGGGGGGAAAAAAAACTAATTTACTGTTCTCTCGTCGTCTGAAGATAACGCAAATGTCTTCGTGAGTGCCCCCGGTCCGGATGGTGACAATATCTTTGGCCATTATGTAAATTTACGGGCGGACTTTCACCGAATAAAACAGCCGCCGAGCGTGATGCAACGTCTTCGCGAACCGGTCGCGAGCGCCAACCAGTCCCACCCCCTCCCACCCCCACCCCCGCGAGCGGGGGACAGATTCGCGCGCTTCTGCTTTTTGGACGCTGCTGCGCGACAAGGTTGCTCAGACGACATGTTCAACATTCCACGATTTGTCTCACAATTTACGAGTATGTTCAGACATATTAATGATAAAGCGGATTCGTATGTGGGAGAGGAAGACGATGTTGGTACTCCCCCCTAATGTCTTTTCCACATACAAATATACGGTTCTGGATCACATAAAAGTATATCATCACAAGAAAGAAATTTTAACTTCCTCTTCGAAATTTTGTAAATATGTATTAAATATTTGTAGGGAGATGAAAATTTGTGTGAGACGTATTTCCATAAGGAATGACAGAAAGATTACGATTCAAAGAGTACAAGCTCCCTGTAGTTACGTTGTTGATTCAATACATACCGCCTTCAAGGAAATATTTCTTACATGGTAAATACTACATTTATATTCCAAGCAGTATAGCGTCAACCGAGCGTAACACATATTAGCTTTAATGTCTTGGGAATTAACGTAAATTGCAGTAACAAAGAGTATCTCTTTCCCGAGAGTTCACACCTCGATTCTCAGCACGGCGTTCTGCATTCTAAACACGCGAATCAGCTGCCTGAGGTGACTCAAGAAGAACAGAGCATTCTGCCCCGATGAGATCACTCGCCGTACACGACAGCTCCTGCTCCCGCGGCTGCGGGCAACCGTATTTATTGCTAGCGGCGGAGCAGTGATCCGCATCCGCAGAGACGGACCGTGAGCGCCACTCGTAGAATGAACCATTGGCGGCGAGCAGACGTCGCCCGCATTCTTGGAAGAGCTCCCGCGCCAAGCAGAGGCGAGAAGAGGAGCAGCGGGGCGTGGCAGGCATGGCGGGGTGGATGGAAATCCTCGGAGGGGACTTGTGGTAAACGGGAAGGAGCTGGAACAACCGGCGTGAGACTTGTGATTCGCCAAGAGGAGTGGGAACATGGGAGCGGCGAATTTGAGGATGGAGTGGTGAAGAAGTTGAAGAAGTGGGAAAAGTGGTGAAGAAGTGGAACGAGTGGTGAAGAAGTGGGAAAAGTGGTGAAGAAGTGGGACGAGTGGTGAAGAAGTGGGACGAGTGGTGAAGTGGGAGGAGTGATGAAGTGAGAGAGGTGGTGAAGAAGCGGGCGGAGCGATGTACTGGGTAAAGCGAAGAAGTGGTTGTTGCGAAGAAGTTAGTGGTCCGAAGAGGAACAGTGCTGCTGAGAGGAAGTGGGGTGCAGCGAAGAGGAGCTGAGTGATGCGAAGAGGAACAGGTGGAGCGAAGAGGAACAGGTGGAGCGAAGAGGAACTGAAGAGGGTGAAGAAGTGGTGGAGCGTTGAGGAACTAGGTGAAGCGGCGGTATGGACTGGAGGAAGACTGAGGGGGCGAGATCAGGCATGGAACAAAGAGGCAGGACGCAACTTGGTCGAAACCGTGTGGAGCAGGCAGAAATAATGGAACGTGACTGGTAAGAAGCGGGGTCGAGTAATGTGGCACGGAACGGGGCAGGGAGGAGCGAGCCACACGGCAAACTGCTCTACGCAAGTCATCCGAAATCTTCGAACACCGTCGATATTACTGTAACAATAATTTCCCCATTTTGTTTCCCAGCGTTTATCTCACGCTGTATCTTCTTTGCCAACGTATTCACAAGGAGCGTCCGTCTCTAATTCTTAGAACTCAGTTGCAGGAATACCATCAAGTGCTTGTTTTAGTGCTAAACATCGAACGCACAGTACATTGTCTGCAAATGTTAATACATCTAGGAATTTCATTACAACGCACACCATTTTTCTCGGTCTGAATTACATACCTCAATCATCTCAATTAAAATTATCTCTCGCAAAGTCCGGAGCTAATTTTTACTGCCCGTGAGCAAAATCCGCTTACGAGGCAGAGCAGGATAGAAATCACGACAAAAAGAGCATTCCCCTTTAACGAGTAGTCTGCGCAAGAGACTGCGATTCTTTATTTAATTTGTGACGCACTCGTATAATGTAACTCTAATTACACAAAAAGCTCGTCGTTCCAGTTTCTTTTGTAAGTGACGAGCGGGTTTTTTAAATGAAAAGAAGATATTATTAGATATACATTTACCTCTCACGAGTATTTACGATGGAACAGGGGCGGCTAATTAGCAGAGTCTAAAAACGTACGACAGGACGGTGAGCGACGCAAAACCCCCTGAGATCGTGACAATGTAGCGAGGTGCGTCGACTGGCTCCGTGGGGGTGATTTATCCTCGGCGCGCGCTCGCCGCCAAATGGGTATTTGTGCGGAGATTTCCACGCCATACAGGGAGAGCAGGGAGGCTCGAGCCGGCCGCTTAGCACCGTGTCCGTCTCCCTTTCAGGGCGGCGTCCCAGGCACTGGCGGCTACGCGAGGCCCTTGCAGGCTCCAGGGGACTATGCACTTACGTGCATCAAATTCCGCAAAAGGCAGGCTTTGGCTGCTTTCAGGTTATTCAAGCTCAAATTGGAGCTGGAAGAAGTTTTACCAGTGGATAAGAACGAAAATTGCACGACGATGAATGATTGAACCACAAAAGGAGAATGTATTTTACATAAATCAGAATTTCATACTAAACGACTAATTCCGTGAGATGAGAATTCCATAAACGTGAAAACAACTAACGACAATACATCCGTCGCAGTTTACTCACCCAATGTCATAAACGTATTAAATTAAAATACACACACACACACACACACACACACACAAACACAATGAAGATTTTTTTTGAGGTAATGCTTTGTGCTAAAACATTTGCGTACATTGTACTAGCACAAAACTTGCTTTATAAAACACTACAATGGCTTCGTCTCTTTCTCTCTCGACTTCGCCATCAAGAACTTTCACATTTGATTACAAAATTGAATTTCTAAACCTATTTTTCCCCGAAACATTTTAATCTTCGCAGAACAAATACGTCAGATATCTCAAACCAACGCCGTCGGAGCGTGAAACATAAGAGGCGAATTAGAGGTCCCACGTGAAAACCTTTCCCGCGCCCTGCCCTAGAGCAACGACCACTCGCCGCCGATGGTAGCGGCAGCGGCGGCGGCGGAGCGGGCAGCGGGGGCGGCGGCGCAAGAGCGAGCGAACATTCTCGTCACATCGTTAAGAGGGCGGGGGGGAGGGAAAGAGGGAGGGAGAGGGGAGGGGAGGGGGCGAGGCGGTATGCGGCCCACGTAAAGGCCGCTGGAGGCGTTTATCAGCGTAAAAGGGGCGGCAGCCCGCGGCCGGCCGCGCATCGCAAGCGCTTCCCACTGCTGCCAACTCAACGGCGCCCACGCGCCAAGCGTGGCACCTCGGGCGCCAACGCTCCTCACCGCCGCCGCCACCGCCGCCGCCTCCTCCTCCTCGCACTTGTCAGGTGGTCGACGAATGGCGCAACCGGTCCGTTTGGCGATCATGTGCACAGGAAGGCTGTGCGTTGAAGTGTAAAATGATCTGAAATCTAAATGTGTTTCGCGGACCGCCAATGTATCGTGGTTACCGTAGAATTTACATTTTACAGAATTTGATTTAGTAATGGAATTGAATTATTCATCTGTTAGAAATTATTGTCTTACATTGTTTGGTGGTCATTGATGATAGTAACATGTTGAAAGATTCGCGCCGAAAAATAGGCAGTTTCTTCTAAATGCCCATGCAACAAACCTGATTTGCCAATCGATTCTGTACGTTCGCCCACCAACGAGTTTTCAAATGAGCAAACATTCACTTCGCTAATTTTCCATTACACACTTCCTACATAGAGCATACAAACAGAGATACAAACAGACCATAAAAAAATAGTTTAAGAGTGAAAAAAAGATTTTTTTTTTGAAATTTATACACGTCTTTTAACAAAAACTACATTCTAAAAATACAAACAAATAGTGTCAGCTTAATAAACCCGAACATCAGCTACATATTCGCGAAAAGAAGTATTTTGTCACATTTTAAAGAGCTGAAATGTATCTCGAAAACAGCGAGAACTGCTGATTATTCAAACAGCGAACTCGGCGCGCCAGTAGCGAGCTCCGACGGTTGGCACGCCCGTCCGTCCGCGGGGCGACGGCTCGGCCCCGCCGCGCGCTGCGTGCGGCGACGGCGACGGCGACGCACGACGGCGACGCACGACGCATCCGCAGGCGTCTGAGGCGCGCGCGGCGCTGCCATTCCTGGCACGCGCGATCCGCCATTCCACCGCACGGGCCGCCTCCACTGCCAGCACCACGCGCTCGACTATCTGGATGCACTCTCCGCCCTTCGACGCCGGTGGACGTGAGCGCGTGCTCCGCGTGGATACTGAAATTCCGTCGGCACGACCGCCGTCAGGGTAATTCCAGGTCGCCCTGGCCATTGTCCACCCTCCGCTGAACCATCGTCATTACAAAATGAGCAACTCAACCATCGTCGTTACAAAATAGTCAACTGAACCATTGTCAATGTAAAACGACACCTCAACCACTGTCAATTTTCTACCATCGTCCAAAGTCGCGGAGTAAATCATCGTCATCTGTAATCACTAATCATCTCAATCATCGTCAAACAGAATCGTTAACGCAACCATCGTCATATAATATCGTCAACACAATCATCGTCAGTAGAAATCGTAAACTCAATCATCGACATAGAAAGTAGTTAACGCAACACCGCCAGTACTGCCACGTGCAGAATTATCAATAACATAAGCGTGATTACTGACGTCAATCTGTAACACATCATCACAGGCGTTGTCAACCATCGTCAACGTATTCATGCTACCAAAATATTCAAGACCAGTGCCCGCATCTTTTCCTTTCCTATCAATCACCTCCCCTTTCCGTATTAGCATCACAACTAACGCAGCCTCCACCACTTTACCTTCACTTCCCAACCCGTCGAACGTCTGTACCCAGCTGCCCGCGCGCCGTCTCCACTTTGTCACCGCCGCCGCCGCCGCCGCCGTCGAGGCGCGCTGCATAAGGCATTAAATGCTTGCACGCGCCGCGCCGCCGCGCCAGCGCCGAGACGTGGGGGGACGTCGACGGGCGACGAGGGAGGGGGTGGGTGGGGGGCGAGGGCAGGCTCCTCGCTGGGTTTTTACGGCCGACGCGAGTGCCCGGCGCGGAGACGAGTCGGCGGACGTGAGGCAGGGGTGTCCACGCGGTACGGGCGCCTCACGTAAAAAAGACGCCCGTAAGGGACGTCAACGAGTCCGTTATTGGCCGTGTTCAATTCACTGTTTTGGTGTTGATTTTTCTCAAAATGTATGCAATGTATTTATTTTTTTCACATTTAACACTTACAGAAGCTAGTATATTTTACATACACTTACTAGATTTATAATATTTGCATTCATAATAATCTTTTACGAAATATAACGTACGTCAGAAATTTAATACAAGTAAATTTATCAAGTGCACTCAATACGTATACTTAATGTGTGTTTAATCGGTGTTACTTGGGTAACTACTCTATTTAAATAATTTTTATGTTGAATCAGTTTATCTACTTCTGTAATTATTTATGTGCTAACTCGTTAACTGAATTTTTAATATTGTAGAGCCCCTGATGATGGGAAAAACATTCCCGAAACATGTGCATGGCTGAATTTTCTTCAAAGTAAAACGTTTACGTCTTCTATTGTGGTTGATACCTCTTTATCCTTTAAATTTTATCATGGATTACCATAAAATTTGTGCTGCCACCACACAATTTAATCTTTTAACAATATAACGTATGCTAGAAATTCAATACAAATAAATTTATCTTGGTATCAGATTATAATTTGTACACATACATCAATAAATCTACTTCAGTACTTTCATAGTTTGTGTTGCAACCTATTATATTACTTTCAGAATAATTGCTTGAGTACTCTTAGGTTCCGAGAAAAAGAAAGAATATCTAAACAATGTTTTTAGTTTTTGTTTTTTTCAAATCAGCTTTAAAGTCACTCAAATGTAGGACTGTTAAACTCACTCAACTGTAGGACTTGAACAAAACGTCCCAGCCACAGAAATAACTACTCGCCAAAACACGCGAAAATATATATACAATCATCAAAAACCTAGCACTGAAAGTGCACGCAACCTCTGAAATGCCACTTTCAGACAAACAGAAAGACTCAACAACGAAAAATTGAATCTATTTTTTGCTGCACCATTGTTTTAAGGGGAGGCATCTGTGAAAATAGAATTTCTGAAAGGAATTTTTTTTCCAATCTCAAAATTTTACCATATAATGAAGACATTAATAGTAACAATTCTACCAAGTTATTTTGCATTTTATAAAAAAGTTTTTTTTTAAAAAAGTTTTTTTATATTTTTGCAACTTTTGTTAAAAAACACTCTAATTGGTCCAAATATTTGTAGATCACTTTAATATTTTAACCACACAAACTTCATATCTGTAAGAAGAAAAGTTGCTTATATTACATAAATTATATTTACAGTTTTTTATTTAAAAAATTGTGAATGTTTGAAAACCAAATATGCTGATTTTTTCCCCTTACTTCTATGTTTACTTCAACACAGAAGTAAAACTAAATCAATCTGGGCACTCTAAAAAGCAACTTTCATTCTTTATTAATATACTAAGCTACTGTAAAAATTTTAACAGTATATTTGAAAAATTGTTGTGCAAGGGATGTTTTAAATACTGTAATTTGCTAAAAAAAACTAATTCGTGGAAAAAAGAATTTAAAGATGTACATGAATTTTGTGGCTCTGGATCACCTTAAAAACTACCAGCAGTCTAAATGAGAACTTGAGCTATCTTTTTGAATTGTTTATTTCTAATTTTGGTTAATTAAGTTTTTTTCCTGCTAGATTTCACAAATGGTTTACTAGCTTCAACAATGCATTTGAGTCTACATAGATCACGCTTTACAGTTATTTTCTGTGATGTTTCACTTGATGGACTTCCTATAATTGAATCTTTAACATTTTGAGTAATTTGGCATCCCATGTTAAACTCATAGATAACTTCTGTGATACAATAATCCATTTTTTTAAACAAATGTTTCTTTTGGACAAATGAACCAAAACACACCGTGGAGTGATTCATTAGCATTTTGGATATTCCCCTAGTACAGCTTTCTAATGTTTCATCAAAATCAAATCTTCTGTACACAGGAATTATTTTTACAACTTCTGAAGATAGAACAGTTTTCATATTATTATATGACTAGGTATTTCTTCTCCCTTTTATCCTATAAAAAACTGAAACAACTACGACCTAACCTATAACTATTTCACCAAAAATTATTTACACTTTTAGCGAAAAGATTGAATAAATACTGAAGGAATCTCGAAGTAACTAAAAACTGTTAATAAAATAAAATCACAAAACGCTAATAAAGCTTCTACAAGAATACTACAATTACGAAACAATGAGGAATAGCACCAGGGCACTTTATTCAAGAATGACACTTACTGTAACAATATAAAGTTTCCCGCACTAATTTCCAGCATTCAGATGTTCTTCAAGGACTCTACAACAAGTTCCTTCAAAAAAACACCGGGAAATTCAAATATTATTCTACTAATATTAGGAAAATAACACTTAATGCGCAGAGAGGGGGCGTGGCACACAGCGCGCATGGGCATTTAAATCATAATTTCGGGTATTTAAGTGCACCGCAGACGAATCTGACTTGGCAACAATAATCTATAAAGTGCGATCTTATTTATGGCGATGAAAACCAAAAATTGAATTTTTCAAGAAATTTCATCAAATTTCACAGATGTCTCCCCTTAAGGGAGTAATACCTAGTTACTTGTACCTGATCGTCTCAAAATTGTCTCTGACTTCAAAGATTTTTCTACAAGTTCCCAGTTTTTTCCCTTACTTTTCCAAAGCAATGAAATTCCCTGATTTTTTTTCCTGTTTTCGATGTTTTCCAGAAAGTGACCACTCTGGTTCTGTTACAACTTACACCATAAATTGTAAATAAAAATTTTCACAAAGGAAATATTTAAAGAAAATTAGTACCCAAACAATGCCAAAACTCAAATCGTTCCTGTTGACTCCCGTTAAACAGCCGCTGATCGAGTGCCGGGCCGCTCCAACGTGACTGGGCTCCGCCACGCAACCGCTGACTCACTCGATATAATACCCGGCCAGACTGATTTCCCGGTCGACAGCTTATGAAACGTAATCTTTAGTCTCGCCGGTGACATGAAATGTTCTTACAGCTCTTGATAATTGAAGGGCGGGGCAAGATATTGAACAAAACGCCGTCCGTCTTTGACGAGAAGAGGTATACAGCGTGAGTGAGGAGAACACAATGACCAGCATTGCCTATGCATTAGAAAGATGCGTACAAATGACGAAGGTGCTCATGGTCTGGGAAGATATGCAAATTACACAGGCAGCCATAGGCTAGTGATATTAATGCGGCCTTGTATCTTTCGACCTCTTTATGTGTCACCTTATTCAAACGAACGGTCATAACGAAGTCGTGAAAAAACCGCAGATGGTCTATTACTTCTCGTTTCCTCGCTTTATGCAGGATTATTAAAGGTTACGAGGCAATAGCAACGTGAAATTATCATTAAGACGTATCCTTGCAGCCTGGAATCGGTCTAATTATTAGTTCATGTCTAAACCACATCCGTTCTTCATTATATGTATTCAGAGGTAACACGCAGTAATAATACACTGTAGGACTGGCGATAAAAAGTTAGAGCAAATAAACCTGATATTCAGTACTAACTGTCCATTATAATAACTGAAGTCCACTTCTAATGTATGTTGTTATTGGAAATTGAAATTCGAATTGCTTATTCAGCATTCTTTAATGAGTTACACAAGAAAAACTTTACTGGTGTAAAGCATGGTAAATGAAAACGGTCATAAGAAATGGTAAAAATAAAAATATGCAAGAACTGCAGTAAACGGTAATGGAAGGGTAATAAAAGCGAACAGTCGAGGACAAAAAGTACAAGAAACCTCATCACTCAAATTGCACGACTGCAGCACTACTCCGGAAGGAATATTCAAAAGTTGTACCCTCACAACATGCAGCTCATCCCACACTGTCGAAACAGCGCTGGGCGCTTCAATATCCTTCCCGCTACGAGGCAGAACAGAGACGCACCATCGACAGCAGACATTCGACCCGATCGCCAACGCGAGGCTAATAAGAGCGTTTTGTGCCTCTTTTTGCGTCGCCCGCGTCGAAACGGACTCGAAAAAAAGCGGCGCGCCCGCGGTTTCCAAATCAATTTCTGGTCCGGAGCGCCCACGCCGCCGGGCGCACAGCGGGGAGGCGGAAGGGCGTGGTGGGGATGGTGGGGGGAGGGGCCGCGCGGGGGAGATTGCCGCACCGCGCTCGGCACAGCGGGGAGGGGTTGGGGGCGGGGCGGGACGGGGAGCGGACGGGACAGGCGGATTTGCAATTCAATGGCGGACGCAATAAAGACCATTTTAATCTCGTAAAACACGGCTTCAAAAAGCAACATGCGAGAGAAGGAGGCGGTGGCGGAGTCGGCCTCCGCAGAACGGACGACGTGACGGCGCGGCGGAAGAGGGGAAGGAGAAGGTGGCGAGGGCGACGGGGCGGGAATGTCTAGGACGGCGGTGACTAGGGCGGGGTGGCTCAGATGGGGTGGCTAGGACGGGAGAGGATAGGGCTGTAGTGGCTAGAGCGGAGGTGAGTAGAGTGGCGACGACTAGGGTGGCGACGATCAGGGGTGGCAACGACTAGGGTGACCTCTAGAAAGGTGGTGATTAGGGAGGCGGAGACTAGGGAGGCGGCGACTAGGGAGGCGGCGACTAGGGAGGCGGAGACTAGGGAGGCGGCGACTAGGGAGGCGGAGACTAGGGAGGCGGCGACTAGGGAGGCGGCGACTAGGGAGGCGGAGATTAGGGAGGCGGCGACTAGGGAGGCGGCGACTAGGGAGGCGGAGACTAGGGAGGCGGCGACTAGGGAGGCGGCGACTAGGGAGGCGGCGACTAGGGAGGCGGCGACTAGAGAGGCGGCGACTAGGGAGGCTGAGACTAGGGCGGTGGAGACCAGGGAGGCGGAGACTAGGATGGCGTTGAGAAGGGCACCAGTGGCTAGGGCGGCAGTGGATATGGCGGTGATGGCTAGGGCGAAATGGCTAAGGCGAAATGCCTAGGACGACGAGGATAGAACGAAATGACTAGGGCGAAGTGGCTAGCGCGAGGTGACGAGGGCAGCGGTGGATAGAGCAGCGGAGTAGCTACGACGGCATCGGCGATGGCCAGGGCAGTGATGGTGGTGGCGTAAGTCGAGATGGCGATGGCGAGGATGAATTCGGCGGCGGCGACCGACCGTCCCGTTAAAAAGGAGAACGCGCCGCCACAAAGGAATACGTAAACATTTTTCTGCGAAACGAGTGCGCGCCTGTGCAGGTAAAGAGTAATTATCGCGACAAAGGATTCCTTTATTCTGACGTGCCTTCCGCCTCGCTAATGGCCGCCGTGTCTCCCGGCGAGGCCCCGGCCGCGCGAGCAGACGGTCGATGCGAAATCCGATTCGGCGAAATATGTTCTGCCGTTTTAATGAACAATTACGTGCTAATTCAGAACCGGGAAAGGAATTTTTTTCCTTCGGTGTTTTTTTTTGTTCGTCGTGGAGCAACCGATAAAAAAATATATATATACAATGGCGGCGACATAATTCCATATCGGCCCAAAGCAGAGGAGAGAAGATGAGAGGAAAGGAGAGGAGGCAAGGGAAGGGGAGAGGTGGAGGAGATCAATGTCTGCGGGAGCGAATGCACAATTAATCGGTTAGCGATGCGCAGTTTTTTCATTACGTCGCCGCGGCGCGGGGTATCCGGCGGGTGGGGCGACGGGGAGAGAGAGAGGTGGAGTTAATATTGTCACCGCGCTGGGCGCTGGCAGCGGTGGTGGCGGGGGCGGGGGCGGGGGCGGCGGCGGTGGCGGGCCGGCCGTGACGCGGTGTCCTGTTATTGGATTATCACATCATCAGCCCTCTCCGGGTCTCGCCCGCAGTGGAAGGCGCCAGAGGGGTGTGGCGCGAGGGGTGGAGGTGGGAGGGTTGCGGCGGAGTCCCGCGGCAGAAGCCGCACCCACCCTCCCACCTCACCCCGCCCCGCCCCTTCTAGCACTGCACTCCCTCGTACCCTTTTTTTGTCGACCCCCACTGCCGCCAGTCCTAGCCTTTGTGGCCGCTTCATTAGTTTTCATTACCCCTCCCCTCCAGTCGCGTCGCGTCGCACCGCACCCTCCGCCCAACCCCCGGCTTCAGGCGCAAAGGCGGAAAGTCAGGGCTGCGGGGTTAGGCCAGGCGGGGGGAGGGGGGTGGCGAGAGCCGCGAAAGAGCGCCGGGGCGGGGAGTGTGCGGGGAGTGTACGGGGAGTGTGCGGGGAGTGTGCGGGGAGTGTGCGGGGAGTGTGCGGGGTGGGGATTGCCGCGTGGGCGTGGAGAGAGCTGCGAACGCAGGTTTCCCGTGCTTCTTGTCGCCGCCAAGATGCCCTTCCCCCGCCCTCCGCGTTCTCTGTGACGCCCTCTGCTCTCTACGGCGCGAGGGCGACGACGCGGCGGGATTAGAGGGCGGTGTTAAAGCGGAGCGGCGCTCTCTCTTCCTTGCGTGCGAGCTTCCTTCCTCTCGGAACATGACAAGAACGCTTCCCGTATCTGTCCGTGAAATTCTGGTTAGTTTTCTGAAGCACAAACTTTTAAACAGAACTTAACAATGTTCGTTTCGAACGATAACCTTTTTTTGGTACATCATTCAATTTATTCTGTCAGAAGAATATTTATGAGACAGTCACTTTCATAATTATTTTCTTTTATAATTTGTATGCCATTGACAAATGAATACAACAATTCAAAGAAAACAATTCATCTTTTCTATCACAAAGAACAATAATTGTTTCCTGTTCTCATGTGATTTCTTGCAGACCGTCTAATTAGAAAACAAGTAATAAAATGTTTCATTACTTTTTTCATGAGATCCGTTTACACACCGACAAAAACGCGAAGATCACGCTTCTCAGAACACTTTAAGATAATTGCACATACATTAAGAATTTCAAGAAATTAAAACTTCCCTTCCCGTAACATTTGTTACATGAGCAACACGCTGAACTTAGAAACAAAAAGAGAAAAATTTATTGCCGTACGAACACCAAATAAATCGATAACGGTGAACTGGCTGGTACCACAGAAACACGATCACAAGTGCAATCTAGCCAACTCCATCGAGCTAAAGATTATAGTATGTTTTCAGTCATAATAAACTATATTACAGCAGTGCCTCTATAATAAACTCTAAACTTCTGAGAAGACATAAATACGGCTGCCGGAAACATGATGTCAGCGACGAAGCAGTAAAAGGCACATCGAGGCATTAATGCAACAGTCGAAAGAAATATCTCAACCTTCAGAGGCGCACCGTTGTCTGAACGAGCACCGTAAATCAAATCGTTTTTACCAACGCAACGCAAATTAGAGCACATCTCGAGACGACCCCGTCCACATTATTCTCACTAATGCGGTACCTTAACGAGACCGCGACGCATCTTAAGGTATAAAGCCATCAAGGATTTTTTTTTCCTCTCTTTCTTCCCGGGCTCCGCCACTCCGCCGACGCCCGCGAAGGCAAGAGTAACCGGATGCCACCTGATTAGACTCATTAGGAAGGAGACACGCTGAAATATCGCGGCGGGCAGCGTCGGCGCAGAGCGGGGCCACTGACATAAATATCACACGCGGCCGTAATTGACCTGTAAACATCTGAATCTCGCTCCGCGCAACACTGGGCGCGCCTGGGCAGGCGACGCGCTACCCCGCCCGTACAGCCCGGCAAGTTACACGCGGGCTCGCGGACGGGTTTCTGGACGGGGAGGTGGAGATTACGGTCCGATTAAAAGAAGTTGGTGATTGACAAATGCGAATGGAGAAGTGTGACGTTGACAGGTTGCGAACCACTGAGCCCGCGTTTCCGTGTCACGAAAATAAACACTTGAAAACAATACTTATTAAAGTAACCAAATCATATACTCATTTTGTATGAACCATCAGCTTCAGAAGAACAATTGTTAATCACCAACTTATTTTAATCGGACCATAGAAACGAGTAACGTTGTTTTAATTATTCTTTTGCACAAGGCAGCACCATAATCGAAGACATTAATTGTATGAATTTTGCCTATCCAAAACTGTTATGAAACAAAAAAAATCACAATAATTTCAAAAATGTCTCACTAACCAAAACCTACATTATAAATCAAACACAAAACACTACATAATTTTCTTTTCGACTTCAAAAAGCACATGCACTTCTTCATTATTCAAATTTAAATTTTTTAACACACAAGTCTAACAACAAGGGGAGAAAACCAACTTCGGCCACTATATAAAATTCACCTCTCAGGTCCCCTGATTACATCGGAAGCGTCTTATTTATGATACCGTATTACTTCAACAAAGACGTGACGCGAGAGCAAGAAGACCCAACGACCATTGTATGCACGTGCCCACTCCCACTTACACCTTTCCCATCCGTCCCTAGGAATAAATTTGTAAGTAAGAAGCCATCATTATTTTACGTGACGCCAATAAAAACAAACGCCTTCGATTGCCCGCCCCGCCGCGCTCCCACGCGGCGAGCTTATCAAGTTCCGCATCGCCGCCAACATATGTCCCGGAACGCAGGGCGCCCGCGCGTAATGTTTAACACTGACGTGCCGAGCCCAGAGAGGTAACGGTGACGCTGGCTGCCGTAACGGGGACGACGTGGGGCAATGAGGACGTAGGAGGCGACGGGGCCAGGCGATAAGGGCGACAGGGTGATGGGACGTTTGGAGCGATTAGGGTGATGGTGGCGACCGGGTGATGGGGGTAATGGGACGTCGGCCACGAGGGCGACGGGGGCGGCGAGGGCGACGGGGGCGGCGAGGGCGACGGGGGCGGCGAGGGCGACGGGGGCGGCGAGGGCGACGGGGGCGGCGAGGACGACGGGGGCGGCGACGGCGACGGGGGCGGCGAGGGCGACGGGGGCGGCGACGGCGACGGGGGCGGCGAGGACGACGGGGGCGGCGACGGCGACGGGGGCGGCGAGGGCGACGGGGGCGGCGACGGCGACGGGGGCGGCGAGGGCGACGGGGACGGCGAGGGCGACGAGGATGGCGAGGGCGACGAGGACGGCGAGGGCGACGGGGGCGGTGAGGGCGACGGGGGCGGCGAGGGCGACGGAGGCGGCGAGGGCGACGGGGCGACGAGGGTGACAGGGGCGGCGAGGGCGACGGGGGCGGCGACGGCGACGGGGGCGGGGAGGGCGACGGGGGCGGCGAGGGCGACGGGGGCGGCGAGGATGGCGAGGGCGACGAGGACGGCGAGGGCGACGGGGGCGGTGAGGGCGACGGGGGCGGCGAGGGCGACGGAGGCGGCGAGGGCGACGGGGGCGACGAGGGCGACGGGGGCGGCGAGGGCGATAGGGGCACCGAGGGGCGGCGAGGGCGACGGGGGACGACCGGGGCGACATGGGACGACGGGGGCGAAGGGGACGATGAGCGGGGATAAGGGGCGGCAAAGATGTGGTGCGGTGAAAACGAAGGGCTGGTAGGAGGGGGGGCGAAGGCTGCGATGACCGTGGGCGGTGGGGTCCGGGGCGTGGGCGGCTGCGCGCAAGCGATAATAATCGTAGCCGCAACGGCGATGGCGGCTGCATCGGCACAATCAATTTGGGCAGATGGCGGGCGCGCGGCGTGATGGGC
The DNA here is from genome assembly GCA_031308135.1 of Acheta domesticus. NCBI lineage: Eukaryota > Metazoa > Arthropoda > Insecta > Orthoptera > Gryllidae > Acheta > Acheta domesticus. The sequence continues at coordinate 125,923,260 of JAHLJT010009355.1, forward strand.
TCGGACGGCGAGGGGCGTTGGGAGGAGAGGGTGACGGCGAAGCAGAATGAAGGAAGTGGGCGGGAGAGCGTGATGATTGCAGCGGCGAGAACGATTTCGGCAGGAAATGTAATGCAGGCAGATGGTAGGGAAACGATAATGGAAGAAGACTGTGTTAAAGCTACGGAGACCTTGACGAGGATATCGAGCACGGAACGATGTTAAGACTTTAGACCGAAAAGGAAAGGAAATATCCTGATAATAGCATCCGAGCGACAGCGATGAGCGAAACGAGACGAGTGGAGAAGAAAAGTGACAGTAGCAATCAAGCAGAGGACCAGGACAATGGCAGAGATGCGAAGTTTACCCACAGAGCAAGAAAAGGACGACCCACACATGGAAGCGAGGAACGGATTAGGACGTGAGAAAGCGGGATTAGGAGAAGAGGAAGCGCGGGTAGCGACGAAGCGGGGCAAGGGAGAGACAGACAGAGAGAGACAGAGGGACAAAGAGAGGGACAGAGAGAGACAGAGAGAGGGACAGAGAGAGAGAGACAGAGAGAGAGGCTGGTAGGGCCAGTGGGCAGAGGACGCACGGCGTCCCGCGCCGACGACACAGGCGCGCGGCCGCGATGAGGCCGGAGGGAGCCTGGGCCCAGGCGGCGGCGGGAGGGACCGCCTGCGCCCGAGTTATTGTTCTCATAACCGCCCCCATTAGCGCCCCCTGTAATCGAGTCCGCCCTCGTGCATTTTGTATGGGACCGCTCCCGCCCCCGCATTGTTGCGCAGGCGACGCGGCGCGCGAGGGTGCGGGGGGGGGCGAGACCCTCGAGCGCCAACGACCTGCCGGGGAGGAGGAGGCGAGCGCGCGCGCGCGGCCCACTCCTACGCCGCCCCCAACAAAACTATTTCGCCCATGTAACTACGTACCAATTTGGAGGTAAACCGCGCGCCCCGATAATAGACACCGCAGACGCGGCCTCGCGTTCCGGTTAGCCGTCCGAATGGCCGGCAGGCGACGCGCGGACTCGCCGGTGCGGGGGCGGGGGAGCGTGGCGAGGGGCGAGAGGGGAGGCGGGGGCGTGTGCAGTATTAATCGAGGCATCGCCCCAGCACCGTCAGCGAGAACGAGATGGGCGATGGCGGGGACGCGGACGGGGAGTGCCGCTATGCGATAGTGAGGGGCGGCGGGGACCTGGGAAGCGGCAAATGTGATGGCAGAGGAGGGTGGAAGGGAGAGGTGCGGAGGGGAGAGGGAGGGTGGTAGGGAGGGGTGAACGCGAGTGCGGGGAGTGGCGGACGCGACGGCGGGCGGAGTAACTGCGCAATGGCAGGGTTCACACGGAAATGGAATACCGAAGAATGGGCGGAATAGAGGGACTGCGGAATGACCGTGGGAATGGCTTTGCATAGAATGCACGCCGCGAGTGATTTATGAACAGAGATGTGCAATACATCACGAAGATGGTATCAGTTACTAGCGGCAGGCTACATCGAAAACACGATAGTGGGAAAGCTAATCATAAGCTGGAGGATGAAAACAATAACACGAGAGAAAAACATGAGAAAAAAACGTAATAAACACAACCAGAACAAAATTACGGGTAAGAGACATTATTTTGGAAAGAGACAAATTAAAATCGAAAGTCAGGAATGATGAAAGTAGAGATATATAACCCCCCAAGGTTAGTGTATATAAAGATGAGCTTCGCACGCAAAATGAAGGTGATCAATGATAATATTTGCTACAGGATGTTCTGGAAATGCTACAGAAGGAATATCGGCAAGGTGTAATGTCGAGAGATGTGATATGGAGTGTGTGGTGTGTACTGTACTATGGGTCGTTTGGAGTGGCGATTGCAACGTGGTGTGGTTTTAGAGCGTGAGGCATGTGGCGTGGTGTGTGTTGGGGGTGTGCAGTGTATGGCGTGGTGTAACACGGTGGTGTGTGTGGTGTAGATAGGAATACAATGAAGAGATGTGGTGTGAGGTCGACAGATGTGATGTGGGGTGTGTGTGTGGCGAGCGTTGTGCCGTGTGTCGTCAGGAGCGGGGTTGCAGCGCGTGTGTGTCGTTCAGAGCGTGTGGCGTGATACGGCGATGTGTGCGGTGTGGAGAGGAGTGAAAGGGCGGGGCGTGGTGCGGGAACGCGTGCGGCGCGCCGGCGACCCAGCGCCGAACCGGCAGCGCCGTCTAATGGCTTGTTGACTGCCGTCGCCTGGAGGCAGGCATCCTCCGGAAATTCGCCGACGGCCGCCCCGCCACCCCACCACCCCTTTTCCCCTCCCCCCCTCCGCCCCACCCCTCTACCATCACCTCCCACGGCGCGCGGCCAGGAAGTGGATATTAACCGGTCGGGTGACACCGGGGGCCCGCCAGCTGCGCCCTTTCCTACCCCGTCTCCGCCCCCGGGGGCCGGGACCCGCGCCCCGGCAGCCATTCCGCACGTCAGCTCCGGTAATGGTTTTCGTGAACGAAAACAAGGCAATCAGGCGGCGTTCGGCTCTTATAAATGCCTAATGGGCGAGGGAGAGGGGGCGCGGGAGCCCGGTAGTCACGAAGACCGACCTACTAATCAGCCGTCTCTTGTTTTCCCGCGAGGCGGCTCGTTTCAAACGGCGCCCGGCGGTTCGGAAGTCAAATATTCATTCGCGTTGCACCGCTTAATGCACGCTATCCCCCACGTAAGAGTGATTGGGGCAAACTTGCAGCAGATGACAGGTTTCTTTTAGTACTTTATTCATTTAAAAATCTGAGTCGCCGTATTTGCAAATAGGCCCGACAGAAAAAGTAATTCACACGTAGATGACCAGTATTTATTCTCCTGTTTCGCTCTTCCTGCTAATAGTACGTGTTACGAATGACGCAAATGTTTTATAAGCTGTTGCAAGAGAAAATATGGCGTGACTATATGAATATTCAAAGAGAGCAGATTCATATTAATACACTTATCGACTCTGTGCCTTTTCATGAATCCATCTGCACAATTTAACAATGAGTCTTTTGTACTCACGTAGTAGCAGTCAGAGCTCAGAGTTGCAGTGGAGATCTCTCAGCGTACGTACCTGCAACAAAAAAATCGAAGGTAAGTCGTACATCTTAAAACATAGCAATTGTAAATAACATTTTGATAAAAAAATATGGATCACACACGCATGCTTGAATATACAAATTCAAATAGTATCTAACAAATTCGCACAAGTGAAACATTAGTTGACAAATATTTCCACAAAATACGTTTCCGAAAAAAGGTGAAATATTTGCGACAAATTTATTCGTTTACTATTTACATTTAACACTCCCACTCATGTGAATATCAAACAGATATCATTTATTTAAGCTTGAATATCCAAATAATCACGTTCATTTTATTCACAGTATTTATAAATCCTGTCTGGCAAGCCGATGGAAAAAATTAATGAAAATTAACTACACTGTCAAAAATGTCATTAAATTTAATGTAGACCATGTATTGTACATGCAACTTACTGTAACTTTGTAAATTAAAAAGAGCTTAATATATTTGTACATTAAATTTAATGCATAAGTTAAAATGAAGATAAAAATAAAGAGAAGATTTAATGCAGAGATTCTCCCATTTCCCCTGCATCTCATCGTTCATCACGTATATTCATTATCACCAGTCTATCATGATGATGATCATCATCATAAAGCTTCAAATCTTGCATCTTAATGTGCATGTGTACATTGAATTTAATGTGCGTACATGATAATTGCTTGCGTTCATTGATAATTGCATACATTTCATTAAAGTAAGAGGAAATATCTGACAGTTTACATACATAGATGGGGAAACATCCTACAGAGATCCTACTATAGCTAAATGTGGCCAGAGATCGCACTATCTTCAATATTCCTAAGTAACCCAAAATGACACTTTAATAGATCTCCCTCTTCAATCATCCCTCCCATGAAACCTTCAACCTAACTGGTTGCAAACGGGCGTTATCTGGGCGCACTGAGTGACACCACGGGCCGCCGAGCACGAACACAAGGGCAGTGCAAGGCCTTGTATGCACCGCACGCCACCAACCAGATACCGCACCGGACACGAACAGTGCCAATGCTGACCGTACTGGGTTATTACTGTCATTTGTCTCCACCTAGCAACGGGGTAGACGACCCTGAATAGCAAGTAGAATGTTTCGTGAGATCGTGAAAACAAGATCGAGAGCTTCTCGATTCCACGGGTTGTGGGTTTGGTGCAATAGTGCGCATGATTTGATAAAGATATTAACAACATAACTTGTTAGGGTCTGGAGAAGTTGGTACGTCTTGTAAAGTGTAATACCGAAGTCTTGCGAATAAATTCTTATTATTGTAATTGAGGACTTCCATTTGTCACGAGAAGAAGCCATCAATGGGAAGTCGATGACGTACTGTGACTAACGATTGAGAGAGCGCCAATGGGAACGAAAAGCAGCGCACGCCATTTCTGCTCAAACACCACAGCACGTGGAAACTACGCGACCTTCTGTATGAAAACTCGCCTGTGTGCCTTCTGGGCATAGTCGAAGGAGTGACAGACTTCACTCGAATTCCCTCCATTTCACTGGGCAGGTGAACTCAGTGGTGGTGTGCCTTCCTCTGCTCAACAACCCGGCACCAAAGAGGCCGGCGATAAAAGGATTAATATTCATAAAAGAGGATGAGACGATTCATGTTTTATGGTTCGGTTTATGCACCTTGCCAGGGAATTTCCAAGCGAATCCTCTAGGCCAATCGCGACTGCATTGCTGGAAACATTTTAACACTGCACTTTATGACTCTACTGTTAGCAATAGATTTTATGTCTTCCTTTCGAGGAATATGCGATGGAAAATGTTTTCACAGGTGTTACAACTTTTCTAAAATAAAATTAAATTATGTTATTTCCTTGGGTCTATTTTGGTTCTATCATCCTTCAAAAATTTCATTTGAAATCTCGCTAAAAATTTGTACTATTTTAAAAAACTCGGATACGCAAACAAATAAGTAATATTCGTTACTTCATTCTAATAATGAGAATAACGGCACATCTATCTCATTATTGAGAAAAAATAAGTAATGGAAACAAGACCATATACAAATATGTATATCGTCTTCACCGAAATGAATTCGCTTCTCTTATTGCTTGGTCCCGATAAAGACATTTACATTAATTCACACTGCATTCCCTCGTTTGATATGTGGGAAGGTACAACTCTACTTAACTCGTTACTGGGTCAGAAACGTTCACTGAACGAGGTGTATACGAGAACAAGATTGCCACCGCCATTCAATGCCGCCTAGTTGCGAGTGCCATTATGAGGTCGTCCGGACTTGACACTCACCTACATACCTCCAACGTCCACCCACTCTCTCTCACACACTAAACATACAAAAACACACACTCAAGCACACAAACTGTTACACACTGTCAGATCAAGCTGGAGAGCCTGTAGCATGTTTCTCGGGCACCACATAAAACCCGAAACTTCTGCACGTCTGCAATTACATCGCCGTCCAGGCCGGTCGTATTGTGAGATTGTAAATTTAAGTGCAGCTGCAATGGTGGGGTCGGTGATAGGGCGACGGCAGCGGTGGTGGAAATGACGAGAGAATTGCCGTTTCGCAGGTGGAAGCAGAGGTCGCTGTATACTGCGGTGTGTAAACAGTACGAATGATGACAGCGGTTGTGGAGACGGAACAGTAAAGTAGAGGAGGTGATACAGCAAGGTGGAGGTGATTGTAGTGGTTTTGAGCATGTGGTGGTAGTGGAGGTAGTGGTAGTGAAGGTAGTGGTAGTGGAGGTAGGGGTAGTGGAGGTAGGGTTAGTGGAGGTAGGGTTAGTGGAGGTAGGGGTAGTGGTGAGGTGGTAGTGGTGAGGTGGTAGTGGAGAGGTGGTAGTGGAGAGGTGGTAGTGGTGAGGTGGAAGTGGTGAGGTGGCAGTGGTGGAAGTGGTATTGGTGATGGTGGGTGGTGGTAGTGGTGGTACTGGCAGTGGTGGTGATAGTAACTCTGTGGGTGGCGCTGGTGGTAGTGTGCTGGTGGTAATGCTGGTGCTGGTGGTAGTGGTGGTGACAGTTACGGCAATAGTGGTGATTGTTGCGGCGGTGACGGTGGGTATCTGTAGAGGTGATGGCAAAGGCGGTGGCAAAGAAGGAGATGGGGTGACGATAGCGGTGGCGGTCAGAACAACAGGCACTTAGCGGCGGCCGCTCTGCCACCGTGCGAGCAGTCTCTACAAGGCCTGCGGCGGGCGCAGTATAACAGCGCCATAAAAATACAGACGCCCGGGGCGCCGGCGGCAGCGGCGGCGGCCGCCAGTTCTCGCGAATAGATCCCCGGACGGCCACATGTATTATTAAGGTTATGAACCTGACCCGGGGCGTGATCGCGCGGCGGCGGCGGCGGCGGCGGCGGCGGCGGCGGCTAAGTGGTTTCGGGACACGGCGGGAGCCGCCGCTACCGTGCAGGCACGTGTCTCGAGATTAAAGGCCGGCAAAAAAACGCGGTGGAAGGAAAGAGGTACTCCACAGACACACACACACTCGTTTCCTCGGCACACTCGCCCGAGCGTGTGATGAAAAGGAAAACAGTTCTACCTTTTTAACGGTCCTCTCCAACCCTTCGCCTCGCTTTTAACTTTCTCGTGCACTTCGCACAGAGAAAGTATTGTACTAGTGCGCGCTTGCAATCACTACGTTTCAATGGAAATGGAAGTATTGAGGGCCCTGTTACTGAAAATGTTTTTTGAATGCTGAAGGTTTTTAAAACAATTATCGGCTCAGTACCAGCCACTTCCCCCGTTTGACCGTTCGCCTGACTGTCCGTTTAACAGTCCTTCTGACCGCCCGTCTGACTACCCATCTTACCACTCCGGCTGACCGTCAGTTTGACTACTGGTTTGATCATCTGACCGCCTGTTTGACCACTCGAATGATCGCCCATCTGACAGCCTGTCTGACCATTCGTCCGTTTGAATGTCCATCCATGTATTTGACCATACGTTTGCAACTCTGGCTGTCCTTTTGCCTCTTTACCTGCCTCTTCACCTGAATGTCCTCTCTAAAACCCATCAGTAAATAGCCTTCGCTCACAACCGTTCATGTAGAACTTTTCCCGAAAAAAAAAGCATTCTGCAAACGATCAACCTTAAACTGCAACTCCACCAATGCAAAATTTTGGCCCGCCCCTTGATCACTATGAGCACTTGAGATCACTATGACAGTAGTGTCGTGGCGATCTCAGACTGCAGGGTCGCGAGTTCGAGTCCCGCCTCACCATAGTGACGTCCCTGTCGCGAAATATAAGCTCCCGATTGGATGGCAGCGAAACAGTTGATTCCTGTCAGGGACAAAGTTACGAAAATCGCAGTCTAATCGCGCATATCGACGGTCGCGCGCCGCGGCCGGCGGGCGGGCGGGCGTAGGCGGGGGGGGGCGTAGGCGGGGGGCGGGGCGCCGGCGTGTGCGCGGGGAACGCCCGCGGAAGTGGCGCGTGAAAGCGCGAGGCGGCGCGGCGCGGCGCGGCGCGGCGCGCCGGGGGCCGTGAACTTTCAGGCGACTTCGCAACCCACCTCACGACGCCGGGACCGGACCTGCCTCGGCGGCGGCACCGCCGCGCCGCGCCGCGGTTCGTACCCCCGCCTCGTGACACTTGTGCTTGTCGAGATGGTATCGAAGTCTGTCGACGCTTGGGCCGCAGACTGCCCCGACTTCTAGCATTCAGAAAGTCGTAGTTCAAGGGTTACAGACAATTTATTGGGTAATGTCCCAATATCAGCAACGAGAAAGTAGCTGAAAGTTTCGTAGTCTTAAATCACGACTGTCGGAATTCACGCTCCACCCTCAGATTTGTTCCGCACAAGATCATCTTCTGAAATATACGGCTCTCTGAGCGATGGTTACAGCGAATCCAAGACTCTCATTTCTTTGAAGATACCGACGAGTTGTGACAGTACAAAAGGTTGTTGTCGATATAGTGCATCAACTCGGAGAAAGCATGGAAGTTTCGATAACTCCGATATCGATTGTCGGAATGTGGGTTCTTCCCACAGAAGAGCTCCAAATCAGACTTCCGGCAATCTCAAGCGGATTGTTTCATATCTAAAATTGGTGAATCACCGTTCAATGAAGGTGGCTACGAGTTGTTACATGTTCAGTAGTGACATTCAACGTATGAGAAATGTCACCAATATCGGCAAAGAGAAAGCTGCGAAGTTTCTCCGATCACTTTTGTCAACTCAAGTTTCCATCCATCGAATACTTGGAGAGATCATATCCTAATATATTCCACACGTTGTGAGCAGAACATTCCAAATCTGAAACTCTCCGGATTCCTACTGGCTGAATGCATCACCTTCCAATCACGCAGAACAGAGTTCGAAAATAAATCAGCTCCTTTTCCTCCGCGCGGACCACAAGACACGATAACTTCCGGAAGGTCGCCGAGTCTCCGTGAGGAGCAAGGAGGATTGGCGGAACGTCGTGTTAAGTGGGCGCCGCCCCTTTGATCTGCGGGCGGCACAGGACGAAGAGAGGGAAGAAGCGTTGCTCATTCTAATCCCGTGACTCGCCAGCGTTTACGAGAGTGTAAACACTGTTCAAAGGCGCGGCCCGGACTCGCATGAGAAGACGGAACGTTATATCTTTAGCAGTTCTGCGCGACTCAAAGAAAGGAATCCGGACGAAAGAGACGGTGGGTATATTTTTATTCTCGGTTGTAAACGTAACTAGAATATTCTGCCGACGTAAAAGATTATTTTTAAAAAAAATAGCCTCGTCACGAAATGCTATTAATAATAAGCAACGGCGAAAAGGTTCTTACTCTTAAATTCACAAGAGTTAGAAACACACATGAGAGGAAAATTTCCAAAATGTACATCTTTTCAAGAGAGGAACACCAAATTATGAAAAAATGAATGAAAAAGGAAACATTAAAACAGACAATTGTAAGTACATCATGTAACATAAATCAAGATAAAGTATGATGTAAACAGATTTCATTATATACACGAGTGCCGAGATAAGAATTGAAATATTACATAGAAACTGAATGGCAGCTTTTTAATGCTTCAAAATAACATAATTGAAAGAAAAAAATGCTCCTACAACAGTGTTAGAAGCGAACATGCGACCAATCATTGGTTAAAACATATCGCAACCGGGAGTACTATGCTCGCACTTTTTCTTGATCCTCCAGCTCTAATTCTCTCTCAGCCCGGCACAGCACGGCTCGGCAGAATGCATGAGCCCCACTCGGAACGTCACGGCTCAGTTTGCAGTGCTGCTCACCTTCTTCCTTTACAATTCGGACTTCTCAGTTTTCGCTCTCTCTCTCTCTCTCTCTCTCTCTCTCTCCTCTCTCTCTCTCTCTCTCTCTCTCTCTCTAACCTGTGCGTACAGTGTTCCTTCTTGTTACTCAATAATTTCGACAATTATTAATTATTTCTTCAGAATTTAAAAAAAACTTGAGTTGTTTCTCATTGCTATCTAGTCCAAGACGCACTTTTATGCTGAGTTTTCTGTGGATGTTGACAGCACTGCACTGCCGTGACGTAAACAGAACCTGCCTCCCCTCGCATCCCCCGCTGTGGAGTATCAAGAAAAAGTGAGCGTATAGTACCTATATCGTAGTGCTATTCCCGCAGGCGCTAACGGCTTAGGTGGCTCACAGCAATTGATGTCACAGCAGTGACCCTGACCAGGCGGTCCTGAGGATCGAGTCCCGGCGGTGGCAGGATTTTCGGCACTAGTTAGCTAGATTGAATTCAGTCGATGTCTGCAGGAGAATCCTAGCGGCGGGTTGCTCTGATCAGTAGTTTCAGTAGTTTTCCGTGTTTCTTCAATTTATTTCCAGGCGAATGCCCAAGCAGTTCCCTAACACACGGGCGCCGGAAAGCAAGCTTTACCTTCTTTTCCTGGAGTTATCCTCGCCCCTTACACACACATATTTACATGTACTACATTACCGTACATGTCGGGAGCTTAGAAATTGTCCCGCCTGGGGCGGCGCCCCGCTCGTGGGAGATACCTGGTTGAGGGAAACACCGCAAGCCGACGAGCAAGTCGGGGCTCCAGCGGGGGAAGAACACCGCTACCTCCCGAGATAATGGACTAACCTTACGGGACTATTGACCAAAGCAGGTGACGCGGCCGGAAACACGAAGTAATCTTTCAATCCCAGGAGAAGAACGCCGCTACCTCCCGTGATCATGTACTACCCTTACGGGACTAACGACCAAAGCCGGTGACGCGCCCGGAAACACGAAGTAATCTTTCAACCCCAGGAGAAGAACACCGCTACCTTCCGTGATCATGTACTAACCTTACGGGACCAATGACCAAAGCAGGTGACGCGGCCGGAAACACGAAGCAATCTTTCAATCCCAGGAGAAGAACGCCGCTACCTACCGTGATCATGTACTACCCTTACGGGACCAATGACCAAAGCAGGTGACGCGGCCGGAAACACGAAGCAATCTTTCAATCCCAGGAGAAGAACGCCGCTACCTACCGTGATCATGTACTACCCTTACGGGACTAACGACCAAAGCAGGTGACGCGCCCGGAAACACGAAGCAATCTTTCAATCCCAGGAGAAGAACGCCGCTACCTACCGTGATCATGTACTACCCTTACGGGACTAACGACCAAAGCCGGTGACGCGCCCGGAAACACGAAGTAATCTTTCAACCCCAGGAGAAGAACACCGCTACCTTCCGTGATCATGTACTAACCTTACGGGACCAATGACCAAAGCAGGTGACGCGGCCGGAAACACGAAGCAATCTTTCAATCCCAGGAGAAGAACGCCGCTACCTACCGTGATCATGTACTACCCTTACGGGACTAACGACCAAAGCAGGTGACGCGCCCGGAAACACGAAGCAATCTTTCAATCCCAGGAGAAGAACGCCGCTACCTACCGTGATCATGTACTACCCTTACGGGACTAACGACCAAAGCCGGTGACGCGCCCGGAAACACGAAGTAATCTTTCAACCCCAGGAGAAGAACACCGCTACCTTCCGTGATCATGTACTAACCTTACGGGACCAATGACCAAAGCAGGTGACGCGGCCGGAAACACGAAGCAATCTTTCAATCCCAGGAGAAGAACGCCGCTACCTACCGTGATCATGTACTACCCTTACGGGACTAACGACCAAAGCAGGTGACGCGCCCGGAAACACGAAGTAATCTTTCAATCCCAGGAGAAGAACGCCGCTACCTTCCGTGATCATGTACTACCCTTACGGGACTAACGACCAAAGCAGGTGACGCGCCCGGAAACATGAAGCAATCTTTCAATCCCAGGAGAAGAACGCCGCTACCTCCCGTGATCATGTACTACCCTTACGGGACCAATGACCAAAGCAGGTGACGCGGCCGGAAACACGAAGCAATCTTTCAATCCCAGGAGAAGAACGCCGCTACCTACCGTGATCATGTACTACCCTTACGGGACTAACGACCAAAGCAGGTGACGCGCCCGGAAACACGAAGTAATCTTTCAATCCCAGGAGAAGAACGCCGCTACCTTCCGTGATCATGTACTACCCTTACGGGACTAACGACCAAAGCAGGTGACGCGCCCGGAAACACGAAGTAATCTTTCAATCCCAGGAGAAGAACGCCGCTACCTTCCGTGATCATGTACTACCCTTACGGGACTAACGACCAAAGCAGGTGACGCGCCCGGAAACACGAAGTAATCTTTCAATCCCAGGAGAAGAACGCCGCTACCTTCCGTGATCATGTACTAACCTTACGGGACTAATGACCCAAGCAGGTGACGCGCTCGGAAACACGAAGCAATCTTTCAACCCCAGGAGAAGAACACCGCTACCTTCCGTGATCATGTACTAACCTTACGGGACCAATGACCAAAGCAGGTGACGCGGCCGGAAACACGAAGCAATCTTTCAATCCCAGGAGAAGAACGCCGCTACCTCCCGTGATCATGTACTACCCTTACGGGACCAATGACCAAAGCAGGTGACGCGCCCGGAAACACCAAGCAATCTTTCGACCCCAGGAGCAGGCGGCGCATTCCGCTCGCAACGGGCGCCGGCTCCTCCCGCTCCGTTCCGCAGCTCGCTTCCACGCGTCGGCGCGAGGACGGGGAGGGGGCGGTGGGCGGGGAGGGCGGACAGGCGCGTGACAGGCTGTCGCGGGCGTCCAAACAGCGCGGCGCCGGCAGGAAGCGGCGGCGGCGGCGGCGCGGGGCGGACGGACGGACAGGCGTCGAGCAGGTGGGCGCCCGCTCGGGCAGAGGGGTGTCAACTAGGCGCCGCGTCGGAGGCCTACACGAACCTCCATTCACACAGCGCAGCAGTAGACACGAGTTAAATCTAAATGTTTACATTTTTCATAAATAAAATAAACGTTTTGTGGAAATCTTTGCCGACAATGTGAGTTATTTTAATGAAAATGCTCGACAATGTTAATATTGTGTTTAATTCTTATTTAAATAACTATTTAATCACAGAAATAAAATAAGCATTATGTAACTTGAGAAAACTTTATTTTCATTGTGTAAATTCTGAGAGTAAGCATAACTATGTCGCAATATTGCTACCCAACGTTTCAATATCTTACATTAATTATATTATATAACTAGAAACGAAGCACACATCTGATTGCAAGCCATTTGTTCCATGCGCTAACCCAAACGATACTTCTTTGCAGAAAGTAATATCTAATATGTTAGTCAAAGACTGCCTTTTTAATGATTATAATTTCTATGTAGATCCAGTAATTTTTAGGCAGACACAATATTAATATATTTTTATTAAACAATCTTTCCCAATCTTTACTAGACCCTGAAGAAGAAGGCCAATGTCCTTCGAAACGTTGGGAAAGATAAATAAAATATATTAATATTGTGTCTGTCTAAAAATTACTGGACCTACATAGAAATTATAACCAAACGATACTTGTAAACGGGGCAACTCCAGAGAAGAAAAAAATTCCACGAGTCTTTGGAGGCACGCCACACGCGGCGGCGCGCGCTCCGTTGGCCACCCTCGTCTCGCCCGCGCCCCGCCCCCGCGCGGCGCCTGTCCCGTCCGCCCCCGAGGGAGTTGTGCGGCCGCCACGTCGCCGCCGATGACAGCGCGGCGAGGCCTCCCTGCCCTCCTTGCCCTGGCCCGGCCGGCCCTTGCCCTCGGGGCGCCAACCACACGCGGAGCGAGGGGGCGGGCGGGCGGATTCGCCCTGCCGCCGCCGGGCACGGCGGGGTATTCTTCGGGGTGCCGCAAGGGTCAAGCCTTGGACCAACACGTCAGCTCAAGTAGCTGAATTGATCAAATGTACAATAACCACATTGTTTTGATTGCGAAATACTCATTTTAATTTATGGAATATTATGTTACGCGTTGGAGGGTCTCACTAGAATATATTGCTCAAACGTTCGACTAATATTCTGATAAAATGGAAGCTCATTATCAAACATGAATATTGTTTTTCAGCAAAAGATAACGATAATAGGAAATGCTTCTAGGTATATTTACGAGTTAAAAACTCGCTTGTAAGTTCCCAGAACGTTAATACTACGTCCTACAAAGGCTGTTCATTCCCGCCCTGTCCAAAGCCCCGTGTTGGCGCCTTGTGGTTCGCTCACAGGTCGTGTTAAAGCCCACCCAAATCGCAACAGATTACAGAACCCATATCACAGCAACCCGCAGCTCACGTTGAGGCTTCGCCAAAACACACCACTTTGAGATCGCGTACGGGCAGCGGCGACGAAAATAACCGTGTAACGGCACGGGATGAGTAGCCAGGCAGCACAAAGTGGCCATTGGGGCGCAACGAGCGCAGAGCAGCTGCACGCGTGCACCTGTGCAAGCGCTTGCGCGCCGCAGCGCATCGCCGCGTGCACAAAACGTGCAGCGGCGCACACTTCCCCCCCGTGACGCAGTGTCCATCGGGGCACGGCGTGAGCGCCGGGCAGAGAGAGCGGGCGCTAGGTGCGGGAGAGCCTTCAGCCGCGCCACCGCCCACAAAGCACCGCCGCCGCCGCCGCCCGCGCCGAAGGTCACGCGTTATCGCCACCCCCCAGCGCGCGCCACAATGGCCGCGGAGGGCGGGGCCGGGAAGGGGGAGGTGACAGCAAAAGGGGAGTCGGACACCCGGTTGGGTACGCGGTGAAAGAGCAGGTGACGGCGATAGAGTAATGTGACTGGAATAAACGTGGGCGGCGTTGAGGGAAAGATCAAAGGCTGGAGAACGAGGGAAGAGGAACAACGGGGTAAGAGAAGGTGGGGAGTGTAGTTCAGGTCAGATTAACGTGTAAAGTGTGGGTTTACATGGATTTGCGACAATTTGAGGGAGGAAAGGGACTGAATGCGAAAGGAAGGCGATAGGAAGCACAGAAGGAATGGGATATTGCGGGCGGGCGAAGCGGAGAGACACGAATGAAAGGAAAGGAGATGGCACTGGGGGATGGCACTGGAGGTTGGCACTGGGTGATGGCATTGGGTGGGAGGGAGAAGAGGGGGGTCTGTGGAGAAGTAGGGTAGAGTGGAACTGAGGAGAAGTAGGGGGAGAGTGGAACTGAGAGGTAGAGCTAGGAAGTGAGACAGAGAAAGGATTGGGAGGTGGGATTGGGATGTTTAACTGAAAGGCGAAACTGTAATGTTGGAGGAGTAGCGAGCGAGGGAATGAGAAGAGAGTAGGCGGAGCGGGTGGTTGGGCTGAGCGTGACGGAGGAAGCGGTGTGTGTGTGGGGGGGTAATGACGAATCCGACTGGTGTCCGGCGACACGCCGGACGGGATAGGCTGCATCCCGGGCGCGATAGTATCGGCCGCACACCAGCGCCAGCCAGGCGCCACCATCACCACCATCACCACCACCGCCTCACGTGACCCGGCTGGCGCGAGGCGGAGGCACGGAATATTCATGACGCCGCCGCCGTGCCGGCGGAAGCGGAGGCGGAGCGACAAAGGTGCGAGATGGCACCGCGGTGACGCGACGCCTGCAACCGCGCCCCGCCCCGCCCCTCCCAGCCCCGCCACGCCCCTTTCGCCGCCACTCACCGCGAGGTGTCGCCGCGTAACAGGTGGTTCAACACGCGCGCAAATGAGCTCTTGGCGACCGCCTGCACGGGCCAAATGAAGCAGCGGCGTTAGCAGGGGGACGTTATATCTGGGTGATTCACATCCTAAATGTCGCCGTCGCGGAGGGGAGTGCGCTGTTATATGCTCATGTTCCCGGTAACACTTGTTCCCTTATCGCATCACGCGGTTCCCACTCTTCACCGGTGTATCTCGGCAGAACACAGATAGAGGAATTAAGCGCGCTGGTATTGAATTAAACGGAGGAGATTTGAGTTAGGTGGAGAAAACACCTCGAAGATACGCTCGTTTCTCATTTATCAAGTTTTATAAGCCACAGAGCAGGAAGATAATCGATAAAAAGTACGTATTCTTTGTTGATTTAATCTGAATTCCTGGATGCAAGATTCACATTAAGATTATGCTTCGAGTAGTTCTTCTATTAGACTTACAAAACACAACTCTGTTGCATAAGTGAACTGAAAAAGATATCCAAACCCCAAAGTAATCGCGGCAACTATAGTTTTATAAATGCAGCGTTCCTGATCTAAAATCTCACATAAATATTTTGTTGCGCGAATGAAATACACAAGTATGTCCTGGTAAAATATTGCTTATGAATTGCTCTTTTCATGAAACATTCATCATTTCATTGTTAAAATTAATATTTCAAATAACTCGATCTATCCGACGCAGGCATGCGAGGTCTGAATACAATAGCCGGTACAAACACGATTCATTCATGTAACACGACATTAACCAGCCGAATCTGTGTCCGGGAGTTTTTAAACCGCGTCCCAATCCCAAAGGGCAATGCGAGAGTCCGGCCACCTGGCGTGTACGAGTTGCTCCAACAGCGGCGAGGTCGTGCGGGAGGTGCGACGAGTATCGACTGCCGTTGCGTGCTCCCGCCCCGCCCCCGCCACCGGGTCACGCCCGCCGACAGCGGCCCGAACAATGGGGCGCGGGCGAGCGACAAGGCGGGCGGGCGTGTCGCGCGGGCAGACACGGCGACACGGCCGCACGGCACCGGCCGCCCGCCGGCGAACGAGCGAGCGAAAGCGGGGGCGGGGGCGGTGAGGGCTATGTCAACACGCGCGCCGCACGCGCACGGGGACACACGCTGCACGGCCGCCGCTGGCTGGAGGTGGGTTGGATGGGGTTGGGTTGGAGTTGGATTGCAGTTGGATTGCAGTTGGGTTGGAGTTGGGTTGGAGTTGGGTTGGAGTTGGGTTGGAGTTGGGTTGGAGTTGGGTTGGAGTTGGGTTGGAGTTGGGTTGGAGTTGGGTTGGAGTTGGGTTGGAGTTGGGTTGGAGTTGGGTTGGAGTTGGGTTGGAGTTTGAGTTGGGGTGGGTTGGAGTTTGAGTTGGGGTGGGGTGGGTTGGGCGGAGCTCGTTGCTGGCGGCAAAGGTCGGGGAGGGAGGCATTTCACGCAATGAAAAATGTAGACATCCCGCTAGATCTTAAGTGCCTGGACCCTTGTGGTAGAGTCACTATTTCTTTCCAAAAACCTTCAGCTGACAGTTATGTAACTTCTTCAGGCTGGGCTGTATGTAGTATCACATTTTGAAGTTGAATTACAGAATATTAGTTGGACCCTTGCGAATATTCAGTACTTTTTAAATAATTGTTTTAAAAAGAAAAATGCTTCATACTGGCACCGAACGTCGAACGTGTCGAATGATAATTAATCTGAGCTACAAAATACTCCCCCAAAAATGCAGTAGAACATCCTAAATGGTCTCCTTTTTTAGAATAAGGCATTACAAACATAACGCATGTCCCTTCTGGGTTACTTAGTCTGTAAGGCCTAGAACGCATCAATTCTAATTTATGCCCGACAGTAACGTGTGTAAAAACGCAAACTGTGATGTGGGTTGCATGAGAGACTGTTGTAACCCTTATATCATTATCTGGGATCAATTTTTTGTCGTAAATCTAATTGATGCAGGCCTAGAGGCATTTCCCTACGCAGATGCACACTTACAGGGGTTGTCTTGATGTTTGATACACAGAACAAAACCTAATGTTGTCCTTAGCTTATTATAAGCAGAGAAAATATGGAGATAAATTCTCCCAGCAAAACGCTTTTATCCAATCCAATTCACGAATGAACAAATCCCACTCATTGCAGGAAATGAATGTTTGTGACAATGTTGCTGCGGTGGATAATATTAGAAAACAAGGCGCAAAAAGAGATCTTGAAATTATTATGAAACACAGTAAACGCTCATTAACACGAATTCCAAGAGACCGAAATAATCGGAATTCGTGTTAAAAAAATTCCTGTTATCCGAGTATTATAAATGTCAGTATTACCGTAATCCCTTACCGGGACCGAAGTTTTTGTTCGTGTTACACCGAAATTCGTGTTAAGCGAGTTCGTGCTAATGAGGGTTTACTGTATTAGAAAACCATTTTGTTTTCTCGAAATACAGTAAATCCTCGCTAACATGAATTCCAAGAGAGCGAAATAATCGGAGTTCGGGTTATAAAAATTCGTGTTATCCGAGTATTATAAACGTCCGTATTACCGCAATCCCTTGCCAAAGGAGAGCAGTTTTATTCCCGCTACGGCGAAATTCGTGTTAAGCGAGATCGTGCTAACGAGGGTTTACTGTAGAAGACTGTGACTAACGTGGGCTTGGTGGGGGGGAAAGAGAGCCCTCGTCACGGCCCATAAGACAAGCGGGGCCGCGGGGCACGGACCGCCCGGGGCGGGCGCCGTGGGGGGCGGCGGTGCCCCGGGGCGGCGCCGCGGGCGGGCGAGCCCCCCCTAGGCTGCTCCCCCCACCCCCCGTCGCCTTGACCGCCCCCGCCAACCCGTGCACCCCTCCCACTGTCCATCAACTTGCATTTTTCCTCATTGTATTTTTGTTCGGAAATAAAAACTTAGCAACGATACTTATCAACAAGGAAATATTACTTTTTCCTTATTAATAGCAGTTCACAAAAAAGTACACGTGCATTTCAAGATACATTGTGTAAAGGGGGAGTAAGAAGATATTGCTTATGTACATTTTAAATTATAATGAAGAAAACCTGTGCTGTTAGAAGAGCCCGTTCTCAGATACGATAGAATTTTAATAGGGCACAGAACATGTTTTAGTCATTCAGGACGATTTTATATTATTATTGCTTTTTGATTGCAGTTTTCAAAAACAACAAAGAATTATAGCACAATGATTCTCACCTTTATAAGCAATCAGATCACTATCACGTCAACTAAAAACATACATTCACATGACATTTTTCTCACATTCAGTTATTGCGTAAAGAGTTTTTTACATTGCAAAACATAACGACTACAATATAGAATTACTACTAGTTTTTCTGAAGTGGATAACATTTTTCACTGCCAACCACAGTGTTACAACAGCACCAGTAAGTCTTGCGACTTCCGGATTTTAACAAGCAACCCAGTGATATATGGCAGCTGAATAGATAAGTAGCAGACGCACGCCGCGCCGTCCTTCTCACATGCGCTTCCCACCGCTTCCGAGGACAACGGAAACCTCACAAGCGCTTCTCCTCCAACTTTTATTCCGCCTTCAAAAATAAATGCAGCTCTCCAAGAACCCCCTTGGGGAATTTACTTTCCGGGCGAGAGCGCGGGCGTCTTTCCTCCCCGCCCCGCGAACCTCTTATTCCGCAGCGAGCAGTACGTCCGAATCCCGCTTGTGTATGCGCCGGGCGCTCCGCACGTACCCGCCCTCGGAAGAAGAAACACATCTCTACATACGCGCGCTGCACCTCCCTCTCTCCGCCTCCCCCTCCCCGCCGACCCGCGCCTGCTTCGATTCAGCGCGAGAGCGCGGTGGCAAACAAATGTCATCCATTCTTACACACAATGCCGCGGCGGGGACGGCGGCGGAGGGGTTGGGACGGCATTATATGAAAATGAGATGTTAAACACGACGGTGGGGCGTGTAAAAGGGGGGCGCGAGCGAGCGGCGGCTGACGCAGGGGAGGGGTGTGAGAGGGACCGGGGAGAGGGAGAGCGGGGAGGGTTGAGAGCGTGCTATTTATGGGGTGCTCGCCGGCGGTTACAACACGGCGGCGCGAGCGTGGTCCCTCGGCGCAACCGTGTTCCTCGCCGCTACAAATTGCGGTGGCGGCGGCGGGGGTGGAGGAGGGAGGAAGGGTTGTGGGGGTGGATGGGGTGGGGGTTGCGGAAGGCGCGGGCGCCAGACGGGAAAACGAGGTTTCGGTTGTCGGAGAGGAAAGACAGAAAAAGAAGAACGAAAGTGTGGGTGGTGATCCTTCAAATGGTATCGGAAAAATCGGATCTTGCTTGTAATGGATGTGCTAGAAACAATTAGAGGTTGGATCTTCTGTAATTGAAACCAATTCTTGCAATAACAAAGCAAAAACACAAGCTTGTACCTAAAACACTCCCAATTTACTAACCCCTTATTCACTCTCTGAAGGCATTCAATACTAGCGTATTCATTATTTGGCAGCAACTTATCAGATCGAAACTCTTTTGTATTTTTAATTTGTTCTATGAAATTTATAAATACTCAACAAAGGGAGATGTGTTTTGCAAATTACACAATGTTCACTACTGTTAAACATCACGACAATATTCGGACAGAAAAAGCCATTTCGTAGAGATGAAAGTAGGACACAAAAATGTTGAAAAGCGAATTCATTATACGGCATATTTTCGGAACAAAGGATGTAATGTTCTTCAACTAATAGCAACTTCAAGCATTACCTCTACGTCAATGCTCTGTAAAAACAAGTCACTTCTTGTTGAAATCGACTGGCCATGGTGTTTCACGGCATTGTGAGCTGCAAACTGTAGCAAGCTGTGTGACATGTGATTAAGTGCCCACAGAAAAGATGGGTTTCGGGTTCTTTCGGCCGTGCTGTCCCGTAACTACCCCTGTCCCCTGTAGCATTCACCGTGTCCCAACGAGATATCTTGCAATTAAAATGCCTGGCCAAACTCCGAGATAAAGAGGTCACTGACAAATGGGACGGCGGACGCTATTCTGGACGCGAGGCCGCGAAGAATGGGGCAACAGTCGTCACGTCGTTGTTTGTGGTCCAACAAAACGATTTTCATAACAAACCAACACTCATAAAACGTTTCGAGAAACCACTGCTGTTGTCAGTGGTCACTTGTATACAAAATGACACAAATGTTTAGAAAATAACGGAAAAGAACAAAAAATCCATTCGACTCCATGATGTCGACACACTTTCGAATGTTTTCGATATCACAAGCACCAAAGTAGAAATAAAACGTGAAATTTACTACAATTGTATTTCTGAAGCATTGATTTGCATAATATTGCGGGAAAGACTGATAATATCTACTTATTTTCACTCAAGGTAGCAAACGTTAAAAAAATTAAATTCATAAAATTATTAAATAATTAGGAAGTAGCTACTATGCTTCGTTCAGCTCTTTCTAAATTGCCAAAGATCGAAGTATTTCTCTGATTACAAGATATCCAGCGGGGAATCCAGCCGTTCATTTTGGGGATTGGGCATCATAGATTTTTGTTAATCAATAAACATTTGTTGTTATACTGTATATTATTTTTGTAGAATATAGATCATACTATTCAATATCATTGTTTTAAATAACTACATAATTCCAACATAAATATTTAAATCTGTTTTGCCAAATGAAGTGAGGTAACAAACGAAAACTCTAGGTCTTTTCGGGGGGGGGGCACCCTGGATCCGTCGCTGCTATTATTATTATTATTATTATTATTATTATTATTATTATTATTATTATTATTATTATTAAGAATAATAATAATGTGTCCCTTTTTCTCTCCTCTCTCTCTCTCTCTCTCTCACACACACACACACACACAATCAAACAGTCCCAAACTTTTACATCTTCCCCTCTCTTCTCCTCCTCCCCTCCCTCCCTCTTCCCACTGCGTCACAACGCGTCAAACTCCACAAAAGCCCGAAGGCATTTTGACCCACTGACGGCGAAAGGCGCCAATCAGAGGCGCGCGCGTCGGGCGAACTGATCTCGCGACTAAAAGCGGCACAAAGCGCCACTTGCGCCGCGCCCTCCGGCGGCCGCAGCGCGCGAGATCTTCAATTAGTCGCGTGACGTCCATTTCGCGTTTGTTAACTTTTCCGGAACGTTGAGAAAGACGGAGTCTCTCGGCGGAGGGGGAAAAAAAAGCCGTATCACGCGAACACGCCTCGAAGTCGAAAGCAAGCCGCTTTGAGTTGATGGAGGGCCCTGCAGCGTTCCTGCCGACGACTGCTCCCAAGCACGAGAGAACTAGGAATGTGGTTGGGACGCTTCAATCGATACAATGTTTGGTATTGATACAAGCAACGGACCGATATATTGTGTACTGTGGTCAAAGTAATCCAACAAGTATCCATATTTCTAATATCGATTGGTAATGACTTACGATTTCAAAAAATAAAAGGGCAAATATTTGACTGCATGTTTGAACACTTCAAAATATTTTTATTAAATTATTGTTACAATTGATCACGATCTTTCGTTTTCATTTCAATAAACATTTTATATTTTATTCATATAATTAAATGTAAAAATGAAAATATTTTCTCGGTGATAACATTATGTAGAGACTAGCTAGGTTAAGCTAGATAAGCGCCATTAAAATATAACTCTATGTATACAGATCGTACTTGAAACATAATATATACATCTCTTATTTCGAAAATAGTAATAAATTTTTCCAAGTCCATCATGTAGATACCAATTTTATTGACACCGCGATATTATCGATGCGACAGTATCAATATTTATTCTGAGAATAACGAAAATCAAAGTATCGATACAGCGGATATCGAAATTATAAAATCTCTAACGAGAATTACATTCCTTGGCGTAAGGCAACCTGCGACACCACTCGATTCGCACGGTCGCCTTGCGCAGGTACTTCACAATTGAGATACCGATTTCCTCGCCACAGCGATATTATCGACGCGACAGTATCGATATTGGCACTGGAACTAACGGAAATAAATGTATCGATACAGAGAATATTGAAACTATCGTGATCAACGAGAACTACAACCACTTCGCAGAATGCAATCTACGGCACCACTCGATTTGCACGGTCCCTTCGAGGGTAATTGCTTCGCGCGGATAGTTCTTGTTCTTCGGCCGTTGGCAAGTCTCCGGCCGCAGCCGTCGTTCGCAGAACGTGTTTTCATACTTCGGCAATAAACGTCAAGCGATAAATAACCCTCCACTGAAGATAGAGATCAGTCTGCGTCGGGGCGCAGTTCTGCTTGTTTCTGCAAGAAGTGCGGACGGCCGGACAAAGCGAATACGGGTCGAAAAGAAGGAAGGGTTACGATAGAGAACGACAAAGAAAAGGGGGTGGGGGAGGAGGACGGTAATCACGTAAATAATGGAGATTTTGCTGTTACGGAAAATGGTGGCAGTGATTAAGGCAAAGGCGTTACTGATGGAGATACAAATTAAGCAAAAAGTGCAGTACTTCAGAAACAAAACGTCTGCAGTTATTTCTCACAATGACTTATTTCAAAATGACAATTTCGTCAACCTATTTTTAACAGGTTTAAGAATAGGTTTCCATATTTACGTTTGCTAATAAATGATTTACAAATCAACAGTTTACAAACAAATAAGATAAAAAAACAACTTCTTTACTACTTCACCCGTTTTATGGAAATAACTAAATAATAATTTTACTGTCTTAATGTTTTTGAGGATTGCATTCTCAAAAGAGACAAGTGATAAAAAAGGCGTCAAGTCAGCAGTTTAACGAGGCAAATTTTGGTTTCATGCGAGTTCATCACATACCTATCTTAAAAGAAAAGAAAAGTGTTTTTCTAGCAGTGGCGTCCTTAATGGCTGTAATCAACCCATGTAATGAGGAATTTAAAACAGAAATAATACTGAAGAAAACATTAAAATAACACGAGTCAAAAGTAAATCAGTGCCTCGATACAGAAAATTATAGTCAGCATTAAAAACAAAACGAGCAAGAAATCAGGTCGCTGAGAATCCAACTTCCACATTAACCGAGCGAAAGTCGCGTCGGAAACGACGTAGCGGAGAGGGTGGTGTCGGCATCGGGCACACGTCACCGAGAAGAAAAAAAAAGACGGCCGCCCGCCGCGCGGCAAATGACGTTATCACGCGGCGGTTCCGAAGGCAAACGGTTCCCGGCGTAACGGGCGCCTTCCGCGCACATCCGCCCGCCCGCCCGCCCGGGCACATTACGCGAAGCCCTCTGCGCGAAGTTCCGCGGCCTCAATCAAAGACGACGGGGCGCGACCGTCACTGCGGAAGAGGCAATTTCTTAGCGGCGGCGCCCGCCGCCCGCCGTGAGAGTCGGCAAACGACCCAGGGAGGAAGAGCGAGAGAGAGAGAGAGAGAGAGAGAGAGAGAGAGAAGGCAGGGGCAGGGAAAGAGGTTGAGAGAGGACAAGTTCAGCGCGCAGTATATTATTAGCGAGCTTTACGCGAGCCCCGGTTGCCGGAGGAGGACGAGAGGGTTGAGGAAGAGTGAAGGAGAAGCGGGTAGAGTGGAAGTGGTGGAGAAGGGAGGGAGAGAGAGAGAAGAGTGGAGAGTGCGGGGGCGGGCCATTAGGGCGTCGAGGGGCCTCTTCCTGTGCTGCGGCTCTTGTAAATCTCTTGCGCGTGGGCGGGGCGGGGCGGGGCTGCGAGCAGCTCCGGCCATGTGCCGCCGCGACCACACCCACCAGCCGTCGGCTCGACCCCTCGCCGCGGACCGTTCCTCCCTCTCGCACATCGTGCCTCCTCCCCGTTCTCTTCTCTCTGCCTCCCTCCCTCTCTCTCTCTCTCTCTCTCTCTCTCTCTCTCTCTCTCTCTCTCTCTCGCTCGCTCTCTGGTGGCGTGTTCCCGTGTTATGAATGGGGGTTGCCACATGGGATGAAAAGGCCCCGAAGTTCAGCCGACGGGTGTATACGCTCCAGTTGGTTGATGCTGCGCATCATTCTGCGGGGTGCGACGCATCACCGCGGCGACCGCATCACCGCTACCGGGATCACTGCGGGAGAGAGGTTGGATGAAGAAAAATGGTGATCGTAATTGGATGAACGACTACGAAGAAGTGAAATGAGGCGGCAGGAAAATTGTGAACCTAAAAGAAATCTGCCGTAAAGTTTCGTAGTCCACCAAAAACTTCTGCACGGTTTGACCACAGTACGCTTTGTTATACCTGAACCCCCTTACACTCCCACAATCGAAGCTTTGCTTCTTGAGTGGACAACGTTTGGTGAAGCGGAAACACTTCGCTTCGGCCCCTCAACCCCTCTATTAACTGTTCCACACGATACCATCTTCTATCCTCCAACACATTGAGCGTCCTTCGACCTTATCAAATCCGAGCCTCCTCCATTTCAAAGTACAGATTCCGCGCTCTCCAACTCGTCACCTCTGTTTCCGCACCGCGGCACTTTCACACCCGAAGCCCACCCTTTCACCCTCTCTCTCGCTCCCCGACCCACGCAGGGAGGCAGACAGGCTCTCCGGAATGGGCCCTCGCTGTCGGATCCGCTTTCGCGCTCTTACGTGCTCCACGCGGCCTCTCCGAGCTCCAGAAAGGACGCGGCGGCGAAGGTGGCGGCGGTGGCGGCGAAGGTGGCGGTGGTGGCGGCGTTGGCGGCGTTGGCGGCGGTGGCAGCGGTGGCGGTGGCGGTGGCGGTGGCGGTGGCGGTGGCGGTGGCGGTGGCGGTGGCGGTGGCGGTGGCGGTGGCGGTGGCGGCGGTGGCGGCGGCAGTGGCAGTGGCTGTGGCGGCGGCGGTAGAGGTGGCGTGGCGGTGGTGGTGGTGGTGGTGGTGGTGGTGGTGGCGGCGGAGGCGGTGGTGGCGGCGGTGGCGGTGGTGGCGGCGGTGGCGGTGGCGGTGGCGGCGGTGGCGGTGGTGGCGGCGGAGGCGGTGGTGGCGGGGGTGGCGGTGCCGGCGGCGTTGGGGGTGGTGGCAGCGGTGGGGTGGCAATGGCGGCGGCGGTGGCGGCTGCAGTGGAGATGGCCGCGGCGGTGGGGGTGGCGGCGGCGGCGGCGGCGACGGCGGCGGCGGCGGTGGGGACGGCGGCGGCGGCGGCGGCGGTGGTGGCGGCGGCGGTGCCGTCGACGTCGTCGTCGTCGTCGCTTTTTGCATATGGAGCACGCCGGGAGGCTGGGCTGGGCTCGTCTCGCGAGCGCACGACGCGTTTGAAGAGCGACGAAGAGAGCGGCTCTCGCGAGCGTCGGCGGCGAGAGAGGAGTTCCCCCTTTTGCAACCGAAGAGCCGGCGCGCGATAACGACGCTTCTCGAAACGAAACGCGCGCGGCCTTTGGTGGGAACGTTCGCTTCCGCACGTCTCGCGAGACATCCAGCAGCATCCGGGGTCGGGCCGAGAGGAATCCTGTCGCCGAACCGCGAAAAGAAAATGTCCGCAGGGCTGGCGCTGAAATTTGGATTGAGCGCCCCACATGCATACATCCAAGAGCATCACTGAATTATAGAGAGGGATACAATTCAATAGGTTAGGTGTAGGTTACCGGAGGGGATGGATCCTCCAATAAAATATGCTACATATTCCAAAAATTAAACAATGTAGGCTTTCACGGCTGGATATACTACTAAAAATACCTTCTGGGCTGGGTTATGATGATTAGCCACTGCAGAGGCCTGTCGCAGTACCAGACGAAACGTTTAGGCACAGAATGTTCGATAGACTAGTGCTATTCAGCCTGGAAGGTATTTTTAATATTCCAAAAATTTTAGGGAAATGCACCCCCCGTCTCCCGGCGGTGACGCTCAAGCATACAGAGCCTTTCACGTGACATGCGATGACAACCTCATCCGTTCACAGACACGTTGACGGGCGGTCGGAAGGAAGTAAGACTGTCTGTTTGAAAGACATGCCTTCGCCTCACAAGATAAGTTCCTCTCGTAAAATGTCTAATCACGGGCTATCTATAGCTCTGCTAATATTTGAATAAAAGGCGTTGCTATTGCCAATATTGAAAGGCGTTGCCACTGACTCAATATTCAAAAGGCTGCAGCAAGAGTTACGGGCTCTCCATAAATTTATGCCGAGCAAATTTGGAGTATTTTTAACTCTTTTGCTACTCATTCCCTCCCACCCCTGCAACGCGCTCTTGAATCTCCCCTAAATATTTACGTATCGCTTGTGGCATCCCCTATTTCAATAAGTAAAAATTAAACATTACACTAAAACAATTTGAATTTACTTTATTTGTATCATATATTGAAATATACTATAAACTTAGAATTAGTTGGTGATGGGGACTGCATCGAACAATAAGATTGAGGAAAATTTTTCAGCGAAGGAAGGGCGCGTAGACGAGAAAATTTCGTCACCATAGTGACGTCACTGTAACGACATAAGCTCCCGATTGGTTGAAACCGTCAACAGGTGATACCTGCCAGGGGCAGAGTCGAATAAATCGCAGTACAATTTACGGACGACCCCTAATCGTTCACATCACGGTCCAAAACACGAGTACCAGGGCGAACTGCAAAATGTTGACTCCGGGTTGACGCGTGCAAGTGGCGCAACCGTGACGGCCAGAAGGAAGCCGCGGAGGAAGCCAAAGAGGAAAGTCACAAAGAAATCACGTGGTGGGCTTCGTCGAAAGCGCTAACCGCATGTTTACGACAAGTGGCGGACGCAACCGCGGCGTCCAAGGCAGTCGCCGGCTGCCACTTCCTCCAATTGCAGGATGCGAGTCGACAGTCTGAGGGCGGGATAACAAGTGGCGATAAGGACATCGCGCCGAATGGGAGCTGCAAAGCAAACAGTCTGGGCCGGAGGCGTCAGGGTATTTGCGTTGGAATCCCAAGTATCTCTGATAGCATACTATCAGGAAACTCAGTAATGCCACTATTGGGCGAGTTATTAGCGAAAGCTCTCGCTTGGAGAGATTGATGTAAGTTTGCGGCACGTGAGCTCAGAATTTTTAAATATACTAATGAATGTTTAAAGAGACGAATATGTAAGGTCAACACGGTTGGAGATATTGCAAAACATATTCCGAGTAGTTCCATAAGAAGGAAGTGCTAGGGTTTTAAACTGTCCAAATATTTACCAGGATACGAGTGCTAATAATCGATAACTTATATTCTAGATACGACTATCGTGTTGTACACAAAAGTGTTTGAAATTGAATGTTGAATAAACAGTCGAAGAGCATCAGAAGTAGTAAGTGACAAGCAGAACACTGCGTTGCGATGCCGTTCAAATATTTACAATGTTCTTCTGAAACGTCCATGAATAACTCAGAAGTTTTCACGAGCCCGCTTAGCAATGCATACATCATATTTAGAAACCAAAGAGAAACAGCTGTTACTAAGAAATAACCAGATCTGTTAGAGGGGAAAACCCCCGGAGGCTGGGAGAAGTTCTCAAGAGAACGATCCACTTCAACATATCAAGCTCCTTTGTCTGCAGCTCCAAGCCCGTTCAGCATCCCTCCCCTCCCCCTGGACCACACGACCACCCGCCGTCGGCTCGTACCGCCCGCTGCGGCACGCCGGGGCTTGCCTGTCACTACCGCGGTATCGTGAAAACCTATCAAGCACAGGTCTACTGCCGCTGCCTTCAGCCAGACCCTTCCACCCCCTCTCTCTCAACACAAACTCATCGCACATACACACACACACACACACACACAAATGCATTACACTCGTACACAGCGGCGACGGCGTGCGTCAGGCAGCTTTCAACTAACCTCCAAGCATCGACTGGGTCAGAGCATGTGGATGTTAGCTTGAGGAACGATATTCCATGGTTCATTGCATCGTTAAAATCATTATCTAACATTCACTTTTTCAGGTCTACTTGAAATACGACTCGATCATAAGATTCATTCAATTCATAACTGATCTGGCCCCATATCGTAGCAACTGAGCTAGCTCTCTCCGAGCATTCTTACAGCAGTAATGTGAGTGAAAATTATATTTCCATACACATCCAAAATTTCCGAATAGCAACTCGTTTCTCTACAGTGGCTTACACAAATTTGCTAATAACATCCGTTTTCATTTCGTCACATTTTCAACTTGCTTCTTTACTATGATCGTGCTGATATAGTACCCGACATTCCTCCAAGATCTGACATCTAACTCATCTCTAGTGTCTGAGATCTTTGTGGGTCTTCATCACGTCCATGAGGGCGGGACAAATACACGAGTGGCTGACTCCAAATACACCTACCGAGGTCACTCAACAATGAACTTTCGTGGAGAAACCGCTAAGTCGGAAAAGGCCACGAAAGAAAAAAAAAACGGTGGACAAGATTCCGACCCAAAGAGGCTGACGGGCAGAGGCTGAGGTCTGGCGTAGCCGTCCTTCCAAGCGGGCAAGGCCGCGTCCTCCCTCCTCCCCCTCCTCCGCCCTTTGCCCCTCAGGGGTCCTCGTTTGTAGCGCTCCTATCGGCGCGTTCCGCAAGTCACGTAGGCTGCGTGATGGATCGACAGCGGCGCTCGCGACGCTCCATAAATCAAAGCGGCACGCACTGCGAGACGATCCTCTTTAGCTCGCCGGACCGCCCGGCCTCATCTCTCGCTCCTCGCCCTTCCCTCTCTCTCTCTCTTTCCTTCCAGCCCAACCTTCATCCCTCCCTCTCTCTCTCTCTTTCTCCTCGGTTCCGGAGGGCTCCGCGCCGTCCCTGGAGAAATCCAATAACACGTTTACAAACCCTAACAAAGTTGCTACACGAGGGGGTTGTGAAGTTCTTAAATTCTCTTTCCGGTATATATCTTCACGTGAAATGATTTTTTAATAAACTTTAGTAGAACACAAAAGTCTTTTCCTTTAAAAAAAGATTTATCCATTTTCCTCGTCGGAGAAAACACACAGCACATTCATTATATATCAAATAACTTAGTAGGAGAAGTAGTGGTCGTAGTAAAGAAAGACGGTGAAGAACAAAAAAAAGAACGTCTTGGTAATCACGAAGCCGTTTCTTGCTTATGAGAGGGAGAAAAAAATCTGGGGAGAAGGGAAGAAAAGCAGGGCACGGCGGGAGGAGAGATATTACTCGGAGGGAGGGGAGAGTAAGGGAGAGAAGGGAACAGGCAGCGTCAGCGGCAGAACACACTGCGTGGAGAGGCAGGGCGCGCTATCTAAGACGCGGGGGTATTGATTTTTTTTGCCGCGTCTTTTCTCTTTTTCCTCGGCAACTTCTGCATTCCTTATCGTGCTACGCGGCGGCGGCGGTGGCGGCGGCGGCGGCGGCGAACCGGCAGAGCATCTCCAGTGCCCTTCTCCCGCGCACCCCCTTCCACCCCCCCACCCCAACCCCCCGGGCGCGTCTCGACTCTGACTGGCGGCGAGGGGGCTGCGACGGAGTCCTGAAGGCGCGCGGGAGGGAAAGGTTTTACGAGAAAAAGTGAAGATGCTTGTCGTTGTTATCTCCGCTTCTTCCACCCCTCTCTCGTTTGCAACGGCAGCGCCCTCTTTCCCCCCCCCCCGACATGAAAACCTTCCTCAACCCCTCGACCGCCCCGCCCCCCCCTCCGCCACTCTCCTACTCCAGCGGCAGTCGCGCCGCCATCGCGTCTTTTGCACGCAGTTTTGCCTCTCGCTCCCCTCCGCGTCCCCCACCCCTGCCCCGAGACCTCTTTTACCCTCCGGCTCCCCTCCCACCCTCGCCCTTTTTTTGCGCCCCTTTTTTTTACCTCCCCTTTTACGAGTCAGACACAGCAATATTGAGCAGAGATTGCTTCATCATTTAAAATGATGCAGTGCACTTGTCGAGTATTAGGTTGCTGTTAAGGGGACGGCATAAAACTTTATGGCATAGAAGCTGTGTGACTTTTATTCGCTCGGCAGACCGCAAAGGCAGGCAGACTGCGCCGACCCGGGGCGCAACGGGCGACGAGGCAAGCGGAGACGAGAAGGAGGAGGAGGAGGAGGAGGTGGGCGGGACAAAGAAAGGAGGACGAAGGAAAGAGACGGAGAAGTCGCTCGCCGTTTCGCCCCGGGCGGGGCGCAGAGAGGCGACAGAGGGCGGCGGGAAACCGCGCTCTCTGAGAGCGCGCGATGGACGCTGCAGCGCTTCTCGGAACGGGCGACGGAAAATTAAACGAGCAGATATTGCTGCAACGAATGCACACAGTCCATGCAAGGCACGGGTCTCCAGACGAAAGGATGAGCTCAACTATTTGAAAAAAAACAAACTGATATGCGAGTTAATACAGAAATCTTTAGATTCCGATGTTCTGTGTTATTCTTGAGATTCAAAACGATTCGGGGACATAAAAGGATTCGGGAAGCACATAAAGAAAGAATACCGTTAGATATAAAATTTGTCGGAAGCCGCAGCTCATGAAAGACCCATGAAAATGATAAAACGTAATATCTCTGGATAACGTTACTTTAACGACTACCGTTCCTTCGCGGTTTAAATTTCAACAACACGCAATTCCATTGAAAGCGCAAAATGTACTACAGCGTAAGACGGATTTTTATACCAAACCTGGTGTAAGTGAAGCAGATACACAACGTTCGTTTATAGCTCTCCGAAGAACGACGTCGTAAACAACCCTTGCTTATATTTTCTTGCGCGCCTTTAAAAAATCATTAATTATCCGATTATTACTTTTTCCATTATCCCCGTTTGCTTCCGAAATTGAAAAAAAAAAAAAAAGAAAAAAATCCCCGCGAGGATCCTTCTCTCCCCTTGATCCCAAGCGTAAAACGATTTTGCGAACCCTCCGCCGCGAAGGACCCAAGAGCGGAGCTCCGGAAAGGCGCCGAGAGGGAAAGAAGGTGGCAGGCAGGGCGCGGCGGGCGCCGGTGGCGCGGCGGGCGGCGAGGCAAGACGACTTCCAGCGTGTTTGCTCTCTTCCGCGGGCGCCGGTGATTCCGTGAACGGCAGCGGGACGGGAGGAGGAGGGGGGGAGAGGTTGAAGCTCCGTCGCTACATTAAGGTCACGGCGAGCCCTCCCCGTTCCCCCCGCTGATTTACTCTTCATTACGCCAGCACCTCGTGCCGCCGCCGCCGCCGCCGACCGCGCTATCTGGCGCTGGGGCCGTCTTGCCTCGGCTCGTCCCGTCGCGTCCCTCGATTCCCCGCGTCGCGCTCCTCATTGCCGCTGCAGCCGCAGGGGGCAGCTCTTATCGCGGCTCCCCTGCGCGCGTCGAATGCCGAACAGAAACGCCCCGGGAAGAGAACGAGACGCGAGGGTCGAGGGGGCGGGGAGGGGGGCACAGCGCCCCATTTGGCTGCGACGCCCGCAGAGCGCGGCGACGCCGTCAGCACCGTCTGCCCCGGTTCTTCCCGCCCCGCCCCCCGCCCTTCCCGCTCCGCTCGCACTCCACGCCGCCCCGCCCCATCTTGGCCTGCTTAGCCCGTCTCTCCCCGTCACACACTCTTCCACCATTCCGCTCCGTCCCGCACCGGCACCAGCCGGACTCGGCCCCACCCCGCCCCGCCACATCACATTCAGCTGCGCTCCGCCCTGTCATACTCTGCCCCACCCCGCCAGCCGATTCGTTCCACTCGATAAAGAGCTCGACGGCGGCGGCGGCGGCGCGAGGGTTATATCGCGGTATATCGAGCAGGCCGTGGCGCAACTCCGCCCACGACTCCCCCGCGCGATAAATAGGCGAGCGGCGCTTCCGAGAGGGGGCGGGGGGCGTGCAAAGAAAAGAACGCGAGGGAGGGCGAGGAGGAGGGGGAGCAAAAAACAAACGCGGCGCGGCACGGCGCCGGCGGCAGACCCTCGCAGCTCGCTCACACACGCCCGCCCACCCGCCCGCCAGCGTGCGCCGCCAACGCCGCCGGCAAAAAGGTGTCGGGAGGATCAATTAGTCGGGTTTAATCGCCGCCCGTAATTGATGGGAGGCCCGCGCGGGGGCAGGCGCTGCCGCACGAGGATCCATAAATACGGCCGTAACCGCGCGCGCGGCAGGTGGAGGACGCGCTGTGGTGGGCGGGGCGGGGCGGGGACAGGAGGGGAGGGTAGATGAGCGGGAGGTTCGGGAGGGTTGGAAGGTGGCGGATCGGGGCGGAGGGGGCGGATCGGGGCGGAGGGGGCGAATCGGGGCGGAGGGGGCGGATCGGGGCGGAGGGGTCGGATCGGGGCGGAGGGGTCGGATCGGGGCGGAGGGGGCGGATCGGGGCGGAGGGGGCGGATCGGGGCGGAGGGGGCGGATCGGGGCGGAGGGGGCGGATCGAGTCGGATCGGGGAGGAGGGGGCGGAGGGGGCGGATCGGGGCGGAGGAGGCGGATCTGGTCGGATCGGGTCGGATCGGATCGGGGCGGATCGGGGCGGATCGGGGCGGAGGGGGGCGGATCGGGCGGGAAGGAGGTGCGCCTTTGGGGCGGGTGAAGTGGGGTGGCGGGGCAGGGACGTACTTTGGCTCGTTTGCACACTTGCAGTCCTCTGCCAAGTCTGTCGCTCGGAGCAAAGCAGCCGTCCGTTCTCTTGATGTGCGCCCACGCGGAGAGGCAATTTCCAGTGATCACACTCTGGCATATCTGTATGTAAACGCAAAATACGACGAAGCAAAGTACACAGCAGAACGATTTGTGTTCGTTCCTGCAACTAAACATCCCGCCTGTTTACATTTCCCAAATATCAACGTCGAGCAGTCAGAAAATGAAACGGAAAATTTAAAAATAAATATGTCTGGATTACAAGATTCGTAGATCAAACAAAGTTAAAGCTTCGCTTGAGGGATTTACATTCTGGCGGATAAAAATCGAGAGAAAATATTAGCAACAATTTCTGACGTCATAACGAAAAATAAAAAAAAGTAAATAAATAAAATCTAGAGTTCTTCTTTGTTTCAACTCCGAGAGATCCACTAAACGACGTTTATAAAACCGAATACTATTCTGTTCGGAAAAGCAGCTAACCTCCCGCGTCAGTCATTCACTCGCTGCGACAGAACGCGTCAGATCCGAGAGGAGTAATAATACGCAGACGGCAGCGGAGGTGACAGGAGGCGACAGCGCCGACGGCGGCGGCGGCGGCGGCGGCGGCGGCGGCGGCGGCGGCGGAGGGGTCGGCGTCGCGACGCCCGGCGCGCGCGCTATTTGTCTTGGCGTCGGGCGCGCCGCCGCCGCCGCCGCCGCCGCTGCAGCTATTTCCGCGCGCGCGCCGAGCGTCGTCCTCTAAATATACGCGCGCCGCGCGAACCCACCGCCCGCGGGTCGCCAGGTGCGGCGGGGCAGAGCGGTGCGGTCGCGGCGGGTGGAGCGGAGCTGAGCGGGGCGGGGGGGGGGCGGGGCGGGGCGGGAAGACTTGCGCTCGTGGCAGGATGAAGGAGGCTCAGTGTAGCGGGCAGGGTTTAACGAGGTGAGGGCGGTGGCGAGTAGCGGAGCGGAGTGGAGTGGGTAGGGGTAGAGTGACGTGGTGTGGGTGGGGCGGGGAGTGGCGGATGGGAGAAGCAGGGTGGAGTTAGGGGGCGGTGGAAGGGGTGATGGGAAGGATGGGGGAGGTGGGAGGGGCACAGGGAAATGGAAGGGATGAGGCGAGATGGAAGGGGCAGGGGGAGGCGCGAGGGATGGGGGCGGGAAGGGCAAAGGGCGGAGGGAAGGGTAGGGTGTGGCGAGAGGGGAAGGGTAAGGTGAGAGGGGCCTGGGGTGGCGAGAGGGGAAGGGTGAGGTGAGAGGGACATTGGAAGTTGGGAGGAAACGGGGAGATGAGAGAGTAATGGAGAGGTGGACGGAACAAGGGCGTGTGGGCTCGGCAGAGCAGAGGTGAGGTGAGGTGACCAGACCGCGCTCCGACCTACAACCCCTGCGGGACTCGATCCCGGGCCCGGCGGAGCGGCGACCCCGGGGCCGCGCCGCGCGCCCGCGTCAAGTGGGATAACTGCGCTGCGGTCGCGACCTCATTTGGACTCCGCCTGCTGACGTCCGTCCCGCGCTCCGCGCTGGTGGCCATGCGGTGGACGGGGCGACGAGTAGTTTGCACGTGCGGTCATCGCCAGGGCAGCGAGTGCAGCCAGAGCGATGCCAAGGAATTAACTAATTTTACGAGATGTGGAAACTCCACAGTGACTTTATACTAATCAAAATTACAAAATACATTTGACAACAAATATTTTAAAATATATTCATCTGCTGTTTGGAAATCATCATCCAACAGAAAGATTCGTGTTTCCTTTTTCTCCCGTCACTACTGTGTTGTTGACGAATCGTGTAAAGATTTTATTAAGAGACTAATGTTAATTTCTTGCATCTTTCTAACACGTGTCAAATATATTTGCTCTTCTGGATGTATTGGTACAAAATTTAGTGAAGCTAGGCACATTAAGAACCCTCCTTATTTGTCCTCCAGCAAAAGAAATTGCACCGCAATTCCCGTCTTCTCTAAATCTCCGTCGGCGAGCAAGCGGACCGAACGAACACCCTTGTGGTACTCCTGAAAATAAACAAACGTCCTAAATATCCGTGGAAGCTCTCGCGAAGAGACCTCAAAGTTCGCGCCACACACGTGGCCGTTCTCATTCGGGCTCCCGGGCCCCGGCGGAGGGCTGGCCGGCCGCTCTGGACGCCGTCCAACGTACACGGCGGGCGCTTGGACGGCGCACAGACGCGCCGTTCTTCGTTGATGGCGGCGGCGGCGGCAGCCGCCGTGCGAAGGGATTACGCAAGGCCCGCGTGTTTCGCCCGGAACGCTTTCACACACAACCACGCACACACACAGACACAAACATACAAGTCTAGGAATGTTGAGAGACTATGGAGTTAGTATTCGAAATGACCCTTGTCTCTATTGTTGGCACAGAATTCTAAATCGCTCTCTGACGAAGTGCAATGAAATGAATAACAAATTGAACAATGATCGATTAGAGTTAAACTGCATCATTGAGTTATATTAACCACTAGATTCATTACACCACTTTGGCCACTAGTAAACTCAAAATATCTTGTGTGGATAAAATTATGGTTGTTGAAATGTTCTGGACTGTCTGGTATAGTTTGCAATCAGTCAACATGGGTCCGCGTCTTCTAAATTCAGAGAAAGAAAACAACTAGGCGAAATATAGATCAAAGGCGAGTATTCTTAAACCGAGGGACAACTGGGGGCGACAAGCAAAATAAATACAAAGCTCGACATTACACACGATTAATCATACAGGGTAAAAGTTTCGCTGCAAGCGTATTTGTAAAGGATGAGTAATGAATGTTAATAGGGGTTAAACAGTAGCACGCCGGGTGGGATCGCTGGCAGAGTGTTGAAGAGAGCAGAGCGGCGCGGCGGGGCGCGGGCCAGCTGGCAGTCCCGAAGCCCCGAAATAACACCGTGCCGGCCCCGGAGGCGGTGGCGAGGGCGGCGGCGGCTTTGGGCGCGAACAGAGGCGGCCGAGATGATCTTCATTCACCATTTCCCCCGCCGACACGCGCGCGTCCATCCGAGCCTGCATGTGTGGCGTGTTGTGGCGCTCTTTGCCGGGTTCACTTTCTCAGTGATCGACTTTCAGGATAACTTGCGGTAACGTTACGGTAACGTTACGGATAACTTGCGGTATAACTTGCGGTAACGTTACGGTAACTTGGATGGCATTTCTTTTTCGGAATGAGATTTCAGGATAACTTGTGGTAACGTTACGGTAAGTTGGATGGCATTTCTTTTTCGGAATGAGATTTAGGTACGTTGACACAAGGAAATGCGATGAGCACAGGGAGTCGGGTTGCCCTATTTTTGTGTCGTAGAAAACATTAGATACGTTAACTTCCTTAACCTAACTTTCCTCAATCGTCAACGATATTTTCTTGAAGTGTGATTTATTATAATCAAACCCAAAATGGGTGCCAAATATATTTTCGTAACAGTCTTTCAGTTCTTTTCAAGTCCAAAACCTCTTCGCAGTCTTTCGATTTCATCACAAGTTCTTTGAATTAAGTAACGAACCGAAATAGCCACGTTAAATATTTATAGGAAGCAAGACGCGCGATAAAACGAAAACATTCTGTGAATATACAAGAGCCCTGTACATATTCACCGGGCGTAAGCAGTTCGTGCCACTTTCAGTACATACACGAGAGCAATTCCAACGTATGTAAAACGTGACTCATCCCCACCCCCTCCCCCTTTCCAAGCTTCAGAGCGCCATTACCATCTTCGCACGCGGCCGCGCTTTGAATCGTGTGTCGCCAACGCTGCCTGCGGCGGCGGCGCGAACGGAGAGTACAGCGGAGCGCTACACCCGACTCTAACGAACCCCCGGCGGCAGCCGGCGGCGGTACTTACAGCGGCGCGGCGCGGGGGAATTAATGTTTCAGCAGATGGCAGCAATTGCCAAGCGACGAATTACGAGGCGTCGTTAATGTTACGGCTCCGTCGACGAACGAGACTCCATTTTAATCGAATTTTCCTGCTGTAATACTCGCACCTTCCAGTGATCGATGCTGATGCACGCTCTCGGCCAATCGTTTGCAAGACAATTTTACGAGTATTTTTTTTTTTTTTTTTTTTTTGGAAAGGCAATCTGTTTGAAAAAGAGGCCCGTCAGTCGGTACCAAAGCAAAACAAAATTAATTGTTCCTGAATTAACAAAAAAATATCAGCGTTGGAGTGGAATAATTCAAACATGTGGCATTGAACAGAATGATACATTACAAAATTTACATTTCGCGAGATGTGCCAACTTGTTTACAACTGAATGCTGAAACGCGGACATCCATCCACGCCACTTCAACACGAGAACGATGTTCTCCCTAAGCGCAGCGAGCTGTACATCGCAGTAAAAGAATCATGTAGCGCATTTAGCAAGGCGAAGCTAGAGATTCCGCATCGGCGCGTGTTGGCGGGTTGAGACACGCGCACACATCGAGGGGACGGAGCCCTCCGCGAGGCTCACGAGCGCGATGCAGATGGCTGGAAGTTTCTCTGCATTCTCGCGACCGCCCACGCCACCCTCCGTCGACTTTGGCATGATCGCAAGCACTGCTTGATACGACGAGTCTCGCCACGTAAAATAAGGCATTAACTTAAACTTAAACTTTGAGCATCAGCCAGGTGCGGCTCGAAGGGGGATGTAGGTTTTGATTGATTGATTTATTCTTATTTCCGGATGCATCAAATACTAGAGTCAGTAGTCCAGTACGTGGAGTGCAGGTTTTTAACACGGGAGGTGGCCGCCATCTTCCCTCATAGGACGGTGAGATCCCATGCCAACCTACACGTCGGCTTGCGGGATTTTCTCCAACCAGCTATCTCCCACCAGAGGGGCACCCACCCTGTCTAAATCCGGAATGGTCTCCTCACATGTGTGTCAGTATAGTGCATGTGTGTGTGTGTGCGCGTAAATAAGGGGAGAGTCCCGACTAGGGTGGGACAAGCTCTATTCTCCCGACTAGAGTGGTTCTGAAGTGCACGCAACTTTTAGTGAGTGTAAGGGCAGAGGATAGTGGATAGGTCAATGAAGAGGAAGGAAACATCAGGCGCGGTCCGTGGTCCGTTTGCTAGGGTACTGCTCCGGCATTCGCGAGGTATTAATCTGACAAGCCGTGGAAAAACGATCACAGAAGTCGGCCGCGAGAAGTCCAGACAGCGAATGAATTAGGCCCAGCGATCAAATGGAGCGGCGGAGTCCTCAGCCAGGCTCGCAAGTGGGGATGCAGATGGCTGGAAATTTTCTCTGCCGCCCCGCGACCAAGCACCGCGACTGCCAACGCAATTCGCGTCGTCTTTGCGCACCCGCCAGGCGCAGCACGAGGAAGGGGGGGGAGGGGAGGGGAGGTTCGGCGTTCCGGAAGTCGTTCGCGAGTCGGGCGGGCGGCGACGGCGGCGAAGCGCGTCGCGGCGGCGGGCGCCGCCGCCGCCGCTCGGGCGCCACATCAAAGGCGTCGCGACGCCGCAGCACCTGCCGACGTCGCGCGGTTGGAAGCCCACGAGAGAGGCGACGAGGAGGAGGTGGAGACGGGGATGGCGCAGATACGCACGCGGGGGTAAATGCCCGTGAAGAAACAGGAAGAGGGTGAGAGGATAAAAGAATACTATATATATATATATATATATATATATATATATATATATATATATATACAGAGAGAGAGAGAGAGAGAGGGAGAGAGAGGGAGAGAGAGGGAGAGAGAGAGAGGGAGGGAGAGAGAGAGAGGGAGGGAGAGAGAGAGATAAGACAGAAGAAGAAGGAAGGGTGAGAAGTTGAAGAATATACTGCGATTTTTCTAACTCTGTCTCTGAAGGCCCGTCTTCACAATGGAATATGTCACGGTATTTCGCGTCTTTCTCTGTCGCGCCACTAGGTGTCGCATGATCGCGACCGTATCAAGCAGTGTTTGCGATCATGCCACTCCCAGCGGCGGAACCGAGAAAGACGCAAAGTACCGTGTGATATTCCATCGTGGATATAGGGGGTTCGAGAGGCAGAGTTAGAAAAACCGCACTATAATGAAGACGTGGAATTTGTGTCTATAAATGATGTAAGTGGAAAGGCATTAATAGGAAGAAATTAAGAAAAACTAAAGGATTACCTCTGGATATGATGCGGGGAAAAATACACTCAAGGCTGAAGGCAGAAGGCAACGGAAAATGGAAAAAGAAGAAGGTAATAGATTGTCAACTGAGTCAAATAATCGGTGAAAAGGCAAATGAGAAGGACTTAGTAGCAAGAAACTAAGACGAAATGGAAATGTGAATAAAGTCTGTGAGAAATGCGGAAATATGCAGAATATTAATAAAATAAATTGGCAGTATTAGTATTTATTTCTACATCCATTATTAGTCATTACGAAGGGAGATTTGCAGGTAATCAGAACGGAGACGGAAGGTCACGATCAATTCCTTGAAACAAGTACAATAAAAAACTAATTAAAGAAACTGCAGACGACAAAGCAGACGTAACCTTCAAGAACAATTTGAAACATAAGAAAGAGAAGGTTATGATAATGACGGAGGCAACTAGTCAATGACGACCTCCGATGTGGCTTGGTGATAGGTCTAACAGCAATTAATGGCTTTATAGTGTGCATTAAACTACGGAACAATACCCAAGGGGACTTTTCTCTGCTATTAATGACGCTCCCTTACAGCCGCGCTGTCTCTTGCGTGTCCTCGCATCCAGCCCTATTGAGGGGGCAATGAACCCTACGTAGGCCGTTGCCTTTCGAAAAGTATCTACTCGCGACTTCAGAACCTTAAGCGCGAGGTAACTAAATTGAGCTTAGCATTGAACAGAGAAAGGGAAATGTTGAAAGTCGCCTGAAAACTAGGAAGCGGAATGATAAATTGTAGGTAAACAGATGTATGATCTAAACGATGTAATGCATTAAGGAA
>JAHLJT010009355.1:126563511-126792847 GCA_031308135.1 Acheta domesticus
TCGTCCGTTCCACAAATAATGTTTCTCTATTTACCCTTTGTGTTGACAATTATAGTACGAAATCGCACCTGTTGAAATACAATGTTGGTATTCTCCTTTTTACTTAGTACTAAAACACATAAACAAGTTCATTATTATTCAAATTCATATGTAAACGAAAAAAAAGTTCTTAGAAAAAATAGTAACAATTTGCCAAGAAAATCCGATTCTAATCGAGTCCAATTAATTCGAAATAAGATCCACAACAGTGTAGAATTGGCCGTTGATTTCTGCTCTAAAAGGGAAGGGTTTTATGTCACTTACTCTACAGTGTACTTAATCGAGATGTCAATTGGAAAAATAGTTAAACAGCATTTGTCGTAAGATATGAAAGAAAAATTGTCAGGTATTCAAAACGTGTATCCTCACTGTCTCCTCCAATTCCACACAACTGTTGTGGACAACCTAGTGGAGCATATTTCTCGAGGCTTCTAGTTGACGGTAAACATATGAAATCTCAATATTAACCATACACTGCTGAAATAACAAAAAAGATTTATTCAGCAGTATGTATGGCGCATACGCAGCACGAAGCCAAATATTTACAACACGCTCATTCTTTTTCACTAAGCGTTTTATTACATTTCCTGCGCGTTCCCAGTTTCCGCGAAACATTTATTACCAGTAAAGCTTGTATACCATTAATTTCGTTGTTTGCTCGTACTTGTGTCGAATCAATCAATTTCGGCAAGATTCATAAAACACAAGCGCTCAATCGGGGATACTCGCTAAAGAGCTACCGATTGTATTCCGACCAGAATTCAATCCACTGACTTAATAAACATGAAATATTGACGTTCGTCGATTTCCTCTCACAAACTCGTTACACAAAGCGGTGTCACTGAATAAAAGCAACATTTTGGTGACCCACAATTACGATGTCTGAAAAGAAATTATTTTCTTTCTCCTCTGTGGCAGAAAGACGAAAAGAGTCAACAAATGTGCACCTCGCCTGTCCAATTCACTCAAGTGATTGATATTCTACGATGTTCTTCAGGCCCATAATATCGAAAGTGTTCGAACGTGATGAGCGAAGAAGGAATCAGAAAGGAAATACTGAACTGATACATTCAATTCGGGTACGCAATGACAGAGCGAAATGTATGTAAAAGAATATAGCGAGACATACCCATATATTTCAATGGTATTGTTGATAAAAATAATATGGAATAGTGACTCAGTTCGAAGTTTTGGTACCCGGGAGCGAAAATAAAAAAGGTATTTTGATGTCGCGTATTTGCTCGACTTTTGTTTCGACGTTTGTCATCCGTTCACACTGTTGTAGGCTACAGTCTTTACATTTATACTACTTACGTGGGCCAACGTCCCATCCAGTACGAATTAGGTAATGCTGAAAATTTACTCTTCTTTTATGAATACAATATGATTTCTCTGCGGAGTGTATGTATCCATAAAGATCAGCCTTCATGTTTTGATAACACAATTACATTATTTATTGCTACTACTGCCTATATAACTACTAGATTTTTTATTATTAATTCTGCCTACGTTTACTTTATCAATTATTGCTCATGCCAGCAAATTTAACTTTTATTTTGCTGATTAAAAGGACTTTACTTAAACAGATTGTCTATTACCTCCTTTGTAAGGAATCTTATTTGACTACCTTGTAAGATTTTTTTTTTCGTGTTCCAGTTTCGCTTCCAGTTTATGAAGTCGAAGTTAAGGATCCTTTCATCTACCACCAGTAATCTTCTTTCTTGATGTTGAAGTTCCGTTCACGTCAATGTCTTAAATCTGATATTAAACAACTTACAATGTTCATATAAATAATTATTTACGAATGACTGAGGTGGACATCCCTACTCAAGACTATTTTTGTTCACAACAGCTAAACGTTCTAGACAGCCTTGCGACAGTGACTATCAATCTTATGATGTGCTCGCTACGGCAACCAAATGTCTTCTGCCAAAACCATGACTCTGGTGCAGCATGTCAACTTCGCTTTCATTTGTTTTCCAAATTTTTGTTATTAATTTTGTTATTGCTGTAACTAGTTTCACGATGGCCAATTATCTTGACGCGAAGCTAATGTCTGTAATAAAATCTGTCGCCTATGGCTGTCTTTTTCTTTGTATTTCGTTACATGACGCTTTCAATGTAAACATTTATTTTCTACAAATGTCCACGTCCCAAATCACATCTATGCTTATATTGTCCTAGAAATCTCCAATGTCCCATATTTATTATTTCTTTTGCCCTGGAACATTTCTATGTCCTACTATTTACTTCCTAATATTTGCATCTAATACGTTATTGTCCAATATAGCTACCCAATGTCCTCTTTGTAAATGTAGTATACCCTACTCTTTTATTTTCGCTCCCGGTTACCAATACTTCGAACTGAGTCACTATTTCATATTTTAATCAATAATACCACTGAGATATCTGGGCATGTCTCAACAGAGAGAGGCAGAGACATTGGTACGGGTAAAAGCAAGGGTGTGGGTGAACGTAATTACGAAGGTATGAAACAAGGATAGAGAATAAAACACGTAAATAGAGGCAAACGATCTTCGAGATTGCACATTGGAAAGTATCGTTATGAAGAAAACGATTTTTTATTACGAAGAAAACTGATTTCAGAGTCTCAAACGTCACGGTCGTTTTCAATGACAGGATAAGGTCAAGGAGAGAATTCTTGATTTGATGGAATTGGTCTATACCAAGATGTGTAAATCAATGTTTAGAGAAAGCAGTTGGGTGGCATTTACCACAGTAAACACCAAATTGGGGAACAATGTCTTCAACTGACAATTCTCACCCCACAATCGACAGTAATGTCAGCAATCTTCCTTCCAATCTAATCTATCAAATGATTAATTGATTTGTATTTTTACAAGCAATTCATCAAAATGCAACACTATTTCCAAAAGCTCCATTAACATCAAACATCTGATGACGTTAGTATTTTTCATTATCATCAATTTATTCTCGGAAAGTAATCGAGAATCCAAACGACACGGCTGCGTACATGGTGATAGCCTCGTCATCCGAGACCCAGTCATAGAGACATCAAACCTTACGCAGGATCTGAACTTGCGATGTCGGGCAACAGCCGCCGCAATTGACTTCACCACCTGCTCAAACCGAAACCCACTTGGAAACTCACGTCCACATCACCACTGAGGAATCGAACTTCCAGAATTAAGCAAGCAATGGATCCAACTCTTCCCCAATCAAATTTTCCTTCTCTCTCTCTCTCTCTCTCCCTCCTCAACTAGGCGCCACCCCTTTTACAGCCCAATCTTCCTTCTCCCTCTGGCGCAGGGCTGCACTGGGTTCCCGCGCGGTGGCGGCGGCGGCGGTGCGGTGGCCGCGTCCTCTCGGAAAATTAACCTCAGGCCACGCCCCCGCGCTGCGCCCGCCCCGCGCCCCCGCGCCGCAGGGAGCCCTCGCTATCGATTGACGCGGCTCTGCGCCCCCGCCCCTCTGCCACCCCAACCGCCCCCACCCCGCCCCCGCCCCGCCCCCGCCTCCGCCCCGCGCAGCGCCGCGCCCGTCGCCCTGGCCTCGTTTTTGTCACGGCCACCGGCGGCAGCGCTGGTGGTGGAGACTCGGGTGGCACTGGTGCGGGGAGGCAATAGAAGCAACGGTGGCGATGCAGTTGACGGGGGCAGATGGGGGCGGAGTTTGGGGAAATAACGGGGGTGGAGCTACGTTGGAGAGGAGTACTATTGTAGAGACGGAGGTAGCGAGAAAAACTGTGGTAACTGAGGTAAACGGTGGCGAGGAGAACGGGGGCAAATGAGGTGGCGAGGAGAACTGTGGACACTGAGGCGACGAGTACTATGGCAACTGAGGTGGCGAGTACTGTGGCAACTGAGGTGAAAAGAACTGTGACAACTGAGGTAATGGGAACTGTGGCGACTGAGGTGACTAGGAGAACTGTGGCGACTGAGGCGACTAGGAGGACTGTGGCGACTGAGGTGACTACGAGAACCATGGCGACTAAGGTGACTAGGAGAACTGTGGCGACTGAGGTGGCGGTGTGGCGAGCCCGACTGTGACGACGCACAAGGCAAGGATGAAGACGAAAATGGTGGGGCGGGGTGACAGCGATGGTGGTGGTGGTGGCGGCTATAGAGACGGAGTGGTGAGTGGTGTCCGAGCCGGCAGGAGCGGTGTTGAGACCTGGGGCGGCAGCGGGGACTGTGCAACCAGGGGTGGCGGTGAAGACAGCGGCGGCAATGTTGGCTAGAGCGTGGCGGGGACATTGGGAATGGCTTTGGCGGCGAGGTTGCGGTAAAGCGATAAAGGTAACTGCATACGTAGGTGATATCAGCTGCTGGTCTAAAACAAGGAAGGGACCGGTGTGGACCGACGGAGTTGGGTAGCAATGTGTGAAATAAAGGCAGCAGGAGAAGGTAAACGAGGTCTAACGAGCGTGACAAAACCAAAAAATCTTGACGGTATCAATAACAAAAGAATAAACCTCAACCATAATAATATTAATAATTATAAATGATACAACGAAATTAGTGATATAAATAGTAAGTATGCCACACTCTGTTTACATGAAAAAGACTCGCAAGAGAGGAAACAAAGCTAATGAACTAATAGTATTAGCAAAAGTATTAGCTGCAAGGACGTTAAACAGAGATGTAAATACAGACCGGGCGTCGCCAGGAGATAGTGATGAAATCAATAAGGCGCGCGAAAACAAACATATTGAAACTCAAAACAAATGCCCTTATCTAAACCAAACACAGGAATAGTAAGATACCTTAACTACTAAAGACAACATTACTTCCAGGTTTTTCTTACAATGTCTGGCAGAATGTTTATATAATTTCTCTGCAAGGAAAT
Source organism: Acheta domesticus (assembly GCA_031308135.1). Taxonomy (NCBI): domain Eukaryota; kingdom Metazoa; phylum Arthropoda; class Insecta; order Orthoptera; family Gryllidae; genus Acheta; species Acheta domesticus. The sequence goes on from JAHLJT010009355.1 coordinate 126,568,381, forward strand.
TCTCTAAGAAAGTTACTCAAGAAAGCAGGAGGAGGGCAAAGAATTGGGAAGAGAAAGATGCGCAATCAATGTGGGTGAATGGTTAACTTCTATCATCAAATTGTTTGCAAGCTTAAGCTGCAGGAAATAACCTAAGCTATATATTGGTTATTTTATACTACTGTAGTGATAACCGTAACGGCACACACAGATACAACAAATAAAATTGAACGGAAAACTATGGGAATAAAAACTACAAATAACAGAAGGCACTCCTTCGGCAGACAAAAGAGTTGGTATAAAATGTTCATTATTGAAGAAAATAACCAATAATTTTGTACCCGTAATTTACTTGGAACTGTATGTAACGCTATTAAAATCGCCGCTCAAACAATTCTCTGAAATAACAAATATGCGAAATCTGTGAAAAGTTTAATTGAAAGTCTTTCCCAAAATTACGAGAAGCACAGAGGCATGCAATGATCAGTACTCTTTCGACACTTTGTAATAAAAAACAATCAAACAACCGACAAACGCGGCACAGAACACACATTCACCGCGAATTTTCGACAAAACAACAAAAGAGAAAACCCATTACACAGCTTTGTCGACCTCAACAAAAATCAGCAACCGGAAAAAAAGAGGAGAGAAAAAGGAAAGGGAAAATTCCTGTGAGCGCGACCGTGTGACAATGCATATTCCTTCGTCTGTGGAATAATAAACAAACTAAGAAGACATTCCAATGATGCATTATACAACCGATATCTGCTACTTCCCAGCAGGTAGAACGCCTCTCAAATCTCTGCGTTGCTTTACATCGAAACAAATTAAGACTCACGTACACAGAATAAAATTCTGCATCAATCTACCACATTGCCACTTTGCATTATTTATGTTTGCCACGTTGTATTATTTAATACAAGCTTGTGTGTTGAAAAATTGAATTCATAATCAATTTTTTATTGAATCTTGAAATAAGGAGGTTATTTATTACCATAAAACAATAAATAGCCCAATAAAAACATCAAGCCTTTAGAATTAATGTAAACTGCTGTATAACCATGCATCTGATACAACTTTAACGTCTAAGCAACAATTTGGCGCTCATTACTGAGAACGCATGTAAAAATCCTGCAATAAACGTTACACGCGTAAGTAAACGGCATGATCAAAGATTAATAACAATAATTATTTGCACTTTCATAATTATCTCAACACTACATCTACTTTCATGCCGCAACAACGCTTCGGCGTGCGTGGTCGTAATTTCTCTTTGTCCACCTCACAACTCGCACCGTGTTCGCCGTAATACGTTTCCATTTATTGCGCGGATTTTCGTAAATGAAAAACCGCACACCGCGTCCACCTACCCTTTCCCCGCCTCTCCCCCTCCCCGTCCCCTCCCTTCCCCCACCGCCCGCCCCGCTTCTCGGACGCCCAAGCAATAGCGCGCTCAAATGTTTTTAAATTACCGTGCCTGCATGAGGCGGAAATACGTGCGGTGTATTATAAACTACCTTCATTTCGCATGTTTGCGGCCACGATAAAAACCGACGGCAGCTCCCCACCACCACCACCTCCGCGCTCCCCCCCTCCACGACCGCCCTTCTCCCCTCCCTTTCCCCTTTCCGCCCCTCCCTGAGGACCCGGCGCCACATCCTGCGCCCTGAAATATTCAAGCCATGAATAACTGCGGCGTCGCAGGAGGCGAGGAGGGCCCGCGCTGGAGGCGAAGGGCGGGGCGATCGAAAGGGACGGGTGGGCGAGCGAGAAGGCCGGCACGCGTGCACGGGGATTGTGGGGATAGTGTGTCGAAGAGACGGATGAGATGCGAGACATGTTGGTAGTCGAATTAAGTGTGGGAAGAGACGGATGAGATGCGAGACATGTTGGTAGTCGAATTAAGGGTGGGAAGAGACGGATGAGATGCGAGACATGTTGGTAGTCGAATTAAGGGTGGGAGGAGACGGATGAGATGCGAGACATGTTGGTAGTCGAATTAAGGGTGGGAGGAGACGGATGAGATGCGAGACATGTTGGTAGTCGAATTAAGGGTGGGAAGAGACGGATGAGATACGAGACATGTTGGTAGTCGAATTAAGGGTGGGAGGAGACGGATGAGATGCGAGACATGTTGGTAGTCGAATTAAGTGTGGGAAGAGACGGATGAGATGCGAGACATGATGGTAGTCGAATTAAGGGTGGGAGGAGACGGATGAGATGCGAGACATGCTGGTGACATGTTAGTAGTCGAAAAAACTAAAGGAGAAATGAAAGAGATAAGCACAGATGATACGAATGCAACGAATAAAAGGAAGAGGAGTAGAGAAAGGCACAGGAAGAAGAATGAATGTAAAGAAAAGGTAGTGCCGGTGAAAAGAGAGGTAGTTGAAAGGAGAGAGATGTAGTAAAAGATTGAGAGAGTGACAATGAATGGTGAACGAAGGGTAAGACAAAACAAGAAATATGGAAGCAGGAAGAAATGGAAGGAGAAAGGAGATGAACCAGGTGAAGAGAGAGAGATTGAAAGGGAGGTGATATGGGACAGGGTAGGGCAAAATAAGCAATAAGGAAGAAGGAAGATATGGAAGGAGGAAGGAGATGAACCAGGTGAAGGAGTAGAAGAAAGGAATACAGAGCAAGTACAGCACAGCGTGGACCACCTCCTCGGTGTCCACCCGTTCCCGGTTTGCTTTACGGCAACGAGGAAGACAATGAGGAGGTCCAGGCAACGTTTAAGACAAATGGCAAAAGATACAGAGGCGTGTAGAGCTGGTGCACATTTGACCGTGCGCACTGGGTAGGCGTGGCGAGTCGAGGCGATGCGACGCGGGGTGGGTGGGAGCGGTCGCGGAGGGAGGGGCGGAGCTGCCAGATCGAACGTGTAAGATTTACGCCGGTTCGACAGCGTAAGAACGGGTGGCGCTTTCGGCGGCGGCAGCAGCGGCGGTCTCCCGCGAGCGGTCTTTTGAGCTGCGGGGGTCTCTCCTGAAGTATCGGGGTCATGTCAGCCCAAACAAATCAGTGACAAAGCGACAGGCCGGCGGGCGGGGCGGGGAGGGTGGGGAGAGGAGGGGCAGGCAGCGACGCGCGCCTCGAACGAAGGGTCCCTTTGGCACAAAAGAACAGCCTGTTTACCAAACCCAGTCGATCACGGCGCGGGAATCTTCGGCGCCCGAGGAGAGACGAGACGACGCGCGCCGGAAGACGGGCGAGAGGGCGACGCAAAATGTGACAGCCCGCACTCCGTTACTCTCGCCACAATCTTCTCGAGAAAAGATCGCGTTAAAGATCACGGGGCGGTGTTTCGTAACAAATTTATTTTCTTTCTTTCTGGATCTATCTCTAATCTGACTGAAGAATGACTAAATACTGTACAACATACGATACTGTACACAAGCGTGTACGGCGTTTCGGCCACGAAGAATTGAGCGTTTTAAATATTAGCAAGAATTGTAGTATTTCCTTTAAAAACAGTTGTGTTCATATGTGTACACATTGTAAATATTAACATAGAATTTGTATGCAAATTATTATGAAGTCAGTTAAACAAAAAGGACACCATTTATGCATCCCAGGTGCTGAAATAAAACCATTGTCTACATCCTCCAAAACGTTGAAAAATTAAAATTAACCTAATAATAAAATTACAAATATTTAATAAATTCAATTGTTCATTTAATCAAATGAAATTCCATCCAAATCAGAGCTGCGTAACTTTTTATGCGTTGAATTGAATCTAATAACAGAAATGTTTCCATCATCACTTGTTACCGCTAATCCTATTGCGACCCAAATAGAGATCGATGTAACTGGACGAACTCTAGTAGTCTCTAGAGTATTTCATCGCATCCTCTTGAGCGCCACCTCATCAAGTCAACACCTAGACCTAAAGAACAATACTGAGCGCAGGGCGTTCTTGAGCTCTGGAGGGCTCAGAGCAGTCGCCGGAAGGCGAGCACGGCCGTTCAACGCGGCGCCGAGAGGGCGGCGGCGGCGGCGGCGGGGCCTCGAGGCAGGCGGGCGGCCGCACAAAAACAAGTGACGTGCTAACAGGCGAAACAGTCAGAGGCTGGGCGCCGCGCCGCCCCGGTGGCCGGCCTCTTGTCTAAACCATCGCCGCCCGGGCAGCCGCTACCACCACCGGCGACTCCCACGCTACCACCGCCCTGCCGCCGTTACTTCCACCAACGCCATCGCCACTGCCGGTACCTGCGCCACGCTCTTCCCTAATGCATCGTTCCAAGCCAAAGCCTCCTTCCCCGGGTTCCTGTCCGCACGCCCGCCCGCCCGCTTGCTCGCCCGCCCGCTCGCACGCTCGCTCGCACGCCCGCTCGCACGCTCGCTCGCTCGCTCGCACGCTCGCTCGCTCGCACGCTCGCTCGCTCGCTCGCTCGCTCGCCCGCCCGCTCGCCCGCCCGCTCGCTCGCCCGCCCGCTCGCCCGCCCGCTCGCCCGCCCGCTCGCCCGCCCGCTTGCCCGCCCGCTTGCCCGCCCGCTCGCCCGCCCGCTCGCCCGCCCGCTTGCCCGCCCGCTCGCCCGCCCGCTCGCCCGCCCGCTTGCCCGCCCGCTTGCCCGCCCGCCCGCTTGCCCGCCCGCCCGCTTGCCCGCCCGCTTGCCCGCCCGCCCGCTTGCCCGCCCGCTTGCCCGCCCGCTTGCCCGCCCGCTTGCCCGCCCGCTTGCCCGCCCGCTTGCCCGCCCGCTTGCCCGCCCGCTTGCCCGCCCGCCTGCCCCGCCCGCCTGCCCCGCCCGCCTGCCCCGCACTCCTGCCCCGCCCTCCTGCCCCGCCCTCCTGCCCATCCTCCTGCCTTACTTCCTCTCCTTCTCCACCGTAAAACCTCTTCCCGCCATTATTATCGCTACTGCCATCGCCAGCACCTCCCTGTTCTGTCTGCACCGTTTCCTCCCACTCCCATTCTCAGCTGCCACCTACTTCAACTCTCCACACGCAAACATTGTCACCGTCATCACCTCTACATCCTCTACCATCGAAACCACCGCCTCGCCCGCCCATCTCCTTTTTTTTACCGCCTCCACGCTCGGTAAAGAGAAATCATAAATTTCGAGGAAAACAAACGGGTGTTTCGAGAATCCGACTGAAGTGTTTTGCTTTCTGTTTGCTCGGTTTTTTGTTTGGCTTTGTTTTGCTCCATTCTCCTGATCCCCTTCCGCCATTTGATTGTTTTACTCCATTTCCTATGGTCTGTTAGATTCGAGTTGTTTCACAGCCACTCCTTAGTTGTTGTGATCAACTAATGACTTTTTTTAAAATAATTGGAATGTCGGAATTGTTCCAGTTTTGCCAGCGCGAATTTTTTTAAAGTTAAAACTGACTACAATAACGTTAGCTTGTTGATGCCGTGATAGCTTTATTACAAATTACAAGATTAATTTGTTTATTGGGCTGAAATAACTGACGCTCACTGTTCAATCTGTCAAGATCATGAGTTTCCGCCCAGTAGAGATATTTTACACGTTTTTATCTCCAACGTCACAGGTGCATTTATTGCATTTTACCGCCCTCCCCATCCATCGCTAAAGCTTACTCAAATACTCCAAATTAATGCGTTCGTCAACATTTAGCTGCACGCATTTTTCGAACCGCATCCACATATTTTCCAACAAATATTAGATTCTCATTCGCATACGAGGGATTCGCAACGTGACTCACTTTCTGTACACGCGATCAGCGACTCGCCTCCCAATGTTAATAAACAAGTGAATTGGGACGAACGTAATCATAACGGCAACTCGTGGGGTAGCGGTGAGCGCGCTCGATTTCTCTCGTGGTTGGTTGATTGATTTAGCGATTCCGGGCGCGTCAACGGCTAAGGTCTTAGTCCTGTAAATGTAGTGCATGTTTTCATCACGGGAGGTGGCGGCGATCCTTCCCCGCTGGATAGCGAGATCCGGCACCGATCTACAAGTACGTCAGCTTGCGGGGATTTTCCCCAACCAGGTATCTCCCACCAGCGTGGCACCGCCCGAGACGGGACAAACCAAGTTCCCGACCGGTTTCCCGGTATGTATGGTAATGTAGTGTATATAAGTGTGTGTGTAAGGTGTGCGTGTGTACAAGTGTGTGTGTGAGAATTAGACAAGGAAGAGGAAAGGAAGATCGCGCGCGATCCGTGGCCCGTTTGTTAGAGTACTGCTCCGGCACTCGCCGGGGGTAGATAGGTGAAACCATGGAAAACTACCGATCAGAATTCTCCCCCGGACAGCGACTCAACTCGACCAAGCCATCTGGCTAGTGTCGAAAATCGGATCTGGAACGTAGGACCTCCTGGTCAGAGGCACTGAGGCCTAGTGACATCAGTTGATGCCCTGAGCCACCTGTCCCAGTTTCTGTCGTGCTACAGTTATTAACATCATTAAGCTGAAACAGAGTACATAACGGACGTGGTTGAAGTTTGTAAACTCAGGGTACTGCCGAGGTTTAATCAACCGAGTTCATTATTTGTCATCAGCCGGATGTCGTTTAATAATTTTCACAAAACATCATTCTGATAAGAAACAAGTAATTTAATTTAAAATTAAATTTGCTTTGAACAGTAGTACTCACATACCATTTTTAAACGCATTTGTTTCAATTATTCATAATGAAAGACGGCCGTAAAAACCCTAATCACGCCGGTCGTTATCGATAATTCGGCGAAGCCATGAGAACATTTAGGCATCCAAGAATTTGGCGAAACACATTCCACCACCGACTTATCAAGAGTTTATTTTTCAAGTGACGTCCTCCAAGAAATACAAATTTTCAGATTTAATAGTTCAAAATAAGATACAACAACAGTTTTCAGTTTTCGACTGACATTCCACCGCCATTTTTCAACCGATCATTTTTGAGCCGAAGTTTTGAACCGTCAATTTTGATAAACGCCATTTTTGAACCAATATTTTAAGCATAATGGAATTAAGAATGTGTTAAGAATATACTGATATGCAGTGCTTGATTTGTAAAATTTTAGGTCCCGAAACGCGCTCCAAAGTATTTATTAATTTAACAAAAATAGTTACAAATTTATAATATAACTTAATAATTTTTCCCAGGTACCGGAACGGGGTTCCGGCACGTTCGGCCAGAAATCAAGCCACGCTGACTAGTAAAACTATAGAAGCTACAATAAACTGAGATATGGTTTGGAAATATGCTCCTGCGTTTGGCCGAAAGGAACAGCTGTGACGGGCACCGGTGGCCTCCGCGTGTCCCCACGAAACACCTTAATTAATGCTCGCGGTAAGCGGCGGGGGCGCGCGCATAAAAATTTCACCGCTTCGATTGCTCTCGCCGGGGACGCGAAAGGGGTCGCACCCTCGACAGGTTCGCAGCGCGGGAGGGGAAGGGGAAGGGGAGGGGGAGGGGGAGGGGCGCTGCTAGACACGCGTTCCCGTGTAGCGCGGCCGAAACGATTGCCGCAATTATTCACGGACAACTCACCCCAATTCGGACATTGACTTCCGGACTGGTAGGATGTGGAGGAGAGGAAGTTGTACTTCCAAACGTTGCGTCTGCAAGTGTAGCAGGCATCTTTAATGGCCACGTGGTACCGGAGCGAAACACTGTTGGTCTTTTGGCAGACTGGGAGGGGTTTGGAAGTACAAGTTTCACTGGATCGAGGTGTAACACCCCGAAAGACGATATCGTATTGACGTCGGTCGTGGAAGCCTACATTGCTTCACAAACCACCCACCTGTTACAAATAAAGTAAAAACTAATGTTTTGCGATTGTAGAGGAAATTCTTATCAAGAATTCACCTGATATAGAGGTCAATGGGTCATAGTTTTTTTTCTCCTCGAACAGGCCACTTTGGACCAAGCAGGTATGCTGATTATCTTTATATACAAATTATCTTTATATACGTACATCGTACAATTCAGTGCTTACACGTTGATGAAACTAATGCCTACCGACTGACAGAGAAATTAAGGTACCTACACCGCGAGGTCCGCTTTGAGAATGAGACAAACGTGGAGTAGAAATTAAAACTAAAACAGGAATTAGATCTTAAAAGTATAAATCAGCGGGCCGGGGGGTAATTGTGACGAGTATATGATGAAAACAGTAGGATGTGACTCAGTTGGGAGACACTGTCAAGTCTGTCAAGTCTTCCACACGAGGAAGCAGGGAGGAACTGGTCGACAGTGAAAGCTGCCCTTGGAAATAATCGATATTCGCAGGTCCATGGAGGCAGCGGGAAGAAGTGTCTCTTTAATGAATATACTACTCTATGCGATTTCTGACAGTGCGTCTGGTGTCAAAACCAGCCGCATTTGCCGCCGCCGTCAATATCCAAAGAGGCTCCTACACGCGCACAGACAGACGTCGATCAATCCGACTGTAAACAGGAGCACGTGCTCGGGCGTGACTGAGCTGCACCAGAACGCCACCTGCTGCGTTAGCAATCGAGCATCAATCACCACTGACGCGGCCTGCAAACGAATTCAAAACGAAGTTCAGTGTAATGGATATAATCTTCAAAAGTGTGCCGAAATCATACCACACGTCCCGGCGTTGTGGTCTTCGCACACGTCACAGGTATTCGACCTTGATACAAGATAGGCGAGGGCATTCCCTGTTTTCTTCACATTAACACAAATGTGAATAAGATTCTAGGAATTTCCCACGACACTTAAATCATTATCAGAGTGAGCAACAAGAAATTATAAAACAAAGATAAAGTTTTATTACTGCATCGCACTCTCTCGTTCACAGAAACCAAAATAAAACAGAAGTGAAGCTTCGAATGGCACGAAGAGCATTTACAGTCGCGAAAATGATGTGAATCTACGTAATCGAAATTCAGAATTAAAAATTAATTGTCGACGCCCATGCACATTGGGATTTCACACATTAAATATTTACACTTTATGGTACTTTTTGTCTCACACAAGGACGGACAATCCAATCTTTTCAAGATAATTAATGAACATTTAAGTTTAATGCAGCAAAATGACATTGGTATTATATCACAAAACGAAACACAGTTTGCAGTTGAAAGCACTTAAAATTTACGAATACAAATTTAAATACTACACAAAATATTACACAAAACTGCCCTATACGTTTGTTCACACGCGTAAAAACTTAAGATAGCGTATTTAAGTGAGCGTAAATCCGTATTTAACCATATTTGTAATTGTTTCATGCAAAAGGAAAATTAAAATTAACACTACTACAATTTGGAAACTCACGATGGGATCAATTCCAGGTATTTTTTATATAAGAATTTCATTAATTACCTATCAGCTACGAAGTCTGTTTGGTGAGCTGACAATTGCAACACTGCAACCATGTCGCATACGTAATTGTACAAGCTAACCACAGCGACAATATGCCACACTTTTCCACACCAATTGATTTGAGTCCACTTTAAAACACCGTTGCTATCGGCAGATCTGTCCTTTTTTGCCTCCAGAATCGATTCCGAATATCTCTTCGAATCAAGCATTCTAACATCCGTTCCGGCTGGGCGCGAGGCGGGAGCGGACGCGGCGGCGGTCGTTGCTTTACAAGCAGATAAAGGAAAGGTTAATGCCCCGGCGGGCGGGCGAGCCAGCGGGCGAGCCAGCGAGCGAGCGAGCGAGCGGGAGGGCGGGGCGGGGCGCGGGTGCGAGGGGCGTGGGAAGAGAGGGGGGGCGGCGTCCAAAAAGAAAGACGCCGGCACGCGCTGCTCTTTATGGAGGCCGCGTTAGCGCCTGCGCTCGCAGCTGCCGCGGCACCGCCTCCACGCGCCGTGGAAGAACCAAAGCGACGCCGATTCCACGCGTCATGGTAGAACCAAAGTTGACGCCGATTCTACGCGCTTTAGAAGAACCTAAGTAACGCCGCTTCCATGCGTCGTGGAAGAACCAAAACGATACCGATTCCACGCGCTTTAGAAGAACCAAAGCAACGCCGATTCCACGCGCTTTAGAAAAACCAAAGCAACGCCGCTTCCACATAGCGTGAAAGAACCAAAGCGACGCCGATTCCACGCAGCGTGGAAGAACCAAAGCGACGCTGATTCCACGCGGGATGGAAGAACCGAATCGACGCCTCTTCCACAACACATGGAAGAACCAAAGAATTTCCACTTCCATGCGGCGTGGATGGCCCGCAGTGTCAACGCTTCCTCTACAGCAGCCCTCTCTGTTCTAAGCGACCTCTTCCAGGACCGCTTGACCTCAGCGGTCTTCGCGACCCGTTTCGCTGGTTGCTGGACCTGTCCAGACTAGGAAACTCACATTATGTCGGCGACCAGCGGTAATGCATGCAATACTCGGGACGAGCATTACAGAAGTAAACGAAGATGGAATTCAAAGTTTGCGGATTTAATTTGATGTCCTGGGAAGATTAAAGTAAATCTAATGAGGATAATATCGAACATGAAACAGAAGTTGCCTCTCTGTTTGAGAGTCGGCGAAATATTCTTGGAAACTATTCATGTATAATTTAAACCACTGCTTAATTCAACACTCTTATTTAAAGAAACATTTTGAAATCTAATCAATTCAATGATCATAGCTCCAAATATTCGTTTAAATAATTTTTCATGAGTGAATGATTATAATTAAATTGTATATGTTCCAGTTTCAAAAATAAGCACATTAATGGATTTCTTGGATTTAATTTCGAGTAAGGTATTTGGGGTTCAATTGCTTATTCAATATTGTCATAAGTACTTATATTTTCCAGCAATACTTTACTGCAAATTGAAGATGTGAAAAATCCCAAACCATCAAAGGAAGACTTCATTTACCTAATACTTCCACAGTACCGACAGGAAATTTCCTTAGAAAAACAAACATCTCGTAAGCACGCTTTCTCCTTTATCCCGCCATCAAATTCAACTTCATAACCACATGGCATAAGCCGCCTGCCAGATTCCAGATTCTTTCTGGGTGCGATTTCTGTCGTTTCCCCAAGCGTGGGCTTCCCCATCCGCCGTCCAGCTAATGCCCCGAATCAACCCCTTCTCCTCTTCCTCCCTCTTCTTCTTCTTTTCCTCCTCCTCCTTTTCCTCCTCCTCCTTTTCCTCCTCCTCCTTTCCTCCTCCTCCTTCTTATCTTCCTCCTCCTTTTCCTCCTCCTCCTTCTTATCTTCCTCCTCCTTTTCCTCCTCCTCCTTCTTATCTTCCTCCTCCTTCTCCTCCTTCTTCCCCTTCTCCTTCTTCTCCTCCTCCCTCTTCTTCTTCTTCTCCTCCTCCTCCCTCTTCTTCTTCTTCTCCTCCTCCCTCTTCTTCTTCTTCTTCTCCTCCTCCCTCTTCTTCTTCTTCTTCTCCTCCTCCCTCTTCTTCTTCTTCTTCTTCTCCTCCTCCCTCTTCTTCTTCTTCTTCTCCTCCTCCCTCTTCTTCTTCTTCTTCTTCTCCTCCTCCCTCTTCTTCTTCTTCTTCTTCTCCTCCTCCCTCTTCTTCTTCTTCTTCTTCTCCTCCTCCCTCTTCTTCTTCTCCTCCTCCCTCTTCTTCTTCTCCTCCTCCTCCTCCCTCTTCTTCTCCTTCTCCTCCTCCCTCTTCTTCTCCTTCTCCTCCCTCTTCTTCTTCTCCTCCTCCCTCTTCTTCTCCTCCTCCTTCTCCTCCTCCCTCTTCTTCTCCTCCTCCTTCTTCTTCTCCTCCTCCTTCTTCTTCTCCTCCTCCTTCTTCTTCTCCTCCTCCTTCTTCTCCTCCTCCTTCTTCTTCTCCTCCTCCTTCTTCTTCTCCTCCTCCTCCTTCTCCTCCTCCTCCTTCTCCTCCTCCTCCTTCTCCTCCTCCTCCTTCTCCTCCTCCTCCTTCTCCTCCTCCTCCTCCTCCTCCTCCTTCTCCTCCTCCTTCTCCTCCTCCTCCTCCTTCTCCTCCTCCTCCTCCTCCTTCTTCTTCTTCTTCTTCTGCCCTACGTGCTCCGCTAGCCGTCGCTACGTTGCAACTGTAAAGTTTCAAGTGGCTGGCCTCTCGCCGCGACCCCGACTCGCGTAGCGGCGTGCGCCGCGCGCGACGTGAGCGGGGCGCGCGCGCACGAGGACGCGCAGGGTGGGCGCTGACCTGCCTCAACCAAGCTCGGCGCCAGAGCGCGAGCGCGCGCGCGCACGCGTGCGTGCGGGCACGCGGGAATAACACGCCCGAGATTTGCGCTTCGGTGCGCGCTTCCCCCGCGCAACACACGCAGCACGGGACATGGACTACACTTTGGGTCGCGAGGGACGGTCGTGCATCCTGCCCCCCCCTTTCTTTTTTCAAAGTAAAAGAAAAAAGAGTGGAGACTCAAGAAAGGTAACGCCAGAAAGAAAAAACAATCAAATGAAAGCAAAAGAAAACAAAAGAAAACGAAAAAAAATAAAAAGAAGGAAACAAAAAAAAAATGAACAAAAATTGGAAAAAAGTTACACTAAGGGACAAAAAGGAAAGGAAGAATAACAAACAAACGAATGTTGAATCCCAGAAAGTAACAAAAAACGGATGCATAAAGAATGAAATAATGAAGGAAACGGCACAATGTATGTGAATCAATTGAATAATGCCATTTAGAGAACATTATTGTTAATGCTGGCCTCCGCCAGCCGTTTATGTGTCTCTAACAAATGCGATGACGAATATGGACATTTCCTCATGTTCTTCGATAATTGCTGCGGCAGTTTAGGAAGATTTTTCTCTGTCAACTGAGTAGAAAGTAATATCTCCGACGTTTAGCCAAAATTGCTGCATAATATCTTAAAAATACTGGCGGATGCAATTTACACGGCGGGACTCTTTCCCAAATTACCGCTAACTCACGGACTCCTTCAAATGTGATGCTTACGTCGCTAGGAAATAGTTTCAGAGGCACGACGGAGGAGTATCAACAGGGAGAAGGCGAAAACAGCATGTTCCAAGATTTTGTTGATTTAAAGAACCACATCACCAGGACTTAGCGCTTTAAGTAAATAGCCACCAGATCTTTTTTTAAAATTATTTCTTTACTTGTTCCTTGACACGCGAGATTCTGTTGTAAAATTCTCTATTGGTTTACTGGACGTAAGGAATTTAATGCTACAAGCAAATGTTGAGGGTACAGGATTAATTGCATCGAAAAATTAATACGTCCAACAAGTAAAGCAAAATTAAGGTGAACATTGCATACTTTGCGTAGGCAGATATGCCACGAATACCACTAAAACCTCTCAGCGAGAAAACCTCCGTTAAATAACAAGAGATATTGAACTATTTCAAAGAAACATACATGCAGCTTACAAGCATCAGACATACGAGTTTCGAAATGCAACTGCAGCAGGTCAGTTAAGATTTGTGGCAAAAAGATGGGAACTTAAATGCTTGAAATCTTATTAGGCAGGACGGAATGCAATTTTACAAAAGAGAGTAATTAATTGCAAAAATATGGAAATTTTATTTTCTTGGTCAACCATTACTCGTTAGTCTTATAAGCTACGATTGTTAAGCTATTTGTCCACGTGGGATTTAATGTGTTGTGGGATTATGGACCCTTTGTTCTCGGAATTTCTGGAAGTGTTCACTAACAGCTCACCACTCAGTGTCATCCAAGACCTGGCCAACGTGTTCACTAACCTCCACTCATAGATCACTAACGGATGTTGTTTAAGACATCTGCCAAGAAACCCTCTTTTTATCTTTCGTAAACCTGCTGTCATCTTTTACCAGCAACCCACTCGTATTTGTCTCCACATCGCCGTATTTTTCCTGTCAGTCACAAGAGTTCGGTCGGCGCGACATGAGTCACCACATTAGCGTGTTTGCAGTAATTACCATAAGAGCCGGCGAACACCACGCTCCGACACAAAAAGGTTACACAAACAAAACCGCAAAACCTCTCGGCGGCTGCGCGACTGCAGACAGCACACGAGCCGAGCGACGCACACCGGCCCCGCCATGAAAGGCGGGATTATGTCCCGAAGGGCCTCATGCAAAATGCGCCACCTAGGACGCGGGGAGTCGAAACGGACGCGACGATGAGACGGCGGTGGTGACGGGGGAGGGGCGGCGGCGGGGGCGGCGGCAGAGGAGGAGGAGACAGCGGCGGCGGCGGTGGCGGCGGCATCGGTGGCGGCGGCGGCGGCGACGGCGGCGGCGGAAGAGGAGACAGCGGCGGCGGCGGCGGCGGCGGCGGCGGCGGCGCGGCGGCGGCGGCGGCGGCGGCGGCGGCGGTGGCGGGGGCGGCGGCGGAGACTGCGGCGGGGGCGGCAGCGGCGGGGGCGACGGCGGCGGCGGTGGCGGCGGTGGCGGCGGTGGCGGCGGTGGCGGGGGTGGCGGCGGTGGCGGGGGTGGCGGCGGCGGTGGCGGCGGCGGTGGCGGCGGTGGCGGCGGTGGCGGCGGTGGCGGCGGTGGCGGCGGCGGCGGCGGCGGCGGCGGCGAGTTCCTATTTGCATTGCAGAAAGCTGCGTCACCGGCAACGCAAATTCCTAATTGCACGTTTGCCTTGCCCTCCGCGGGATACGGGCGGATTCACAAACGAGACGACTGAGAAGAAACAAAACGAAAAAGTCGATAAACGAAAATCAGGACGCACACTCAGAGGCAGTTTAAATAAGATTCGAAGAAGGGCGTGTAAAAACGTGTGAACCGGAGGCGGCGTCTCATTCTCAGCGAGATAATCTGAGATTTCATTAATCATTTTCCGTTGCCTTGTTCTAATATCTATTAATTTGTCATTTCATTTTGGGTAACTTTACATTAAGACTATATTTTTCACATCGAGCTTTTCATATTATTATTTTACTAAAGAAAGTGTCAATAATTTTAGCATCTACAATTCAATCACTTTAGAATTTTTTTTCAGTACCAACGGGTAGACAAATTGACAACCAACATGTGATGAAAGTTTTTTATCAATGGATAACCGAATTTGTCTACATTTTCACTCCTAGTTACTATACATATGAAATAAGTTTTTTTTCCCGATTCTTACGATGTTAAAATTAGCTCCATATTTATTTTTCACTTCTACTTCCTTTCCTTGAAATTGCTCGACTGTATCAGTTCTACGATTTAATACTACTCAGTGATGATACTCAAAACACGTAATTGACAAATTTGTTTTCCACTGAAAAACAAAACCGATTTTTTCTTCTAGTCACACCATGAGGCTATGAACAGAGGAAAGGTTGTCAATAAGTATTTATTCAATTTTTATCTTCCAAGAAAGTATTCACTCAACATTTTATATGCACTTGAAAAATAGTCTTTTTGTATCTGAATCAATCTTTCAGAGCATCTACCAATGTGAAACCCAGCGAAAATATCGAACATCCTTCAACCGGCATCACGGAGAACGGCTACACGGCGCCCTCTTTCCGCTGGATGGGCTCCTGATGAAGTGGTCGCGCTATGCTCGGTCGCCCGACCGCGTGCGCAAGCGTGCCCAAGCGTGCGCACCCGCGCGCCGAACGCATCATCACGTCTGCCGGGGCATGCGGGGCGGCGGCGGCGGCGGCACCGGCGGCGGCGGCGGAGGAGGCGACCGCTTCTGCGTTCGCAGGCGGCGACCGACGGTTGCGGTAATAACGACAAAGTGTCCCTCGTAAATTTGAACGTTCAATCTACTTTATGTCGGAATGCCGCGCAGCTCGCAAATACAATGACGTCGCGGCAGAAGGGGGCGCTCGCCCGGCGGGGCGGCGAACGGCAGGGGGCGTGGCGGAGGGCGCGGGGCGACGGCGCGACGCACCGGCGGAAATGGAACGGAAAAAGAATATTTGTAGGGATGGAGCGACAGAAAGAAAGAGCGGCAGAGAGAGTGAGCGGGTGCACAAATCAAGATAAGGAGATAAAAGCATCAACAGACACGAGGAAAACGTTCATATTGAAATTAAGGAATGAAACAAGCAATGAGGAAAAAGAACAAAGCGGAAAAAAGAGAAAAGGAAACGAAAGAAAATAGGAATGAAGAGAAAAATAATAAAAAGGGGATAAAGAGAAGATGATAAAAAGGGATAAAGAAAAGAAAGGACAGGGAAAGAAGAAAAGAAAGGGAAAAAAACAACATAAGAAGCGAAAAAACCAAAAGTTAAGATAATCATGATAAGAACCGAAAAGCGAAATCAAAAGTAACCAAATTGAGGAAATGAACGAACTGGAAAATACCAAAATAATATGAGAGTTGATACTGCAATAGGAGAACGAGGGAAGAATGACGTAGTATCAGAGGCGGCGACTGAAGTCGGAGAAAAAAGGAATTTCGAGTTCAAAACGAACCACGCGGCGAGAGAAGCATCGTTCAACGAATAATTACAGCCGTGCCCGCAGAGGGCTAACGAAAGCCCAAGGCCAAAAGGCGAGGCCCAGAGGAGCCGCGATAGCGGAGGCCGTTGGCGAAAAGGGAGAGTGGCAGAAATGCCAGGAATTTCCTGCCGCATCGGCCGTCCTGTTGCTTCCCATGCCGCCCCCGGTCGCCCACCGCTTGCTCGCCTACCTCCTTGTCCGCCTCCGCCGCCGCCGCCGCCACACCACGCCGCCGCGGGCTCGCATTGTGCAAAATGCGGTTTGGCGCAAATAAGACGACGACAACGCCACCACGATCGGGTACCTGCTTCCCGAGGGGTGGCCAAACCGGCCCGCGCGCTTCGTGTATGATTCAGCGCGGCCTATGAATAACTTAGGTGGGCGGAAGACGGATCTACGTTGTGAGAAGAAATAAACGTGGGGGCCGCCTGAAAATACAGTCTCTTTTATCGCGGTCGCATATCTTTTTTTTTCTCTCTCTCTTTCTCTCTTTTTAGGTCGGGAGTAGCGAGGCGAAGATCCGCTTATCGGGGTAAAACCGCATAATAATATGGTTTGAGCCTACTGTATTTTATCACATTAAATCTCAACGTATGTTGTTACTCCAGAGGACCGTAAAAATCGCTTAACAGTTCCGACATAAATGCTTAAATCGTAAACGAGGTCTGTTGCCTGCAAATTCTGTGGAATTGGAAGCCGTTTCTTCAGAACTCCCATTAAACACGATGAAATAAGACATTGTATGTAATTGTTGAATAGACATTAGCACTTTTATGGAGACATTGCTGTCCTTATATGTCATTTATGAAGTATCTACACGGTTAAACAATACATAGAGACAGAATGTAAGGCAAATATTAACGATATGAAACGTAAAATCCTTATAATTTTATCATTATAGTCCAATGCACTCCGTCAGTATTTAGTAAATGAGCAACATTTCGAAAGATAGCTGGCATAATGTTTTCTACATAAATATACCTACTACAATACATTCAAAAATAAACAAAATGGAAATGAAAACCTTATCAGAGTTTTGAAGAGAAAATATATAATTTACATGAACAAAGAAATAATTACAGAAAGTCCAGGAAATAAAGAGTAAATAAAAATATCTCGCCTTTCTTCTGTATCAGCACCGTCGATCTTCTGACACCAGCACAAATAGAGTAGCGAGTGTTCATCATGTAAGCCAAACTCTGCATTTCCTTTTCACAAACGTTTACACAAAAGTGCCGCCACATCCTCCGATATCCACAATACGCCCCGAAACTCATCCAGCATTCGAGCTTTCAGAGAATAATGTATGACTATGAGTGAACGTGCATGCAAGTGGGTCAGGGAAGTAATGTGGCTTTATAGTCAAAGAGACAAACGACATAAATAATTCTAGGAACCTTAATACGTCGTCAGCAGAATCAACACAAAAGCAAAAACGTTTCTGAAAGCAAACTAGGTATTCAGAACGTTACATTGATTTCATGAAAAGAGAGAGATAGTTTCATTACAGGGAGGTTTTAGTTGTACTCAAAGAAAGCATTAATATTTTACCTTCACATACAAGTGCATTTCTATTATTTATCATATCTATGTCTGTTCATATTTTAAATATATTAATTTATATTCAAATTGACTCTAATGTTTTCACCAATTTATATGATCCACACCTCAGAAATTTGTATATGGGGTACATTGGTAAAATTGTTCATATCGTAAACACAGAACGACTTGTTGAAGATACCACGGTTCCCTTCCTTAGCAATACATTATTTAGATAAAGTCATTTGTCTTGGAAATGTAGAATTTTATAAGAATATAAGGTGAGCTCCATGTGTTTATATTGAGTAATAATTATTTTGAAGAAAACACCAAAATTGTTTAAAAATTCCCTTTCTGATTATGAATTATTCAATAATTTTGTTATTCTAGCCCGAAGATGAGGTAAATAAACATTGAAACTGTTGCTAGTTCAATGAACATGCATTAAAGAGAATTATTATTATTTACAAAAGTCTGTTCTGAATAATATTTACCAAACTGAATATAAGTGCATTTCTAGTTTAGCTGCACTGAACATTACGCGCCAGGCAAATGCATTGGGAGGGCGTTCGCAAAGGAAAATGAGCTGTTAGGGGCAACAAGTCACGCCGCTCTCGTCAATCCGGCTGATGGCTCTCGGCTGCGTCCACAAAGCCGCGACGGGAGGCAACGCGGCGGCGCGGCCAAACGCGCCAGGCAGGCAGGCAGGCAGGCAGGCAGGCGCGCGCGGCTCAGAGCGTCGCGTCGCTCGATTCGCTTAATCGCACGCGCGGCGCTGGCCCCGCCTCTCGCGCGGGTTGTCACGTCGCAGACAACAGCGCAGCTCTCTCTCTCTCCCTCTCCCTCTTCCTCTCCCTCTCCCTCTTCCTCTCCCTCTTCCTCTCCCTCTTCCTCTTCCTCTCCCTCTCCCTCTTCCTCTCCCTCTCCCTCTTCCTCTCTCTCTCCCTCTTCCTCTCTCTCTCCCTCTTCCTCTCTCTCTCCCTCTTCCTCTCTCTCTCCCTCTTCCTCTCTCTCTCCCTCTTCCTCTCCCTCTCTCTCTCCCTCTTCCTCTCTCTCTCCCTCTCCCTCTCTCTCTCCCTCTTCCTCTCTCTCTCCCTCTTCCTCTCTCTCTCCCTCTTCCTCTCTCTCTCCCTCTTCCTCTCTCTCTCCCTCTTCCTCTCTCTCTCCCTCTTCCTCTCTCTCTCCCTCTTCCTCTCTCTCTCCCTCTTCCTCTCTCTCTCCCTCTTCCTCTCTCTCTCCCTCTTCCTCTCTCTCTCCCTCTTCCTCTCTCTCTCCCTCTTCCTCTCTCTCTCCCTCTTCCTCTCTCTCTCCCTCTTCCTCTCTCTCTCCCTCTTCCTCTCTCTCTCCCTCTTCCTCTCTCTCTCCCTCTTCCTCTCTCTCTCCCTCTTCCTCTCTCTCTCCCTCTTCCTCTCTCTCTCCCTCTTCCTCTCTCTCTCCCTCTTCCTCTCTCTCTCCCTCTTCCTCTCTCTCTCCCTCTTCCTCTCTCTCTCCCTCTTCCTCTCTCTCCCCCTCTTCCTCTCTCTCCCCCTCTTCCTCTCTCTCCCCCTCTTCCTCTCTCTCCCCCTCTTCCTCTCTCTCCCCCTCTTCCTCTCTCTCCCCCTCTTCCTCTCTCTCCCCCTCTTCCTCTCTCTCCCCCTCTTCCTCTCTCTCCCCCCTCTTCCGCTCTCTCCCCCTCTTCCGCTCTCTCCCCCTCTTCCGCTCTCTCCCTCTCTCTCCCTCTCTCCCCCTCTCTCTCCCTCTCTCTCTCCCTCTCTCTCTCTCTCTCCCTCTCTTCTTTCATGAGAGACGGTCTCACCTGACGACCGGAAACCGATTAGCCTGAGGTCCACAAAAAGCAATTGTAATAAGTGAATGGTTGTTACAGTCGACTCCGGTGAACTCGGATATAGTGAACCGTCGGTTATAGTGATCTTAAATCACTGGTCCCGTTTCTCTTACATTACAAATAAGCATAAGAAGATTCGTTATAGTGAACCTGAACCTCGGCTATGGTGAACGTAGGAAATAGAATATCCTGGGAATTAATTGGATCTCGTACGTTATTAGGCGAGTAAAAGGGCCTTTAGAGAGTAGGACGATCGTTACAGATCCCGACCGCTGCTCGATTCCGACCACTCCCCTGTCGCGACGGTTGTTCCACCCCGACAGTTCCCCGATCCTGTCCGGTCGTTCCATCCCGACAGTTCGCCGATCCTGTCCGGTCGTTCTACCCCGAGTTTCTCGATCCTGTCCGGTCGTTCCACCCCGACAGTTCCCCGATCCTGTCCGATCGTTCCATCCCGACAATTCCTCCATCCTGTCCGGTTGTTTCACCCCGACAGTTCCTCGATCCTGTCCGATCTCCCCTCCCCCCAATCCGGACCGCTCCCGATTCCGACTGTACCTCGATTCCGACCGTCCCCGATTCCGAACCTTAACACTCCGCTCCCAACCGCTCCGATCTCCTTCGCCCCTCATTCTGCTTCCACCATCTGGACCCGTCACTCCAAAGCACCGTTTTCTGTGTCCATCTATTTTCCGTTGACTATGCGTCGGCTCCGTACACCCCAACTTGCGTTGTTCCAACTCACTTCGTTGCACTAAGTCCCATCATTACCTCGTCTTCTCTGACACCTTTGCCGCCGACAGCCCTTTTCGCTCGCCTTGTTACTTTTCTCACCATGCCTCCACTGACTTGCAGTACACTCAATTACGATGATCACCTCGTCTACCTTCTGCTCCTTCGCAATTCCGAATCCCATTTCCAACCCTCTGCTCGTCCGCACTTTTCCTTGCAGCCACGATTCGAAACTTCGCAGCGTTCTTCGCTACGATAACTCAACCCCTCCTCCAGCAGGCCAAATCATATTTCACTTTACCAGGACAGGACTCACCACATCACATGCGGCACGTACCAGGCCACGCCGCTAGTCGGCACACCTCCCCACACGGCACAGCGTGTCGCTCGGATATCCACAGCGCACGCTGCTCGGCAGGGGGAAAACGCCGCTGTTTCGCTATGCAAATTGCGCCGTTTGATAGTCATCTGTAATGCTTCCAGTCGGCGGCGCGGTGCGGGCCTGGGAGAGGGTGAGCGGGGCGGGGCAGGGCGGTGAGGAGAGGGGCGGGAAGAAGTGTGGAGGGACAGCGCGGGGCGGGAAAAGAGGAGCTGGAAAGGATGAAGCGGGGAGGGGCGGAGAGGAGTGGGGCGAAGTGGGATGGGATGGAGCGGGAAGGAATGAAGCATGGTGGGATGGAGTGGGTCGGGACGCGACAAGATAGGATGGGACGAAGCGGGTCGGGTAAGGACGGAATTGAGGTCGGGACGAAACGCGACGAGTTGTGACGGAATGCGTCGAGTTGAGACGGAGCAAGTCATGGCGGAGCGGGGCGGAGCAAGGCGGGGCGGGGCAGGGCGGGACGGGGCAGGGCAGGGCGGGACGGGGCAGGGCGCGACGAGGCAGGGCGGGACGGGGCAGGACGGGACGGGTCAGGGCGGAACGGGTCAGGGCGGGACGGGTCAGGGCGGGACGGGGCAGGGCGGGACGGGGCAGGGCGGGACGGGGCAGGGCGGGACGGGCCAGGGCGGGACGGGGCAGGACGGGACGGGGCGTGGCGGGACGGGGCGTGGCGGGACGGGGCGTGGCGGGACGGGGCGTGGCGGGGCGGAGCGTGGCGGGGCGTGGCGGGACGAAACGAAACGGAGCGGAGCGGGATGGGGGCGTGGAGGAGAACGGAGGAGTGGCGCGGCGCAGCTCCGAGACGGTAGCGCTGCTCGGCGTGAGCTGTGGAATACCTCGGCGCCGAGGGCGGTATTAAACAATTTCTGCGACGCGGCGGCCGGCGCGGCTCTCTGTACCAGAAGCAGCCCGCGGACGGCAGCCGCTTCGGTCGCTTGCATATTCAAGCGGCTAAGTAGCAGCGGCTGCTCACGGGGCATTAACGAGGTTATTATATTTCCAGTCAGCGATCTTCTGCAGTCTCATCGAAGCCTTCATTACCCCTAAGCCGGATATGACTGCCGTCTATCGACGAGCTGGATCTATCACGAGCGCCGGGCACAGGAGACCACACACGAAAGCTCCCTTCCGCCGCCGCCGCAGTCGCTAAGTGTTCAGAGGCATGTAGCGCGTGCTCCCTTTTGTCTACCGAAGCGTGTTCTGATTTTTATCTTTTTGATTGTTTTTTTTCTCTTATCGCGGTACCTTGTGATAACATTTCAACGAGTACAAACTGACGTAGGTTGTATTTGCTTGGGGTTGCTGACAGCAGGAAAGGACCGGTAGAGTAAGAAGTTTAGAACGTCGTGCAGAGTTGCGAAGTTGTTGAATGGTTCTGGTTGGGATGTTAGTTGGGGCATGCAAGATGTTGACTGGGAATGTCATGACAAAACAAACACTGTAGAAGCAAATGTGTTCGCTCGGATATGGAAAAAAAATATATTGCCTTTCCGATTGTTCGACCGTTATTACTGCAACGTGTGTGTATGTGTATATATAAATATAATGTACTATTAAATAAATTCTGCGCAGATGAATACAAGTGATGAAATTGACCTCTCAAATGGGAGTATTTAATGCATATTTACCCTCCCTCGCACATGTAAAAATTATCAAAACATGACCTTCCTCGTGCGCCGCGAGAGCGAGTGTAACTATCTCTGTTCGTCATCGCTCCATGGCATTAATCTATTCCATCGTACATGTATTTCATATCTCATACTAACACGCTATGTTTTCCATTATTCCTTACATTTTTAATCCCTTCTGTTTTTCATTTTTACTTACTTTTATCCTCAGTTGCACTCTTCACGTTCGTGGTATTTCATAATTATTTTATATCAGACGCTTTTTTCTTTTAATCATGCGAATTTACGTTATCATATTCCATTCTTATGAGCAATGTATTATTACTAAATCTTCAACATATTTATCTTTAATTAACACTTTACCTCATCTCTAGCTCACAATTTTCCTATTTACACTTCTTTTATTTAATTAATAGGTTCAATTTTTTCCCACAATGAAATGATATATCAAATATATGAATCCAATATCAAAATCAACAATTCTCTCAACCTAATCGAGTTTCACGAATTTGTATCTTCCTCACTGCCCACTGATCACAATGGCGTTTACTCCCAGCGCTCTTGCACCACTTCTTGTTCCCCTCCGCGGGGCATCGACGCGTCCCTTCATTGCCAGCTGCCTCGCGTCCCCGCCCCGCCCGCTCCACCGGCCAGCCCCCCCGCCGCCCGCTCCACCGGCCAGCCCCCCCCCCGCCCGCGGCGAGGCTCGGTGCCCGGCAGTTGCCCGCGTTTGAAACCCGATCGACCGGGCGGCGCGGGGGCGGGGCGGGGCGGGAGCGGGGGCGGTGTGGGGGAGGTGGCGGCAGGGCAGAGAGGGAAAGGTTCGAGGGGGCGGGAGCGCGAGGGCGGGGTGGCGGCGGGGGCACATGCAGCATGGAGGTGGGGACGGCGTGGGAGCTGGGGCAGGGACGGGATGGCGGCATCGGGGTGGTGGCAGGGGCGGTATCGGTGGAGACAGCACGGGTGCCGCAGCGGGGGCGGGGTGGGGGTGGTGGCAGAGGCGGCGGTGGTGGGGACGGCACGGGAGCGGGGGGCGGTGGCGGTGTTCGCGGCTGGGGGTGGCGGCTTGGGGGGTGGCGGCTTGGGGGTGGCGGAGGCGGGGACGGCATGGGAGCGGGAGGGCGGAGTTTGCGGCGTGGGAGCGGTGGCTGTGGCGTGGAGGCGGGGACGACACGGGAGCTGGAGCGGGCGGAGCGGGAGCAGAAGCGTGGGCGGGGCGGGGGGCGGCGGACATCGACGGCGGGGGAGGGGCGCGTTGGTAGTTACGGGCTGTGCACCGGCAGCGCGTACACTGCCCTCCCCCCGCCATCCAAAAGGTCATCTGTCAACGTCATCGCGGATATTCGCCCGGAAAGTATGACCGAAACCTCAGGTATCTTAATGACGGGGAGGGCGACGTAAATTTATATCGCGGCACTGCCAGGGCTGAACACGCTGATGCGGTCGCTGGGTAGCCCTGCAGGCAATGCAGGCTGTGTGCTTCCACGCATTTCACGTTTGGAAACGTAGATCATCTGTTCATCTCACTCTATGCATTTATCGATATCCGAAAACGATAGATTCTCTCTACAAAGCAATACTACAATAAACAACGACGTAAGCTTACACAACTAGAATCGGTGTACCGAGGACCACTCTGTTCTGCTGTTAGTTAATCAGTTCCAACCTACAGACAAATTACGATCTAGAAAAATCTGTACGTGTATTAAGTTGAAACGGGACATATCATATTTTGGGAATTGAGTACTTACCGAATTACGTAGTTATAAATTTTTCCTTTTTCATTTTTAACGTTTAACGTTTTTATTAACATGTTTTCTAACACACAAATTTGCAAGTGTTCGTTTTTTTGAAAAAGTCACTTGGAAGTGTTAAAAAGTGTACCCAAAAAGTTAACGATATTTGATACTTGCGATCATCTTTTGATAATCCACAAGACAGCAAAATGCATCGTAACGATCCAATCCATTTAAAGGAAGAACTACCAAACGCGCTGAGCGAAGCGATGAACCGGCTTCAGTCCGACACACGAGGCCTGGCTCTTTGTGGCCGGCCCGGGGCTTTCGGCAGGCCCCGTCCGCGTCGGCGGTTGCGCAAGAGGTAAGTTGAGCAGATCGGCTCGGTTGCCGAGAGAAGAGCTGTTTGACAGCGCCCCGTTCCCCCAGGAATCGTGTTTCCATGTTCATGTTAATGGATTCGATGAGTGACATCCCTTTGCCCGATTCCCCGAAGACAGTTTATCTGGAACAATGTGTGGAGCAAAAAGAAGGAAAGACCGTCTCTGGAAGGTGTGAAAATGAAAGTCCTCGGAGAACAGTTGTAAACACGTTACTCGTGAAAAATGGTACGCACTGTTAAAGAGTCTTTTAAGCGGTTATTTCAGTTATTTATCTCCACGAAGATATGTTTTATAGCAGGCAAGCGGAACGTTCTGTGGAAAAGCTACCTCAACACCTGTCGCGAGTTTCTGTGAACGCCCTCTGTCCCAAAGGTGCAAGGTGAACCCAAGGCGTAGTCTCGCTTTGATTGCGCTGTCCCGCAGAGACAAACAGATAAATAGCGAAGACGGAGAGAGCACGAGAGCGAGGAAAAGAGACGGGCGACAGACGCAGAGCGCTGGGGCGCGCGCGAGGGAGAGAGAGAGATAGAAAAAGAAGTCGAGCGCGCGGACAATGGCCTCGCAGAATCAATCTCCACAAAAGCGCCAGGCATTTGTACACATTAGCCCGCTTCAGTTGCGAGTCCTTTAGGCAGAGGGCCGACGCGCAACGCGGGGCGGATGGGGGCGTGGGGGAGGCAGGGCGGGTTGGACGAGGGATGGGGAGTTGCGTAGGGTGGTGGACGGGCAGGGTGGGTTGGGCGCGGAGCAGAGTGGGACGATGGGGAGAGAGGGTTGGACAGATGACGATGGGGACAGAGGGGATGAGGGTTGGAGAGGAAGGGACGAGAAAATCAGGTAGGATGGAAGGGATAGTGTGGAGCAGAATCAGAGGAGAATCAGATGGAGTGATGAGGTGATTGGAGGGAGACGCTCGGGAAGGCAGTTTAGGGGTAGGGGTGGTGCAGGGCGAGAACGAGGTGGGATAGGGAGAGGGGAAAGCGGAGAGGAAAGTCACTGGAAGGACAGGGACAGGGCAAGGGACTGGCAGATGAAGGGCGGGTGCAGGGCGGTGTCAGAGTAAGGACTGGGGTGCGGCCTGAGGCGGGAGCAGGGGTGGGAGATGGTGGCTAGGGGGCAGGGCGGGGCGGGGCGGGGCGAAATGGTGGGCCTGGCGGTGGTGGGGAGGGGGTGGGAAGGGTCGGGGGCGGGGCGGGCGGGAAGGGGCGGGGCAGGGGGGCCGGACGGAAGCGGGAGCAAGGGATGGAACGGGGGCTGGGCTGGGGGAATGGCGGGGGATGGCGCGGTGACGGGGCGGGGGCCGAGCCGTGCGGTGCGGTGTGGAGCAGGGGGGGGCAGGCTGGGCTGGGCTGGGTGGGGCGGCTGCGGCGCTGTGCTCGAGCGGGATCTCATTTATTGACGTCGCGGGGACCCGAGCTGGGGGCAGAGACCGCGCCCCTCCCCTCTCCTCTTCTCTTCTCGTCTCGTCTCTCGGGCGAGGAGACGCGCTCACAGCGCCGCCGCAAACTTTGTCACTCGCGCTGCACGCCCTCCCTGTCGACACACAGCCACCGGAGCCAACGCCGTTTTAACTATTCACTCTCCAATGAGTCGAACCAGTCGGAATTGCTGTTCAGTAGCTAAATCGGGCCATCAGACGCATGGTTTATACTGTACCAAAACACTAAAAATCGTTTTGTGCATCTTTAGAACTCGAAGTGTGTCCGTGAACGTGCAACTCGTTTATTATACCGTAATTTAAACAGGAATCTAGAAAAAACTCGGAATTAATAATCTGAATAACTCGTTCAAATAGCTTCGTATATCATAAATATGAGAAAATGTGTGAAACAAGAGAATTATGCAAACTCAAAATGTAAATAGAAATATTTTTGCTGACCAACCATCTAAAAGATAATATTGTGGTGTTATTTTCGTTACTGCTGCCCGTGATAGTGTTTATAATGGGAGAGCGATGAATTCAATGAGTGGAAGTGAGAGTCAATTGTGGTATCAACTATGCGTGGGTCGATGGCTGCTTGATGTAGATATGCATGTGAGCTAGGGTAGCGGCATATAGGGCGGAGCAAGGAGGCTCGGTGAGGAAAGAAAGAGGTAAAGTGATGAGGGGGTAGAGGAGATGTGGAGGGAGGACGAAGAAACGGGAGGGAGCAATGTGAGGGAAGGGAGCGGGCTTAGTGGGTGGGCGAAGCGGGAAGGCGAAGCGGGAAGGCGAAGCGGGAAGGCGAAGCGGGAAGGCGAAGCGGGAAGGCGAAGCGGGAAGGCGAAGCGGGAAGGCGAAGCGGGAAGGCGAAGCGGGAAGGCGAAGCGGGAAGGCGAAGCGGGAAGGCGAAGCGGGAAGGCGAAGCGGGAAGGCGAAGCGGGAAGGCGAAGCGGGAAGGCGAAGCGGGAAGGCGAAGCGGGAAGGCGAAGCGGGGAGGCGAAGCGGGAAGGCGAAGCGGGAAGGCGAAGCGGGAAGGCGAAGCGGGAAGGCGAAGCGGGAAGGCGAAGCGGGAAGGCGAAGCGGGAAGGCGAAGCGGGAAGGCGAAGCGGGAAGGCGAAGCGGGAAGGCGAAGCGGGAAGGCGAAGCGGGAAAGCAAAGCGGGAAAATCAAATCGGGAAAATCAAATCGGGAAAATCAAATCGGGAAAGAAAAGCGAAAAGCAAAGCGGAATGGCAAGTCGGAGAGGCAAAGCGGAAAGGCAAATCAAGAAGACGAAGTGGGAAGACTGGGCCGTACGCACGGTGCGGTGCAGGGCGGTGCGGGTATGTGGGGCCCGAAGACGTGACGGGATGGCGGGATGCAAAGGCGGGTCCGGGAGGGTGCGGCGGGCGGAGTGTCCGGATGGGCGCAAAGTGGGCGTTGCCGGCGGCGCAGGGGGCGGCACGGAGAGCCACGCCCCTCCCACGACACGCGCTCTTCCGCCAGCCCTCGCTCCACGACTGAGGAAGTGTCGCTCCAACAAGCCAGAGGCACGAAGGCAAATTGTATGTACACGAGGGTTCATCGACTAGATGAGGGTTTCCGCGACTGCGTCAGTGGAGACATTTATCAAGGTTCGTAAGAAAAGCAACTCCAAAATTGTCCCTTTTTGAGTAAGTGTGGAAATATATTCTGAAAATAGCATATTTTTTCCTAGATAACAAGTAAAATATTGTTTTCAAAGCAGCTGAAATATTGGCACTGTCATTGTCCACGAAATAAACGGCTTTGTTCAGACGAAAAGTTTTTTCTACAAAATATGAATATTTGCGTTGCGTCACTTTCTTTGTGCAACGATGTTACAGAACGTCAAAGCTTCTTTAGTGAAACGCATCATTTAGGATTATTGTCAACTATATCTTGTAATAACCTAATAATACAACATATTGTACTAACATATATTTCAAACGCTTAATTTTTAAGTGTCAGAAATGTCATTACCTGACTTATCTCTAGGTCCTAAAATAGGTATTCGCACATTTCCCCTTCAAATCCACACCAAGTTGTGGCACCTCATGTTCGGGGCCTCCAAAAGTATGAAACTGGTGCAATCTGAAGAATCTTGCACATAAATGCTATGGCCCTGGAGCAGAAAAAAGTGACGCCAGCAGTTAACATCGAAAAGCAAACTGTATGCAAATGTGCCAGTCACAAAAGAAATCAAATACATTTGGAAAACTTAGTACTCTCCCACATCCTAGCGCAGATTATTACAAGTCTCCTGTCATTTCCGGTAGAAATATTATCCTTCACAACCTTAATGGACCTCCAACATCAATCGATAACAAGGCATCTGCCTCACTTACGTGAGAGTATTTATCGAAAATGTTTTCGAAGAAAATATTTCCCCGTGCGCCACAATCCCGCGCTTCCCCTTGGCGGGTGCGCGTAATAACTGAAAAAGCGCTTTGCGCGGGGGCGGCGCTCGCGTTTCAATCCCCCCGCTAAGCAGAGTGAAATGGCCATTAGTCTCCGGCGGGGCGTGCTCGGGGCGTGATGAATCGCTCTTTATGCCCGAGCACGGGCGAGCCGCGCGTGAGCGTGCGCGCCCAACACGAGCTGAAGGGGCCGGCAACTGCCAGGACCATCATTAAGTGCAGTGTTGTCAAATTGGGGGGGGGGGGCGGGTATTTCACTCAAACGTTCAAAATTCTTTTTTTTGGAGAAAAGTGAAAGTTGTCAATTCGGTGATTTTCTACATTTTACTGAAAGTGTTAATATGATTTGACAAGAATATATCAAAATTAAATTTCTAAATTGTTTCGTTCTGAAACTACTGTTTCCAAAATTGTATGAAATATTTGTGTGATGATTATGACTAAGGTTTTAGGATATTTCAATTGCTAAAGTCACTGATACCTGATGAAATTTTTGGATACTTCAGGTCACACAATGCACATGGCGAAGTTGATGAAACAATATATTAAAATACCCTTGTGGTACTCCTGCCTCGAAGACACTTCTGAACAAAAGATTCAAAGTTACAAAGGTAATAACTTCCAAAAACCTTCGAACGTAAATCTCGACAGTTACTACCATGGAAACATCGTTCCCTTTGTTCGAGTACTAAACAGAAGTATATCAGATTTCGACGTCATTTGGGGTACTGTTATCAAATGTAAACAAGTGCAATGTTGCATTTACTCCTAAATACATTGCTGTTTTTCTTCTCTAGTAATCTCCCAAATAGTCGCTCACTCCCGGTCTGAGATTCGTCAGATTATTAAGCTCTGCGCCACTCTGAGGGAAAATCACAAACGAGGTCACCGTGCACAAAAGAAATCTACGCGACCTCGTTTTCTCGCAAGGGAAGGATCAGCTGCTCGCGCAGGGATCGGAGCGGAAGCAGAAACGGCGAGAAAAGGATGAGAAGGACGAAGAGGAGAAAGGTAGAATGGGGAGATGGTGGTGGTAGTAGTAGAGGTAGTGGTGGTGGTGGTGGTGGTGGTAGTGGTGGTGGTGGTGGTAGTGGTGGTGGTGGTGGTAGTGGTGGTGGTGGTGGTGGTGCTGGTGGTGGTGGTGGTGCTGGTGGTGGTGGTGGTGGTGCTGGTGGTGGTGCTGGTGGTGGTGCTGGTGGTGGTGCTGGTAAGTAGTGGTGGAGGCAGAGGTCAATGCTGCTAATAAGCGGCTACGCGGTAGCTAGCTAATGAAAGGGAAAGCTGCCTGTCGTGGGTACAAAGACCGCTGTACCGAAGGCGGCGCCGCCGCCGCAGCGCCATATGGGAAAAGGGGAGGGCGAGGAGGCAGAGGCGGCAGCAAAAAGAGGGGTGGTGTTGGGAGCGATGGAGACGGGAGCGGAGGTAACAGTAGCAAAGGAGAGCGGCGGAGGAGGGCGGCGGAGGAGAAGGACGCAGAAGGAGGGCGGCGGAGGAGGGCGGCGGAGGAGGGCGGCGGAGGAGGGCGGCGGAGGAGGAGGGCGGGGGCGGAGGAGGAGGGCGGCGGAGGAGGAGGGCGGCGGAGGAGGAGGGCGGCGGAGGAGGAGGGCGGCGGAGGAGGAGGGCGGCGGAGGAGGAGGGCGGCGGAGGAGGAGGGCGGCGGAGGAGGGCGGAGGAGGGCGGCGGAGGGTGGCGGCGGAGGGTGGCGGGAGGTGGCAGGGCCTAGGAAGGGGAATGCGGAGCCGGAAAGTTGAAGCAATGCAGCGGGGGCGATGGTTGAATCGCAATGTGGCTTCCAGGGTATAACAGCAAGGGGTATTAGTTCGACAAAGAAATCGAAAAAGATCGCAATAAAATTCCGCTGTCGGAGACTAATTGAGAGCAGTAACGAGAAAAAGAAATCCAAGGCTGAGAAAAGAGTCTGAAGAAGGAAGCAATGACAAAAATCTATAAAATAAGAAAGAAAAGACACTTTATAAACAAAAACATGACATAAACTGAAGAGGTACTAGCACAAAACGTAATAATTACTGTATGGGAAGAAAAGAAACCAGAAAATCATGAGTTTAGTGTCGATTGATCAGGGAGATTCTGAAGAAACATGACGGACACGTAGAAAAAGCACAACACGAATGCAGTCGCGATGAATCAGCACAACTGCTTCCAAAAACTGCAATTGCAACAAACAACAACTACATGCAACAAAAAGACCACGAAATATTCGCTTTCACACGGTGCAACAATCGAACAACCAGAATCAGCACTGCAGCAGGTGTCAGTTGTGTCACATTAATATACAACGTTATTCACTCGTATGAAACCATTTCATTAATATTCAACGAGAAAATGAAGCTCGTAATTTTTAAACTCTGAAAAGAAGACGGTAATCTTGATATCGATCACCGGCACAAATTAAACGTCACTCTATTACTTCCGCCTTTTATAACAACGGAGAATGAAGTTGTTAATGGGGGAATGAACGACAATATGTTAGAACTCAACAGAGCACAAAGAAGAAGATGTTAATGTTACATGAACACCTACCAAAGGAAAAACAAACCTGGAAAGTTCTTTCTCAAGTGCGTCGAATGTTTATTTTGCAAGTAAATGGCTTGTGTATCAAATAGATAATTCCATCTATTCTTTGGTTATCGTTGGAAAAGGAATGTTAACTGTCAATATTACCTTGCACTGAATGACGTGTAATTTTTTAGGTTTACTTGTATTCATTGAGCCATTTTAAGCATTATTCTGGTACTCATTTGATATTCTTCTCGTAATTCTACTTCAGAATACCTAAACGTCACAATGACAAACATTATGAACAAAACGGATAGTAACTATCCCACACAGAGCTCTGAAATGGTAAATTTGTCAACAATGTAATCATCCGCTTTGCCAACTGATAGAACATTTAATTTAAAATCACTGTGTTTTGGCTTGCGTGAACGGAACAATTAATTTATCTTTGGAGATACGATCCATCATACTTAAGAGTCTGAAATGGCGGAAATTTATAAACTCTTCCAAAACAAGGAGACATGCTATTGCCATTAACATTTTGAATTAAAATACATTTCTGGGAAAGAAATTCAGAATGAGTGGTGGTAGAAAACGCATAAATTTAAAGTACAGTGCTACCTTCCCATTGGGAGTAATCAGAATATGTACCCGGTTTTAAGCTCTTTAAATCTGCTGTCCTGAAAAATTTACCGTCCTCCACATTCTACAGTTTTCTTTATGGTATCTTCAACTACAGCACGAGCGAGTTTGCACCCGAATGTTTTCACACTTCCAGACTGTACATTCGTTCCGGTGGCATTCTGCCATTCCTTACTCCGTCTGCAATCGGTTTCTTCCAGGAACCCCGTCGCGTTATGGCGTGCGCAAGCGTGAACGGCACGCGTGTCTAAAGAGGCGTGAAGTGCCGCGCAGGAAAGCCGTCCAAAATCCCTCCGCTGCGCCGCGCCGCGCCGCCGCCTAACACACCGCCGCAGGAGCTTCCTAAATCGAGCTTTCTCGAGTACGAAACGACCGCGAAAATAGTGCGACCGTCTATTTTGGGTGCCGCCCGCCCTCCCGCCCGCCAGTTCGCTTCGACGGGGCTGGGCGAGGCGGGGCGGGACGGGGCGGGGCGGGGCAGGAGGCGAAGAGCGGAATGGGGCGGGGCGGGGCGGGCGGCGAAGAACGGAATGGGGCGAGGCGGGGCGGGGCGGGTGGGGCAGGGCGGGGCACAGCAAAGCGTGAAAGAGGCGCGGTGCCGATCGAAGTTTTCAGGGCGCCGCGCCACGGCCGGTGGCAGAAACGGAAGTGGGTGCGGGGGGTTGGGTGATTATGTCTGAGAGCGATGGTGGCGGTGGTGGCTTTTGTGGCAGGAGTGGTTGTGTTGGTGGCAAGCAGCGATGGCGGCGGGCTGGGGCCGTAGTGGTGGAGATGGCGATGGCGTTGGTGGTGGAGGTGACTGACGATGGAGATGTCTGTCGCGATGGCGATGACTGTGGTAATGGAGGTGACGTTGGCGGTAGCGATTACGGTGGAGATTTGCAGGCGGAGAAACAGGCACTACCAGTGTAGAGCGTCGATTCTGGGTGACGGAGGTGACGAAGCGGGGCAGCCGTGGTGTGTGGCAGAGGCGGCAGTGAGGGCGGCTAGACGAAGAGGGTGGCACCAGTTACAAGCAGAAGCAGCGAGGATGAAGGGGATGGAGGCGATGTCAGGGACAGCAGCATGAGGCGAAGGCGGGGCGAGGCAAACTTTCAAGGAGCGAGACGACAATTCCAAGGAGTGTGGTGACGGTAGAGGAAGGAATTGGACGGCGGGAATATGTGGCTCAAGAGTTAGGAGGCTCAGGCTGCGTGGAAATTTGACAGGAAAGATGCTAAGGAAAGGAATGGAACGAAAAATGTGTGAACTACAAATACCACGCTGTTTTATTTCAACAAGGATATTTCGACGATATATTTTTCATCTTTTCGTGCCTCGTTTTTGTTTGGACGTTAAGAAGGTAAAAGACACGGTACAGCTTGTATTGGGAGGTCAGTGACCGAGGAAAAATCATTGCTTTCCATTTCAATCTGATCAATCCCGCAGTAAACAAATCGTTTCTCGGCAGCGAGATTTCCTTTTTTCACAGTCTGAATTCCTCTACAGTCCCATCATTTCATTCATTCTTTATAAAATACCATTATCAATAAAAAAGGGAAGTTTACTGTAATTGCACATTCTCTATGCTAAAAGTTACAGCAGTAGAGCGATAAACTATCCACAAAACAGGAAATCATTAAAATTATTGTTTTATTGGCAATTAAATGGAGGAAATTCCTACAAATCAATAAACTTTTGAATCGATCATGATGAAAACTCTGACGAAATATATTCTTTTAACCTCTAATATTCTTTTAACCTGTATTTCTCCCTGTATTGTTTCTAAAATACCGCTAATTATGTATTTGTCAACGTTGTAATATACAAAATATTACAGAACAAACGCTGCGCGTTAATCTGGACGGACGGAGCTGTAATATACAAAAATATTACAAAACAAACGCCGCGCTTCAACCTGGACGGTCGCGGTTACTAGGTAACGAAGGTTGTTGACGCGCGAGAAGGGGGCCCTGGACGAGAGAGAGTTGGTGGTTGACTGGCATCCTGGTGGTAGCGGGCGCGTATGTAACCTGAATTATTAAAGTTGGACATCGACGCGAATAGGGAGGACAAATTGTGGAACAAGTGTGCAAGAAGTGAGCAGCAAGAAAGAAGCAGACGGATTTTCGGCGCGGAAGTCAAGGGGCTACGAACTGCGGGGCCATCGTTTCACAACGCCAGACAATTTGGTACAGTGAACTTAATGCATGAAATTAAGCAAGAGAATTTTTATATTGTTAATCTCATATCCCATTTCTTAATAAACAAAAATTATTGTTGTGCCACGTTGTGTGTAATTCCTTCGGGACATAAACAATTTCAGACTTCCAGGCTTCTCTGTGTAGAGGGCAATCCAGTGACAACCAGCCTGCAGGTAAGCGTGCAGGTGTGTCAACATATAGATCCCAAAGAACTGAGCTAGTAAATTAAATTAGATAAAATTAGTCATTCATTATTTTATCACAACGTATTATCACCGGTTTTTCCACGAGAACTTTAGCCGTAAAGCCCCGAGTAGAGTTCACAAACAATAGTTTGTGAGTGTGCAGAAAATAAACGTTATCAAGCATTGACATGACACAAAACACGAACTGCTGACTCCTCGGCAGCCTGGTGGCCACAAAGGAGCAACTAGCCGAGACCTGCACCGACAGCCATAGCCGCGAAGGTGATAGCATCGGCCATTACGAGCAAGGGGCGGGACCGACGGAGGCGGCAGCGGTGGCAGTGGTGGCGGCGACCGCCCTGATGAGACTATACCGGAGTCCTTTTTTATCCGCCCGACACATTACTTGTAATTACAGCATCGAAAAAAATCTATGATTTAATCTCTTTCTTGCATTGACACGTGCGTAATAAGGTCTCTCACCTTTCCCAACACGATTTTCCTTTCTGGAAACTCGAATATCAAGGTTAATATTATATCTACGTTGAAACGATCTCTGTTAATTCTGCAGTCCTTATAAATTTATGGCACAGGCAACAGATTAATTTAGGCACGCCCCAACGCTATTTTGTTAGCTAAGAATAAAATAGTACTCTTAAAATAAGAATAAAATTAGAAGGTAATTCACAGTTCATGGTCATCAGGTAGCGCTGTAACCTAAGCAACGGCCAATGGGAAGTTTCGGCATTTTCAAAGGGTTGTCACTGCCTTATGTTGCAGAACAAATTAATCGCATTCTCCAAAATGTAGTTATTCAGCTGAGCGGCATTACAATGTCGAGAGTGAGATTAATTCTGTTGAAGTGAGTTGGTTGCGTGAGCGGAAATTGTAAGTAGCGTGTGCTGTTGGTTTTGTTGTTGCTAATCGGATATCGTTATGTGGTCTCGCTTCACACTCCTCTGTCAACTACCTTGTAATTTGATGAAGACCTTTACATATGTGTACTGCACAGCACGAGAAGGGCAAGCTCCTCAGATCTAGATGAAATTTCTTAGTCGGATATCATGATACGTTTCAATCAACTCAGAACTACAATAAGGAAAACTGAATTCATGTTTAATACTCATTTATTTCGACATTTGGCAGTCTTTCTGTATTACGTGTACATTATCTCGGTAAGTCTAAATCTGCGACAGCTTTTGGGTACTGTTGTGCTCTGATTTACGTCGTCTGCCTCTTGTAGTCCCATGAACAATAAAAAGCCAGTGGTTTCCTAACATCTTTTGAATCGAGTTCCTGCGCGTAGGTCGAATAGAGCGTCGGGAAATTAATTTAGAATTCCAGGAATGAGATTCGCGACGACGGTGATGGTGAGAGCGGAGTTCTTTTCTTCGAGGAAACGTCGGCACATGCCCACAGCAAGAAATGTTTTATCTCCACCAGAATTGCAGGGAAGACTAATTGGGGAAGATCATTAAAACTTCTCTTTAATACTCCTCGATACTGTAGTTAAAGGGCGGAGTGTGGCGGAGTAATTTGTCTTGTCTGATGTTCACAACGATTCAGGACAAAGCAGAACAACTCTCGCTAAGTGACAAAAGCAGACATCCGTTTCAAAATCTGGGGGTCCTTGGAGCGTTTGGAGACTACAGTTAAACTAGTGATGCTACAACATGAAACAAACTTTCTCGAATTATGTGTAACGATTACACAAAATTATATTAATTATACATGTCTATTATTTCTACTCTTATGTGCAAATTAGTAAAAAATTTTGGATAGAGCAGAGCGTGGGCTTTCACTTCTGAAGTCATGAGTACAAATCTCGACTTCTCCGAGTGAAATTTGACTTTAAACAAATGTTCGGTTTGCATTTCTCTCGCTAATTATTTAATTTCCCCATTACGTAACTGTAAGGCTAGGTTCCTAATCTAATTAAATACGGAATTAAGCGATTCATGTTCACATTATCCAAAATGGGAGGAAGTCGGATCAACTCCAAATCATTCTTTGGACTTGTCATGTCGACAAATCTGGAGAGAAAGTACAGTTGAAGAATAAACACTATTTGTATTATTAAATCAATTTTAGAACTAAAACAACTTTAAAAATTCAGATCTTAATGCATATAACGTAAATATTTCATTTTAAAAGACTACTTCTACAGCACTGAACATTGATTTGCTTTCTCGTGAGCACTCAACTTATACTCACGTTTTTACGACGGAATACATATTCCTTTTGTTGATGTTTTACTTCAATATTTTTGTAAGGTTCTCTCGGGAGGTACGTGGCTCTAGTGTCTTGAACTCTTACGCCTTTACAATTCCGAACAATGGGAAATAAGATAACCGTATATCGTTCGTTGCCTCCGTCGCGATGTTCAAATCCACGCACCCAGAACACGAAGACGCAAAGGCAGCGGTGGTGATGGCAGAGTCGTCGGTAAAAGTGGTGGCGGCGACGGTGATGGAGAAGGCCGCAGGATAGATAAAGGCAACAGCGGGCGGATGCAGGCAGCGATAGTGAAAGGAGAGGGAGGAGGAGGAAGAAGAGGAATCCGAGAGGGAGGAAAGAGAAAAGGAGAGGGAGAGGGAGGAGAGGGAGAACAAGAGGAAGAAAGAAAGGGAGATGAAGAGGGAGAAGAGGAAAAAGGAGAGGGAGAAGAAGAGGAAGAAGGAAAGGGAGAAGAGGCAGAAGGAGAGGGAGAAGAAGAGGCAGAAGGAGAGGAAGGAGAGGGAGAAGGAGAAGAAGGAGAGGAGAAGAAGAAGGAGAGGAGAAGAAGAAGGAGAGGAGAAGAAGAAGGAGAGGAGAAGAAGAGGGAGAAGAAGAAGAGGGAGAAGAAGGAGAGGGAGAAGAAGGAGAGGGAGAAGAAGAAGGAGAGGGAGAAGAAGAGGAAGAAAAAGATGGAGAAGAGGAAGAAAGAGAAGGAGAGGGAGAAGGAGAGTCGACGGCAAAGGCAGTGGCGATGGTGTTAGCAAGGGCAGAAGCCATCGTAAAGCATAAGAGGTGGGGGCAGCAGGCGGCGGGAGGATGCGGTGGTGGCAGCAGCAGCAGCAGCAGCAGATGCGAACGGCGCGAAGGAGGAGGAAAAGAAGGTGGCGTTGGGGGCGATGTAGGAAGCAACGGCGAAAGCAGAGGGGAAGCGCACGCAAGCCAGAGACGAATGGCCGCGGCATTAGGCCTCATAAAGAAGATGGACTACGACTTCACCCAGAAACCGTGCGGCGAAAGCCGTGCGAAGGCGGTCACTACGCAAATTGATGCGTTCAGTGCAGCTAATCGAGTTGTTCAAGCTCTTTTCAAAGCTATTTACACCAATAGGCCTGCCAGGATTCAATCAACAAAACGCAACACATAAGATTAGTCAGTATAAAAAAAAGTAGTAAATTATTTAATAATGTCAGTAATTACTGCCAACTGATCTAGACATAAATGAATGTTTAATTGTGAATTAATATTACTTTTTAATTCTATTTCTACTAGCGAACTATTGTATTAACTTATCAATCATCCCAAAATAAAACACATGTATTATTAAATGCAAATATATGAGTCAATTGTTTTATCGCTGACACTACATTTCCATTTCCATTATTTTCGGCCTCACATAAAACAAAACAATTTGCAATTGCTCTGTTTGAAAATCTCATAATGAATGTTTTATCTACCACGATATTCATAACGTAACATGTCTTGTGTTCATGGCGAAATGTACCTGTGAAAGCGTGCGCTCGCAAAATATCGAACGCTATGTATCTGATGGGCCAGCAAACACTTCGGTTTTCTACGAGTATGCTCCATCTTTTCTGTCGCTGTGTTGTTTTATATTTTTTTTGTCGTTAACATAAGCAATTTTCAACACTAGCTGCGAAAAAAAAAGCATCACTGTTGCCATAAGAGACCGTACTACAAACTTTACCTCAGTCGCGCCATAACACTTTATTTCCGCCATCACCTACATTTTCCTGACTGCCACAAGACCATAGCACTTTTTCGTTTCTTTGTTTGGCAATTTAACCATTATCTGCGAAAAAGAAACGCATCACTGTTGCCATACGAGACCGTACTACAAACTTAACCTCAGTAGCACCACGATACTTTATTTCCGCCATCACCTACATTTTCCCGACTGCCACAAGACCATAGCACTTTTTTGTTTCTTTGTTTTTGAAATTTTATGCACTAGCTGTGAAAAAGAAAAGCATCACTATCACCGTACGAGATCGTACTACAAACTTAACCTCAGTCGCGCCATAATACTTTATTTCTACCATCACCTACATTTTCCCGATTGCCACAAGACCATAGCACTTTTTTGTTTCTTTGTTTGCAATTTTACCCACTATCAGCGAAAACGAAAAGCATCACTATTGCCATAAGAGCACGTACTACAAACTTAACCTCAGTCGCTCCATGATACTTCATTTCCGCCATCACCTACATTTTCCTGACTGCCACAAGCCCATCGCATTCTTTTTTGTTGCTTTGTTTTGTTTTGTTTCCGAAACGCATTCAAACACCGGGATAATTCTCGTGATCTGCGCGCAAATGGCCGCGGCTGCGACAGCCGCCCCGGGGCGCTCGGTGTTTGTCAGGCTTTTTGTTTGGCGTCGCAAATGAAACGCAGCGCCCGCCAACCGGCCGCCGCCGCCGCCGCCGATCGGCGCGTGCGAGCTCGTCCCAGCATTGTGCGCAACCTCCCCCACTCCCTCCCCCAAGCAGTGCATTATCCGCGCTTTCACTGGCGCCCGCCACGCGCACGCACGCACGTACGCACGCAGCTCCGCACGCGGTTAAGTCTTTCATTTGTTTTAGTTGTTTGATGAAAACCAACAGTTTATCTTCCAATGAATTTAATAGTCAGCACGAAATAGTTTTTGTTGTTTTTTTTACATTCTCTAGCGCTGTATTGGATTCTGCCGTGTTCACGTGGGAATCACACTGGGGGGGGGGCGAGTGTTTAAAAATGTGCTTAAATTAGCTTTGCAGCAGACGGGAAGTCTATGTTTCGTAAGTTGGAGTCTCAATAAGTTATACTAAAGTTGTATGAGGGATAAACAAATATGTTTTAATTGTTTTTAGATGAATGTCGACCGTTTATTATTTGCTGAATTTTAATGTCATCGCGATTTTTTTTTTTGTATAGGACCGTATTTTTTACGGTCCTTCTTACATTTAAATCAGATCAGGTGCACTGTTTCAAAACACATTTTAGCTTTTCATCAGACGAGCAATCTGTACGCCTTACCGATTTTACACAACGTCTTTATTTTTGAGGCAGCTATCGATGGTTTATTCATCATGAACTGTCAAGTGATGTCAACTTTCGATAATTAGAATAATTATGCTAATATAATGTAATCAAGTGTTTGTAAAGCAACAGTTACGTCTCGGCACTACGTCAAAAGATTCTGAGAGTTACATTAAATCCAAATACTAAAATTTGCTTCATTGCATTTGCAGACAGCTGTAATAACCTGAACAATCTTTCCAGTTTGCATTACGAGTGGCAATCTTGTGGAAGGAACCCTAACAAGATTTTGATCGACTAGTAAGAAATTACAAAGCAAATACGTTCCACACGTTTCACATTGATCCGCTTTCTACAAGTAATCTTCTTTACACGCCACATGACTTTGTCATCGAACCGTCGACGACGTTAAGCATCTATGAATCTTACCCTTTAGAATACCGAATGGAATTCTAATCACCCGCCATCACAGCACGCAGCGATTAATTTCACGCGAGGACGCTTTCGCGCGTCGAAATAAGCTTGGTCATGCTCGGAAACAGTCTGCCACTTTCTCTTTCTACGACGCGACCCACGTTCGAAAAATAAAGAAGAAACACGCAGACGACGAAAGTTCAAGACTCTTAAAATGATGCAACTGTCAGACGGTGCTGACAGGAGACACGAGGAATTTGTCAACCTGGGGATTTACACTTGGAGCATTCTTTCTTTTGCTTCCTTCGTCAGACGCGCTCGCCCGTTTCTTTTTCCTTCCCCACACTTTCGTCACGAGCCCCTCGTTTCCCGCATTCCACATTCCTTTCACCGACAGGGAGAGAGGCTCAGTGCATCGCTGATTGCCACTGCAGTCCGTCTGACCGGGAGGTCCTAGGTTCGAGTCCCGACGGAGGCAGGATTTTCGACAATAGCTTGTCAGCTATTCAGTCGCTGTCGGGAGGAGAATTCTAGCGGCCAGCTGCTCTGATCGATAATTTTCCGTGGTTTCTCCGCTCAGCACTAGGCGAATGCCGGAGAAGTACCCTAACAACAGGCCACGGACCGCGCGCGATCTTTCCTTCCTCTTCCTTGTCCTATCCTTTCCCTTTACACACACATTTACACCTCACATGCACGACACTACCACACATGCCGGAGACCAGTCGGGAGCTTAGAGCTCGTCCCGGCTGGGGAGGTGCCCCGCTGGTAGGGGATACCTAGTTGAGGGGAACCCCGATAGTCGACGGTAGGTCGGTGCCGGATCTCGCCATCCAGCGGGGAAAATATCACCACCACCACCCTCCCAGAAAAAACACGCACTACACTTACGGGACTAATCTTTACTAACCTCTGTAGTTGACGCGCCCGGAATCACTAACAATCAATCATTTCACCGACTGCTCTTCGCGACGCCTACTATCCATTTATCGGTGGCGCAGGCTGGGACAAACGCACACGCAATGAAGCCGGTCAGGAAAAAAAATAAAATAAAAATAAAAAAAAGCGGAGAAAGAAGAAAGGAGTCGGCGAGGAAACGCCACAAGGCACGGCGGCGCGGTCCGCGTGCGATGTATAGATTCGACCTTCTCCCTGTAGGGGCGGCAATCGATTAGAATCGATCCGACCCGCCCACCGGAAGCGAGAATAAAACGAGAGAAACAGACGAGCCTTCTCTCCGTGGCTCTACCTGGAGTTGGATGTCTCTCAGAAGCGAACACGCGAGGATATTGGGGATCTTGGGTACAAGCATGACTCAAATATCGTTCACTTCTAACAGAACCGTCAAGAAAATTTCTTTAACATACAAAAATATGTTAAAATATTTTGATTCTTTTCTCCAAGGGTTTTGAACATCCATTATTATACGTCACTAAACCAAGACTTAATATAATGAGATTTGAAAATGCGTTCATTATTTTCTGAAAAAGGAAGATTTAAACGGATAATAAACTTGAATGATTTCTTTCTTTTAAATAACAATAACTTATTGCATACAAATTCAGACGGAGTAAATTCCACAACATTCACTTTTTGAAGTGATCTTGAAGTGAAGCATTGTCAAAAAAAGTGATTTTTCATTGCAAAGTGAATACAATCCTACGATAAAAGACATCTACGAAGAGTGCATTAAAATAATCCAGCTTTTATTCTGTATTCTTTTTACAAACTATATCGAGTTGAAAAATTTAACGTAATCTCCAAATTCATTTACCTCAAAACCCAGTTTTTGCGGAGTTTCGCCGATATACCGACAATGTAATACTGAGCAAAGAGAAATAAATTATTTAAAAAAACACCATTGGCCGCGTCTGTCGCATGGCCATCGTGTTGCTCCACGCCCAGATGGATATCTCCGCACGAGGACGGGAGGACAGCCGCCACAAAGAGCGCGACCTCGCACGCCGCCGCCCTAGCCCGTCCCCTCCCCTCCTCACCCCTCCCCTTCCCCTCCCCGCCCCCGCGCCCTCCTGCCGCCGCGTAGCGGAATCCTACAAGCTGTCCGTTCCTTTTATATGGGCCGCGCGCGCGCGGTGCAAGGGTTGGCCAAAACGGCTTCAGAGGCCCAAGACTCGCCTGCAAGAAGATTAAGAGCCAAAGGTCAAGCGAATGCCGGGGATGAGCTGGTGGATACGGCTTCAGAACAATCGGAAGCGCGGAATGTCAAATGTCAAGAAACGAGAAGATCCGATTGTATCCCTCGGCATCGCCTTTCTCAGACTTCAACTGACCTTTCGATTTGATGTATAAAGAAACTTATCCCATTCAAGCGCCGATTTCGAAGAAAATCGCTAGAGTTTACTTTGAGCCACAGAATTGAAGGTCTTCCATAAATTATCACAGATCTTTTTCTGAGAATCTTTTCAGCCAACATTTTATCAATATTCTAGCACGTGTTACTCTTTTTTCATTAAAACAATATTTTCACAACAGTATTAAAAGCTTTCACTGGGCATATTTTTATTGAATTGTAAAATATTACCTACTATGAATGTCCGAACACATATACCTGAAGTGTCCGTGTTACATACAAAATAAACACGTGTATTGGCAAACAAAATACTAAAAACATCCGTAATTTATTACAAATGTCGATGAATATAACAGGGACATATATAAAAGCAGAAACGTAACTTTGTGAAACATTTCCGAAAGATATTCACATCAGTTCGTAAAGTAAGTCGCCACGACATTACTGCCACATATGAAAACGTTTAACCGCACGCTCACGCAGCTGTGTCACTATTTGGACAGCCCTTCGCGCAAGGGCGCACGCCTCCCAGACGGCACAGCGAAGGGGGTGGGGCGAAGGAACGGCCCGAGGGGGAGGAGGGGGAGGCCTAAAATATTGAAAAACATTCATAAGACGGGAGAAGGCGGGTATTTTATGCGAGTCGTATAATACGTTCATAAAACCACACATTAAACGGAAGGAGAAGAACCAAATCCGTCCGGTTGGGGACCCCCGCAGCGGCTGCAACCGCGCCTCCGCGCGAGAGATCCTCTCAGAGAGCGGGCGGAGAGAGCGAAAAGAGAGCAGAGAGCGAGCGGGTCGCCGCCGAGCGGGGCGGCGGCGTTTAGCGGCAAATAAGGAGAGCGAGGGTACTCTCTTAAGGGCCGCGATAGAGTCATTTATCAAGAGGCTACTGCGGGAAATAAACAAGGAAAAGATGCTTCCCAACACTCTTAACGCCAGCAAATGGCCCTTTTTGGCAAAGGAAATTTATCGAAGACGAACACCCAACTTCTTTGACGCTGCTTTCTGCTTCATCGCGTGAAGCGAAGCTAAGGGTTTTTAATCTTATCGTTGATTTAATGATCATGGCCATACTTTGGCTGCACGCGCAAATTTATTATTTTTGAAGGATTAGATGCTTGATGAAGTAGTCGGGTATATTATGAGACACGTCAAAATAAAAATAAAAAAATAATAAAAAACGAGATGAAAAAAAGGAAATCGAGAGGGAAAGTTTTCATGCATGAAACGACCAAATTTATTACAATCAATTCATTAAGGATACATACATTTCCGAACGCTCGTCGTGGAGTTAAACGCTTCTGTCACGACAATCTGTGCAAGGCGTCCCGAAGTCAGGCGAAGTGAAAGAGGAGAGACGAGAAAGCAACGGTGAGGAGCTGAGGAGGAAGTGAGCGAAGAGGGGCGGGAGAAATACGAGCCGCTCGCTCGGTCGCAAATTGATCGCCCGTTCCTTCCCAGCGAGCGACATGATGAATCCATTTACAAGCCTCTCAACACAAATGTTGAGCCTATTTCTGTAAACGAGGCCCCAGTCGAAGAGGCTCCGGCAGCGGTAGAAGGAGAAGGAAGCGGCGGAGGAAGAGAAAAGACGGCGGGGGAGGGGGGGAGGGAGGGAGGGAGGTTGGGAGGGAGGGGGATTGAGCGGAGGTGTCGGATCGTAAAATGTCTGGAGAGAGGTTATCAGCCGATCCTGCCGAATGCCGAGACAGGAAGAGATTTCGTTACGAAACCAAAAAGCTTTCTGCACGAACCTTGGAAGTATTCAATGAACAATTCAGCTCCAATAGGCCCACTTCAAAGCGGGTCTGAAAACAAACAGGACGCCAAACAGCTAAGAAACATCCCGGAATCCTTTTGTGGGGAAGAAATGAACCCGCAACACAGATTACCATACGTGATAAAAGAATGGCGCAAGTCATGGGAACGCGTCTTTACGTTGAGAAGCATGTAATTATCGTTTCCGAACTAACTTGTTTACATAATCAATTTCATGAAGAAAATGTTGGCATAATTTCCATTGGAATAACGCCAAGACGCCCACAGGATGTCAGTTCAGTTAAAACACACTTCAGGATAACATAGTCGACAAATATATGACATAAACGCTCGAATAGATTAGTCAAAAATTATAACACGATATTGTAAAGTAGAAACGTTGGGAGGACGTGTTGATAAAACCATAAAAAAATACTCTTTATTCGCGGTTATCAAAAAAATGGAAAGCGAACCTATATCTTGATGATCTCTCTCATCCGCGAGTTTACCAACTACATAAAAGCGCCCCCGTCTGCAAATGCATTACTCAAACAGCGCCACCTACACCTCGCCTCGACCTCGCCAACAGCGCGGCGTCGCTCCAACTCCTTCGCCCTCCCTTTCCTCCCCTCCTCGCCCCCCTTTCCGCGCGCACCCCTCCGCCCCATGTATTATGTATCCGCACAAGAGAATGCAATATAT
Source organism: Acheta domesticus (assembly GCA_031308135.1). Lineage (NCBI taxonomy): Eukaryota > Metazoa > Arthropoda > Insecta > Orthoptera > Gryllidae > Acheta > Acheta domesticus. Next base: position 126,612,584 of record JAHLJT010009355.1, read on the forward strand.
TCGTCGAGGGGGAATGAAGGAAGGCCGCGCACGCCAGCCGACATTTTTAGCGGCGCTCCGTGACGACGGCGGCGGCGGTGGTGGCAGCGGCGGTTAGGATGGTGGAGGGGGCGGTACGAGCAATGGTTGTAGGGGGGGGGCAGTGGCGGTGACGTTTACCTTTGTTAGCGATGGTGATTGGTGATGGGTGACGGCCGTGATGTTATAGGATTTCATGGTACTGGTGAAGGTGTTCGTGATGGCAGTGGATTTGATACAGTGATGGTGATGGTGGTAATGAGGTGGTATTCTTATAGGTTTTAGTGGTGATGGTGATGATGGTGGTGATTGTGCTGGTGATGGCAGTGGTTTTGCTATAGGTTTAGGTGGTAGTGGTGATGATGCTGATGATGGCGATGGCAGTAGTTTTGCTATAGGTTGTGGTGGTGGTGGTGGTGGTGGTGGTGGTGGTGGTGGTGGTGGTGATGGTGGTGGTGGTGGTGGTGGTGGTGGTGGTGATGATGGGAGCGACAGAAGTAGCGTCTATTGCCACCCGAACCCGTTTTGCACTGAAGTCGTGGGGCCGCGCGGTGACTAAAGTATCGACAAGCGCCTGTGACGAGAGTTTGCAGTTGCATATAGACTGAGACGGTGGATTTGTACCTCTCTGAAGGAAGACAGTTGGAAACTATGGTGTTTATATCGGCCTTGGCTCAGTACCAAACAGAACACTAGGATAAAGTGAAGGGCATCTACTGCGGGTATGCGGGATCAGATTGTGAAAAGTTGACAAAGCCCTGTGTGGTACGATTTCGGGATGCGGTTTGAACAATTTGAAAGGAAGAAGGGTTAACCAACGGTTCGTTGGGTGTGTGGATACACCACTGGGAGGGGGGGGGCACCGGGAAAACACGATTTGACGTTTGAGAGAGTACGCTGGTAATTATCGGAACGAAAAAGCTATGTGCAGTTGTGCTATGTGCGGTCAAGCTGTTTTGCAGATTTGCTGTGTGCGGTCAGGTTGTTGTGCAATTGTGCTATGTGTGGTCAGGCTGCTGTGCAGTTGAGCTGTGTACAGCCATGCTGTGCAACTGTGCTGTACGCGGTCAGGCTATAGTTCAGTTGTGCTGTGAGCTGTCAGGCTATTGTGCAGTTGTCCTGTAAGCGGTCAGGCCATAGTGCAGTTGTGCTGTGAGCGATCAGGCTGTTATGCAGTTGTGCTATGTGCAGTCAGGCTGTTTGCTGTACAGTTGTGGTGCGTGCGATGAAGCTGTTGTGCTGTGTGCAGTCAGGTTGTTGTGCAATTGTGCTATGTGTGGTCAGGCTGCTGTGCAGTTGAGCTGTGTACAGCAATGCTGTGCAACTGTGCTGTACGCGGTCAGGCTATAGTTCAGTTATGCTGTGAGCTGTCAGGGTATTGTGCAGTTGTCCTGTAAGCGGTCAGGCCATAGTGCAGTTGTGCTGTGAGCGATCAGGCTGTTATGCAGTTGTGCTATGTGCAGTCAGGCTGTTTGCTGTACAGTTGTGGTGCGTGCGATGAAGCTGTTGTGCTGTGTGCAGTCAGGCTGTTGTGCGGGTGTGCTGTGTGCGGTCAGGCTGTTGTGCAGGTGTGCTGTGTGCGGACAGGCTGTTGTGCAGGTGTGCTGTGTGCGGTCAGGCTGTTGTGCAGGGGTGCTGGTGAGCTGCTCACATGTTGCTGCCCACGTGGGGTCGCGCGCCTGTCGCCGCCTACCAGACATATTTATGTCCCCTCGACAAGCTCGGAATTATGAATGGATTTCGCTGCTGTCACTAATCGGTACCGAGAGATCTAATGGAATTAAATTGTATAATATCCCTGCGAGGGAAACTCCCCGTGCCGGGCGAGTGGGCTGGAAAGAAGTGGGTGTAATAGAAAGAAGTGGGAGCTGATATTCACGGGAAGGCTAAGCTCTCCCTAGAATACAAGGAGTGAGTTACAACTAAGAGATGAGCGTGCCTCAGGTAGATGTAATGTCGGTATCAAAGGGCCAATAGTCAGGATCAAGGGGTCAAGAATCGGGATCAAAATGCCAAGTCCAAGGGGCAAGGGCCAGATCAAGGAGCCAAGGATCAGGATCAAAAGTTCAAAGACCAACAACAGGTCCTAAAGGTGAAGAGCACAGACCCTAGCACACGGGTGAGCGCCAGCGCGCAAAGTGCTGTGGGTGGCCTGACAAGCCGCGGGCTCCTCCCGCGGGCGCGTGGGCGGGCGCGTGGGCGTGGCGCGTGGGCGGGCGCGGGGGCGTGGGCGTGGCGCGGATGCGTGCCGCCGCGGGCCGAGCGCCTCGCCGAACCGCCTGCCTCGTTGAAAGAGCCGCCGCGCCTCCTTAATGATACCCCGCGGTGCGCCTCACTGTAAACACGCGCCGTGCCGCGCCGCGCCGCGCCGCGCCGCAGTGCTTGCAGCGGAAAGGAAGCGGTGGGAGGTTCGCGGTCCAGCATTGGACTCGCGGGAGGAGAGCACTCGAGTGTCACGTAAGATCTCCGACAGGCCCCCTCCGTCTGAGATCTTTTGTTGTCATGCTCTGCTTTCTCTTGTCGGGCATCTGGAAGTCGTATCGTGCAACTACTAGAACCCAGGATGTGGAATGAATGTCTTTCTATGATTTCAGTACATCTAAGGAGAGCGAGAGCGTGTGAGCGAGCAAGAGAAAGAGAGAGAGAGAGGCAGAGGGAGACGGAGGGAGGAAGAGATACATGACGTTGAAAATGCTATTTCCGAAGCTGGTGAGCAATGTAGAATTATAGATATTTAAATTGCTTTTAAGTGTCCTGACCTCCGGAGATGTACCTTGTATGCAAAGTGGTTTTGCTTTAACCTACCATAAATCACTTTGTTAGCACCTGCTGTATAATTTTTGGTAGAGCGTTTCTTTGTTGTAATTCGGCAATAACGAAGTGTAAAAGTTCGCAGTTCGTGGTTTATTTTGGCATAAGCGATTAGCAACTGTCCTTCATATTCTTCTGAAAAAAGTATTTTCTTCGACATCGCTTTCTTGTGAGATCATTTTAAAGACAGGATGCTCATTAACCACCACAATGAAACTCAAACAAGTCGTTCCTCTTGCTACTAACATTCCGATTCCCGCTCAAAAAAAAATGAATATTCACGACAGTTCCCGTATGATAAATGCGGCATTCCCGTTTTAACGCACTAAAAGTCAGTCATCTCGCCGTCCCATATATCTTCGCGATTCCCGGTAATCAAAAGGAACGGACATACATTCTCTCGCTGAAGATGGACATCAATCAGCGGGAGAGAAAGCAGCACAAATGCCAGGAAGGGCGTCTCTAAGCGTTTTAATTAGACGTTTCGTTTCCCCTCCTCGACCAATTAGCGATGCGTTATCAGGTATACGACGATGGTAAGTCTGTTTAAAGTAAAGCTATCCATTTCCTGTGTGGGAAATCCGCTGAGAAGCCAAGGCCGTGAAGAATGTCTTTAGGTTCGTAAATAACGCCGTATATCCTCCGTGAGCTGGAACGGCTCCGTACAGAGCCTTTCGACCCCACAACGTTCGTGTCCAACCGCCATATACTACACTTTGCGCTTTGATTTGGGAACGAGTATCTCTAACCGAAACGTCTTCCGGATTATTTGTTTCGTTCTCTTTATTCCCTCGACAAAGCAGTTCGTGGCTGCACAGCCAGCTACTGTTTTCTCCGGCGTGTAATAATACACGATATCTCTCTCTCTTTCTCCGGCGTTTACGAGGTAGGTCACATCGCTGCAAAGAAGGGTATGCCCGTCTTTCTTCCGCACACTTTTCTCATCTTGAATGTAACTGTTGATTACGGAGATATGTATTTAATTCCTTCCGCGTCCCATTTCGTCTTTTTTACGTCGCCGCTAGTGCAGTGCGCGAACGCGGCGCATTAATTAAAAATCTTCCACTTCCGGGCGAGATAAACAAGTCACAGAAATAGAGCGCGGGCGGTAGCCTAGTGGGGGCGGCGGGACAGAAACAAACGAGACAGAACAGAATTTTAACCAGAGTGAAGCTGGGGAAGAGCAAGGCGTTGCAGTACAGGAAGACACTGCAGTTGCTACAGCATTGGTGCACGAAGGAAATTAGCATAGTAAGAGGTACATGAAAGTAAAATAAAAATAAAAATAAAAAACAAACAACTAATTCAACAAGAAAAATTAGAGTGTAATTACTGCAATTTAAAAGCTTAAAGAATTGGATGAGAAATTCTTCTAAAAGAACCTTTAGCCAATCTCTTAACTCGCATTTAGTTTCTCGAATTATTTCAATTATTGATGTAGTAGACTGAGAAACGACAAGTGAGTTAACAGAGCTGAAATAGATCTGAGATGTAATATGGAGATAAAATGGTCGCTGTAAAAATGAATTTATACACTCAAGTCGAGACGCAGGGAGCGGAAATCTTTTTATGGAGAATATAAAAGAGGTAATAGGTTCGGTATAATGCAATTACAAATATAAAGCATAAAACGGAAACATCTAACAATGCAACATTATTGCTCAGGCACGAAAGCTTCCTTTCAGGTAGTACAAATAATGGATGCATTTACACATCCACGTCGCAAAAGCATAAAAGAGTGTTATTATACTCCTGACATTCCGTGTTTAATGCAACAGCTTTCACCTGCACTTTCCATAATGTTCTAAATAAATAATGGAAATTTGAAAACTACATTAGGCGTAAATAATGGATAGAGTACAAATTATGGAATGCTTTTATCTATTCGTAAAGCCAAAGAATAAGAGTATTCCTGATATTTCCTCTTCAATGTATCTGCCTTCTTCACTCTTATTTTCAATGATGTGTATAAATAATAGAACGTTCAGAACTTCATAGGGTGTAAATAACGGACACAGTACAAAGAAAGGACTGCATTTACCCATTCGTGAAGCAAAGGATAAAAGTGTTCGTAAATTCCTGATATTTCCAGTTTAATGTAACAGCATTCACTTTCCATACTGTTCTGTGTAAATAATAGTACTCTAAGAACTCCTTTAGGAAACGGGTAGTCAGACAAAAGGGCACCCAAAGTGGTATTCGTGAAGCAAAAGAATAAGAGTGTTCTTATACTCTTGATATTTCCTTTTCAATGTATCTGCCTTCTTCACTCTTATTTTCAATGATGTTCTGTATAAATAATAGAACTTTGAGAACTACATCAAGTTTAAATAACGGACACAGTACAAATAATTGAATACTTTAACCTACTCGCGAGGCAAAAGAAGAAGTATGTTTCATCCTGATGATTCCTGTTTTATGTAATAGCCTTCACCCTCACTTTCCATAATGTCCTGAATAAATAATAGAACTCTTAGTACTACATTACGTAAATAACTGATGCAGTACAAATAATCGAATGCATTTACACAATCGTAATGCAAAATGATAAAAGAGTGCTGTTACATTCCTAATATATCCTTGCTAACGCAACATCCTTCATCCTCACTTCCCATAACGCGCTGTATAAATAATGGAACTTTGAGAACTCCTTTAGGAAACGCGTAGTCCGACAAAGTGGCGTCCGCGTTTCAGAGCTCGCCGGCTTCTCTCGCGCATGTTAGACTCAAGTAGCCGCATCGCCTCAAGGCGGCGGCGGCACAGCGCAACGCGGAGCGTCCGTTTGACAAGCGGCTGCGCGCGAGCGCTAACAGCGAGGCAGCAACAGACGCACAACGCCCGCCCCCCCCGGCACCCCCACTCACGCCGCCGCCCCCGCCGCAGCCCCCGCCGCAGCCCCCGCCGCAGCCCCCGCCGCAGCCCCCGCCGTCTCCCCCGCCGCCGCCCCCGCCGCCGCCCCCGCCGCAGCCCCCGCCGCAGCCCCCGCCGCCACCGCCGCCGCCGCCCCCGCCGCCGCCACCGCCACCGCCGTTGCCGCCGCCGCCGCTGCCACCACCGCCTCCGCCCCCGCCCCCGCTCTCGCCGCCGCCGCCGCGTCCCTCGCTCGTCGACGCGGCGGCCAGATGCCCCGCAGGAGTGGTCTCGCCGCTCAAAATACCCGCGTGACGCCGCAACACGCCAACACGGCCACGAGGACACGCGCGCGCGAGAGAGAGCTAGCGCGGAAGGGGAGGGGAGGGGAGGGGCAGAATGCGGCGGATCGTGGCGGAGGGGAGGGGGAGATGGTGGAGAGCAGGGGAGGTAGAAACGGTAATGGAGTTGCGGGATGTGTTGGCGCAGGAGGCGTGGGGTTCGGTGTCGATGAAAGGGAAAATGCGGTAGCTTGGGGGCGGAGGGGAAGGGGAAATGGTGGACAGTAGGGGAGGTGGGGACGGTAATGGCGGAGATGGAGTGGGCGCAGGAGGCGGAGGGATCGGTGTCGATGAAAGCGATTGGGAGAATGCGGCGGGTTGAGATGGTAGTGGAGATGAGAGGGATTATAATTGGGTGGATGGTGGGGAGCCGGAGGTAAGGCTCAGCACAGCGTACGGGCAAGGGTTAGGTGTAAGTGGAAGGGAAACGGAAGAATGTGGCGGCTTGGGGCGGTAGTGGGGATGAGAGCGGCAGTAGCGAGGATGGGTGTGGTGAAGGGGGGATGGGTTGGGGGTGGGGACGTAGGAACGATAGGATCGTGGGTTGGGCCGACGCAGGGTACAAGGAGTTGGGTGTAAGTGGAAGAAACTGAGAGAATGTGGTGGCAACGATGGAGATAGCAGCGGCCGCGGAGGCGGGGATGGTGGTGGGTGAGGAGGCAAGATAGGGACAGAAGTAGAGGGGGCGGGGCCGAACGACGTGCCCGTGGCGGGGCAAGCGGCCAGGGACAACAGCGGAGGCAGAGCAGGCAGCCGAGGTGGGCGGGGCAGCCGGGATGGGACGGAAGCGGGATCAGTGGCTGCAGCAGCAGCAGCGGTGGAAAGGGCGGGAGGGTGTGACAAGGGTGTCCCTGGGGAAGAGAACGGGAAGCTGGGGGAAGCATGAAAATGCGGGGGTGACAGGACAGTGGCCAGGGAAACGATGCGCTGTTGAACGATGAAAAGGAGTCGCGCTGAAGGCAGGATGAATGATTAGTACAGGAGCAGGACTTTTAAATTCGGTTCAAATGTATCTTTGTTGCTGTAACTTGTCACTATAATTGTTCAGAAATTATGTTTTATTACAATTTGAGCAGGGAGATCACAAAATTATTTACTTCCGCGACAATTATTTACTTTACATTCATTTTCATTGGCATTGAATTTCAAAACGTATGCAAATTGATAGGAAAAAATTCACACGTCAGCAGTATTCTAATACCAACATTTTAAAAATTTGTTTACTATTTTTTGCATTCTCCACAGACATCCGGTCAAACATTACCTAATGATCTGTATCTCGAGAATGAGACAAATTCACAGGACTAGGGAAAGTGGGAATGATTCTCTTCAAATAAGTGTGTGTGTGTGTGTGTGTGTGTGTGTGTGTGTGTGTGTGTGCAAACATAAGATACAGTGCGTTTCACGTTGGTGAAGAAGAAAGGGAAACATGGCACACTGAGGTCGGCTGTTGAAGTGAAGCTTGGCAGCTGTCGATTCGAAGGCACAGAAGCCCACGCAGGCTGCGCAAGAAGAAACACACACGAGGAAAAATAGGTAGAGGCGATTGGGAAGGCTCAAAAGATATGAATGAGCAAAAAAGAGCTGAACAAACAAGTTAGCAGTCGCCACCGGTGGCACACGGTGATAAGAGGTCAAAAGCAGAAAGCAAGCCAAAAAATTGGGGGTGTGGCGGCACTATGAACGAAGGGCTTGGATGATGTATGGCGGACAGTAAATTATAGAGGAAATTAATATGGTCCGAATAGTGTAGTTGGGATTCCATTATTAAAGTGAAGCAACGCGTATTAAGGAGTGTTTCCCTCTCGTTCACAGGGGGTTAGCAGAAAGTGTGTTAGGCCGCGCGGTATGGGCGAGAATACAGAGGGAGGTACAGGTATCGGTTGATAGTCGGGAGAAAGTGCAGACAGTAGGTGGTCGCAGCCGGCAGGCGGCAGAAGGGTCTGAAGGGCGGCGATCGGGTTGTAAGGGCGGTGGACGAGTTGGGAGGACGCCGGACGGGGCGATAGGGCGTCAGGACGCGGCGGGAGGGCGGTAGTCGGATCGAAGTGCGGCTTTCTGGTCAGAGGATCGGCGATCTGTTCGGAAGGGTAACAGTCACGCCGAAAGAGCGTCGGACGTGTCGGGACGTTGCCGGACTGGGTGAAAGCTCGATGGATGGGTCGGAAGCTCGGCGGACGGGTCAGGAACGGCGGTCAGGAGGCAGGAGGGCGGCGGTCAGGACGGTGGTGGACAGAAGGGCGGCGGTCAGAGGGGCGGCGATCAGAAGGGCGGCGGTCAGAAGGGCGGCGGTCAGAAGGGCGGCTGTCAGAAGGGCGGCTGTCAGAAGGGCGGCGGTCAGGACGCCGGTCAGACGGGCGGCGGTCAGAAAGGCAACGGTCAGAAGGACAGCGGTCAGAAGGACGGCGGTCAGAAGGACGGCGGTCAGAAGGACGGCGGTCAGAAGGACGGCGGTCTGAAGGACGGCGGTCAGAAGGACGGCGGTCAGAAGGACGGCGGTCAGAAGGACGGCGGTCAGAAGGACGGCGGTCAGAAGGACGGCGGTCAGAAGGACGGCGGTCAGAAGGACGGCGGTCAGAAGGACGGCGGTCAGAAGGGCGGCGGACAAAGGGCGGCGGTCAGAAGGGCAACGGTTAGAAGGACGGCGGTCAGAAGGGCGTCGGTCAGAAGGACAACGGTCAGAAGGGTGCGGTCAGAAGGGCAACGGTCAGAAGCGCGACAGTCGGAGGGCGGACAACCGAGGGCGGCGGGCAGGGCTGACGGGCGGCGTGCGATGGCGGGTGGGCGGGCGGCGCAAAGGCTTCCGAGAGCAGAGGCCGGCTGCGGCGCTTCCCACGGGGCCTGCGCGCCGCCCGCCGCCGCCAGCGCCTCGCGCGGATTGGCCCCGCGCCGCCCCGTGCGCCCTCCTTTGACGGCACACGCGCGCCTCGCCGCGCCTCGCGTCCCATCGCATTGCACGGGCCACGCGCCGCCAAAGGCTGAATGCGGCATTTGTCACGCTGAAACGCTTATGCGCGGGCCCCGTTCCACTATATCGTTTGCGGTCTAACGAATTATCAGGCGGCCTAATGCCCAAGGAAATCAACCGATCGATTGGGCAATTACTCCTAATCGATTCCGACCGCAGGGTAAATAAAACACCTTTTTCCGCATTCACGTGCAGCGAGACGCTGACTTTTTAACCGACACAAACGCGAACGGAAAGAACTGCGGTGCCGTACGTGGATGAATAGGAAAAAAACTTGCTAGCGAGAGTCCTCACAATATTTCAGAAATGATTACTTTTTGGAACTTGTTTGAAACATACGACAAACATTGTATATTAACCGCTAAATTGGATTTCTGTAGAACATTCCCTTCCTGGAATCGGCTTTGCGTAACTGTTCGATTCCGTCCCGGTCGGCAGAATAACCACCTCCGACTTCCGATGCGCCGAGTCGGGAGAAGTTCCCTCCGGTCGGACGACTCCGCGGTGCGTGTCGCAGGCTGATTCGGAGCGGAAGCAGCGAAGGGCTGGAGGGCGAGCGGCGCCGGAGAGGAAGGGCGCGCTGGGGGCCCTTTGGACACCGCGGGCGACCGCCGGCCGCGCCAGCTGGCCCACAAAGGTTCGGCGCGCGGGGCAGATTGCGCAGTCGCTCTCAATCAATGTGCGGAGATGAATTTCTCGACCCCCTTGTTCCTATATTCCTCTCTCTGGGAGACCGTTTTCTTCCTTATTCCTTCTGTCTTTTCTTCTATCTATTCTTTCTTTCCTCTACTACACGAGAGATTCTTCCCCTTTACGTAATCTATTAGAACTTTCATCAACTTTTCTTTATTTCCTTCCCCCCATTGTTTTTCTTCATTGTTACGCCTCCTTCTCTCTTTAATTGCCTAATACTTCTCTTCTACTTTCAATTTGTTATAACTAAACATGAACTAAACAAGTTTCCTCTTCCACACTCTTCGACAGCCTTTTCCTCGATGTCGTTTCGTTTCGAATTGACTGTTCTGAATTCTACATCATAGGAAATTTTCTTCACACGATCTTCGTTCCCCTCTCTCTTGACGCCGCCGCACGCAGATCGCCCGCGTCGTCCGTCTTCCCAACGCGCTCTGCTCCGCGCGGCGGGAGCTGCTTGACATTCACGGAGGCGGCCGCGCGCGATCGCACAGCGAGAAGAAACGCTGCGAAGAACGCGCCGCGCGACGCGACGGGGCGCGGACTTATAAGGCGGCGGCCATCGCGAACCCCGGCGGCCGCCACCGCCGCCGTCGCTGTCTCCCGGCCGCCCCGCCCCGCCCCGCCCCGCCCCGCCCCTTCCTCACTCCCCGGTACGCCCTTCATCGTTTATCTCCGCTTCGTTCGGCTCCGTCCCGACACTCCACGCTCCGTCCCGACACTCCACGCTCCGCTTCGCTCCTCCCAGCCCCGCCTCGCTCCCCCCCAGCCCCGCCTCGCTCCCCCCCAGCCCCGTTTCGCTCCCCCAGCCCCGCTTCCCTCCTACCAGCCCCGCTTCCCTCCTACCGGCCCCGCTTCCCTACTACCAGCCACGCTTCTCTCTTACCAGCCCCGCTTCCCTCCTACCAGCTCCGCTTCCCTCCTCCCAGCCCCGCTCCCCTCCTCCCAGCCCCGCTTCCCTCCTCCCAGCCCCGCTTCCCTCCTCCCAGCCCCGCTCCCCTCCTCCCAGCCCCACTCCCCTCCTCCCAGCCCTGCCTCGCTCCTCTCATTCCCGCTTCCCTCCTCCCAGCCCCGCTTCCCTTCTCCCAGCCCCGCTTCCCTTCTCCCAGCCCCGCTGCCCTCCTCCGAGCCCCGCCTCGCTCCCCCAAGCCTCGCTTTACTCCACTCCACTTCTCCCCGCTTGACCCCGCTCCTCCCCGCTGCGCCTCGCGACCGTAAAACAGCGCTCCCTCCGCGGCGGGTTTTTTCCACACGCGTGCGTTATTCCCTCATTGGTACAAACTGCTCTGCTGGACATGTTGCTTTCGTACTTCTAGCTCGGGGCTTGTAACCGGCTGGAAGTGTATCGGTGTAATGGGGAATTCGAAGAAACAAATTGTATAGGTTGAAGCCGGTGTGTTGTGTAACGGATAGGTGGATTCATTTTACTCACGTTTCTCGCTTAACCGTGCAAACGTCTACATATTTCTACTTGTTATTACAGGAAGTATTTAAGATCGTTTAGTTGCTAATTGTAGAATAAACTGCGCAATATACTATATCATAGCTTGACCTAGTTACCGTACTCGCGTTCTAAATAACCGTATGATTTACGTACGCAAACTCAACTGTAATACGCTCCAGGAGTAACTATCGGAAATTTACATCTCGTGAAAGCAAAACAGCTAGAAACGCGCCCTAAGCACAACACTACGAAACATTATTTTCTTCGCAGATTACACACACAGCATCGTATCGCGAGGAATGAGCGGAGAATATGCACTGGGTGCGGGGTAAAAACGCGGAAACTGGAGTCCGAAGCCCGCGGGGCGCGAAACCGCGCGCATTTCAAATGCAAAGTCGTGCGCGACCCTCCGGCGTGTGCGCACGCCCGCGCAATCGAACGAGCAGTCAGAGCTATCGGCGCCGATCGACCGGGGGCGGACGGAGAGGGGGGGTTGGGGGGGAAGGGGTGGAGGGAGGAGCGGAACGCTAGTGGGGGGGGGGGCGAAACAAAAGAAATCGGCGCCGTGGGCGCCCGCTGCACCGCCCACCGCCGGCCGCTCATGACAAGTGAAAGTGGAGACCCGAGGAAATTAGCTGCACTGAACTGGGAGGTGGGTCTCGAAATGGCCTTCGGATAGAAAAGAGCTCGTAACTATCGTTCACATGTCCAAAGCTTGCTCTACTTCCTTTTTTAAAGGGCATGAAGTATTTCTGCGAGTGTAACCCACGTAAAGAAAAGGAATTTCCCTCAATACATTACAAAGTGATGTCTTAACATTGTTTAGTTATTGTACCCTTCGTTTATGATTTCAGTATTAGGGGTCGTCTATACATTACGTAACGCTCAAGGGGGAGGGAGGGGTTCTGAGGCAGCGTTACGCTGCGTTACATAGGGGGTTCAATCGCATGTTATGGGTGCGTTACAAGGGGGAGAGCGGGTAATGAAAATACTCGAAATTTGCGTTACGTAATTTATGGACGGCCCCTTAAGAATATTGACATTCCAGGCAAATGGACGCTGAGTTGTAAATTCACAAAATATTGGTATTGTAAATTGTAAATCATGACAATAAAAATCAAAAATAAATATAAACACATAAAAATGAATATCCAAGCACAGGTATAAATGACAAATATTTCTATGACTTGTCATACGTATCACTAAAAACAGATATTTGGTTCTAAATAATTAGGACAATAAAGGAAACAAATACTCACCTAAAGCAGATTGCTTCATTAACACTATATTACCACCAAAGTTCGAATATTTAAAATCATTCCTCGAGGAACTAACATTCCGCGAATTATTTACTAGTTTTCAAATTTAAAGTTTAAATTAAATACTTTTGTTTCGGTCTCAAATTAGCATTTATTCGTTAACTGACCAAACTGACAAGAATGCGTATACTTGCACAACATTGTTTCATCGTATCGCCTCAAAAAGTTATTTACATTGAGCACGCTATAACACTAATGAAAATGGAAATGTAGCGTGAGTCTTTCAAATGAACAAGAAAACATGGGTCCCCAAATTGACTTCTTCTCTATGATTCCCAGAACATGAAAAGCCCTACATAGATTATACACTTTTTGATAACTTAGGTATATTACGTAGTCAGTGGGAAGAAGACCCACATCCAAACTCCCACGCTAGTTCCAGTAAATTAATAAATTGCATACGTTTTTAAAACACTCCCCATCAAACACTTCAAAAATTAAATTTCACGAGCGACTCACGTCCGAGCTAGCAGCAATTTTCCTGTTCTCCTAAATCGTAATTTTGCATTCATATTAACGTTTTTTTTCCACCTCAGGCTCCTTGGCTTTAACACCATTACGGACAAAATGCTATCACGTCGGTAATGAAAAAGGCACAACGCAGAAGTTTCGGCAAGGGAAAAACGTTCACACAAGAACTGTTTCGTCAAGGAACAAACCGAGTTCAGAGAAAGGTTTATTCTCATTGTGGGATTCGAACCCGCCATACTTCGAATCACCCCCCCCTCTCCCTTCCCACCAACGCGTTTACTCGGGCCACACTCTAACCACCGCTGTCACCAGACTTTGGGCATGAAGGCAAGGGAAAAACGTTCACACACGAAATGTTTCGTCAAGGAACAAACCGAGTTCAGAGAAATGTTTATTCTCATTGTGGGACTCGAACCCGCCACCGCCACCCTTCGAATCAACCCGACCCCTCTCCCTTCCCCCCAACGCGTTCACTCGGGACACTCTCTAACCACCGCTGTCACCAGACTTTGCGCGCGGTGGACATTTTCTTTTCGCAACAAAGGGCAGCGAAGCGCGGGGGCGGGCGGGCGACGGCGGGGCGGGGGCGGCGGCTGGGGAAACAGAAGACGGAGAGAGCGCGCACTGCACCGCAGCGCTCCGCGCCGCGCCGAGCCGAGCCGCGAGGGCGTGCTTTATCGTTCAAAAGGACTTGAACTCGGCTGCGGCTAACAGATAATAATTCATACGAAGGGTTATCCGGAGCCGCTCTCAAATTAATTTCTCGGCTCGGACGCGTCGGGCGGGGCCCCGCCCTCGGAATCCGCGCCAGGGGTGGCCAAGCCGCTGCCACGAGACGCGGCCTGCACCGGCGTTCTTTCACCTCGAGGTCCTTAACGGGACCCGTGAAGGACAGAAAGAAGACAAGTACCTGTGGAAAGAAGAAAGAATTCTTTTAGAACGTGCTTTCTCTCTGCATGTCTGTTAAACACTTTCCAAAACACCAGAAACAACTTAAAATTAATATATAAATAAAACAAATAATATCTTGAAAAAAATATACTTGTGAAGAATTACTCTCTCAGATCTGTACATTTGAGTATACACTATTACTTGAAAGTAGATGATACAAACAAGTTCAATGTTTTTATAATATTCCTTATAATTTATTTACTTATTTATAACGGCTTAAACCTGAGAATCTTAATGTAGTAAATATATTTACTTTCTATCCATTCGAAAATGTAATTTTGCAAAGGAGGGAAATAAAATATTTTACAACTTTCCAGTACTCCAGGTTGCATTGAATTATTGAATATTATTAGTCGCGAAAAGAGACGCAAAGAAACAAAGAAAATTTGTGATTGTAATTTAATCACTCCAAAACACAAATAAAAACATAATATACATTTCAGAGGCAGTAAAATATCTGACGATTTCATCACATCCAATTAGCACTGAAAAATGCCCCATCATCACACGTCAGACACCTGACAGGAACATGTCCATCGTCAAGCAGAGTATCTCCATTGATCTGTGGAGGCTGTAAATGAATGTTGTCCAATTAGGTACTTTCAGCGCCCGTTGTTATGCATCATTCACTAGCTCAAGTTACGAAACCGCTGGTTTCAGATCGCCGATCTCTTCCACACCCCGCCTTGGAAAGAGAAATGAATGTAACATTAAATCGTTCCAGTCCATATAATTGACTTGCTATAAGAAACCAAGTTCTTGGTCAATCTTCCAGCAAATTGAATTACGACTGAGTAGGCTGAACCGCTAAGAAATCCTCTACCGCATGTGTAGCATTTATCGTCGAGGAAAGAGACACTTTTCGATGATGAAATTCGTAAAGTCTTTCTTCTGGCCAAGGAGACAGATAAAGTCATACCAAATCTCCATTATGAATCACCTTTGAACAATATTGAAAGGCTTTCGTTGATCAACTTTGAATTTAAAATTTCCTAAGGAACAGATCATAGGCTTTTCTCTATTATCCTTAAAAAATTGATGAGAAAGGAAGTCGTGCGTCTCACGTTTGAACTTTACTTTATTGTGACAATAAAACTCAACTGCCAATGCCTCATGAATTTCAAACAAACGAGCCTACCAGGTTTCTCCTTATCTCGCGTAATAATCACGATTTCACAATTGAATTCAGTCTCAGAGCACAGTAGGAGTAGCTACAGTTTGGAACAGCTGGGCAAAAGTCTTATTTATACTACATTGCCCTATTAATAAGAAAAACTTCAAGACCAAAGACCCGCCTTAAATTATGTACTACGTGAAGGGGGCATCGTCAATTAAAATGCAGATGGGATTAAAAAGTAAAGATCCTTAAAGAGTGCAGCCTGGGGTGATTAGACCCTTCTTTTCTTCATGAGCTGGTGATGTACAACCATGAAGAAAGCGTCGAAGAAGGCGAGAGTGGCAACAGGAATGGAAGAGGCTGCCAATGCAGCAGAGATGGCCGCAGAGACAAACGGAAGTTATGGAAGCAACGCAAATGAGGCAATGGAAGTGTTTGAAGCAATGGTATGATTGAAGTAACGGAAGTGACTGTTCGCGGGCAAGCTGCGAGGTGACAGCGGAGAGACAGCAGGGATGGCAGGGCGATGTAAGGGGATGGCAGGAAGGACAGCGGGGGCGGCAGGGCACGGCAAGGATAGTGGGATGACGGGGATCTGCGGGAGTCGGCAGAGGGACAGGCAGGGATCGGCAGGGGGACGCACAGGGATCAGCAAGGGGGACGGACAGGGATCGACAGGTGGACGGGCAGGGATCGGCAGGGAAGACGGTCAGGGATCGGTAGGGAAGACGGGAAGGGATTAGCAGAGCGACGGACAGGGATCGGCAGTGGGGGCGGGCAGGGATCAGCAGGGAGGTCGGGCAGGAATCGGCAGGGGGAACGGGCAGGGATCGGCAGGGGGAACGAGAAGGGATCGGTAGGGGGAACGGAAAGGGATCGGCAAGGGGGACGGGCGGGGATCGGCAGGAGACGAGAGCGGGGGCGACTCGGGCATTCCGCCTCCGCGGCGGCGTCTCCCGGCGCGCGCTCATCTGTCTCGGGAAGGAGTTGGCACGCCACCAACGCCCCGCGCGCCGCGCCGCGCCGCGCCGGCCCATCACGCGCGGAATGGCCGGCGAGACTCGTTTAGAAGAGAAGCAGGATGTCCTGGCCGAGCGGCGCGCCGCCCGACAGCGCGGGACGGCGCCGCGCGACTTTGCTTCGACGCCCCCGGACACCGCCCCCTCCCCTTCCCCCACGCCCCGCCCGCTCCGCACCGCCTTGAGCCGCGCGGGGCGGGAGCAGCCTCTGCCGCACGATGAGGTATTGTGTTTAGAGACTCAGCGCCACGGGCTACTGAAAATATTTGTCTCGCGGAACGACAATAGCGACATTTCACTTAAGAGACACGAAGTCGTTTTCTGAAATACGCGCAATTATTTAGAGGAGATAATGTGTTCAAGTTCCCGAACTATTGATGTGTTCAGTTCATGTTCCGGGGTACTTGAAACAAGTGCACAGCGGTATAGCAAATAATGCAAAAGTCTTATAAAGAAGTAAAATCAAGCCAGTTTTAAATTTAGTATTTACCAGTCATTAGAGTCATTAGCAGTCACACGCACAGAGTAAAATAATAGGTAAAAACAATGTCCTTGAAAGAACGTTGTTTATTATAATTACGTACTAGGGCCATACTTTACTTTTCTTAGAACCTGTAGAATTCATACAGTGTCCTCCCGCCACTTCGTAATATCTATTACTTATTGTAACGCTTCCTCGAGGTAAAGTGATATGCAGACGAACAAAAATTGTACCCTTAGAACATTAAATACATTTCATGATCTCTTGTCACGATTAAATTTGACATATTTGACATGTCGAACTGTGGAAACTGTATGTTTTGGCGAGTCTCCCAACACCCTTCACAAATGTTAAAAAGAAAGATAAATGGCTTCTAATAAACGGCAGTGCCAGTCTTCAAGCTGCGTCCTCAATTCGACACGCCAACTTCGATTCCTTGTCGGCGAACATAACGACCGGGAGAAGCAAAGACGCCGCATTTTGCTGCTATTAGAGACGAAATAACAGGACGTAACACAAAAGCACGGATGCACATGTCAGAAACGCTTAATGGAAAAGCTGTCAGAAAATTAGACACGTAATTTATATGCTCTAGAAAGAGTTTAGGAAATTACCTAGCCCTAGTTCCAAGGAACATAGTTCTTCTTGGTACAATCTACTACAATGGAACAACTGTTTCGACTGGAAACAAGTTAAATAGAGTGTGGATTTAGCTCTGGAGCTCATTCATACAATCCAGAAAAAGCATCACCTCAGTCCAAAGAAGAACGGAATGTTTCCTGATCGCAAAAAAAATACCACGCAGCTAAAAAAAGTCGACCTCCAAGCCAGCGCATCATGTAAATAAACTCTCTATGTCTGTAAGTGTTTTAAATGTATGCTTATCTGCTTCTTTTTAAGTCGACAGACACATAAGAAGGAAAATAAAGAAGGTGAACAACCGTCGGTCGGACGCACACTAGGCTTGAGCCGAGCACGAAAGAAAGCCAGACATCCAACTTTCATTACTCCTTGAATCTCTCGTAAATATATGGAGCAGACGACAGGAGAGGCGGAGTTATAAACAAACACAAACAATGCGACGCCCAAAGAGAGAGGAAGGGAGGATGGGGGGGAAGGAGAGCTCTCCAAACTCAGGTCGAGAGGGAGGGGGCAGACGAAATACGGTTTGTGTAAAATCTCAGAAGTTGCGGCGAAGCGGAACGCACGAGCGGGAAGCAACATGGCTGCGACGGAGACAGGGGCGGAGGAAGATGCGGGCACAGGCACAGGGGTAATGGCGGTGGAAGAAGCTGTGGTAGGGGCGGGTGCACGTTACGTCAGAGTGGGAGAGGAGGAGGCGGACGTTACGATAGAGACGGGGTGAAAGCAGCAGCATGAGTAGGGTAGCAGTAGAGTTGGGGACGGGGTGGTGCGGGGGCGGGTACAGGGTGGGGCGGGGTGGGGCGGGGTGGGGGCGGGGAGGGGGCGGGGCGGGAACGGGATGGGGTGGGGGCGGGGACCGGGTGAGGCGGGGACGGGGTGAGGCGGGGACGGGGTGAGGCGGGGACGTGGTGAGGTGGGGACGTGGTGAGGCGGGGACGTGGTGAGGCGGGGACGGGGTGGGGCGGGGGCGTGGTGAGGCGGGGACGTGGTGAGGCGGGGACGGGGTGGGGCGGGGGCGGGGCGGGCCGGGGCGGGCCGGGAATGGGAGAAGAGGGCGCGAGCGAAAGCGGGAATGGGATGTCGGTTACGCCAGGACTGGGGCGACAGCGGCGGCATGCGTGGATGCTAAAGGCGGATGCGGAGCTATTTCCTGAACGGCACCGCAAAGGTCGGTTGTTTACCGCGTTGTAGGACGCAACGCAGTCGCTTCGGGCCGGCGAACCGAGTCGCATATGACGTGCTGAAATTCACCATGTTATGTTAGAACGGTGGAGTAAGCTATTGGGATATAGAAACTGGGGATACTGTGCCAGAAGGTTGGACAAGCATGTCCAATTTTTTCATAAATAAAAATTACCAATGATTGGTCATGGTAATTATCACATTATACGCTATGATATTAAGAACTTGTTTCTTTTTCCATACCAATTGTTAAAATGTTTGTGTCTGACCGTGCATTCTTTTAATTTTTGACCATCCATAACAAAAACTTAAGATGTAAGACGAAAAAAATACTATTATTTGAATCACATTACAAGAATAACACTGTATTAATGTATAATGTCTAAAAGAAACATTAAGTACAGAAGTAATACCACAAAATACAATTTTTGTGTAAACGGGCGTGTTAGTTATACGCATTATTCTCCATTTTTCATGCGGAATTACACCACGTAGTCTGTACCACCGATAAACCTGTCCGCCTTCGCACTAAATCACTTATCCGAGCCAATATTTTCGACCTCAGTTCCCCGCCCGAAAGGTGAAAGGCGACTCGTGACTACCGCTGTTTTATCGTCGTGGATGCGAACGGAGCGCACTTTGGCCAGCCCTGACGCAGGACGGGGTCGCCGCGCGAGAGCGGGGGTGCAGGCAGGGGTAGGGAGTGGACGTACGGAAAGTTGATTGATTGATTCATTCATTGTTTCTTGACAAGTCAACTGATAAAATTGATGGATTGATTCGTTCGTGTTTCCGGCCGCATCAACTACTAAGGTCATTGGTCACGTAAGTGTAGTGCGTGTTTTTTCTCGGGAGGCGGAAGTGATCTTTTCCCTGCTGGATGGCGAGATCTGGCGCCGACCTACCGTCGACTAGCGAGGTTTTCTCTCAACCAGGTAGCTCCCACCAGCGGGGCACAGCTCCAGCCGGGACAAGCAAGCTCCCGACCACTCTCCCGGTATGTGTGGTAGTGTAGTGCATGTTAGTGTAAGTGTGTGTGCAAGGGGAGAGGAGAGGACAAGGAAGAAGGAGGAAAGAGGGCACGGTCCATGACCCGTTTGTTAGTGTACTGCTCCGGTATTTGCCTGATGTTGATTGGAGAAACCATGAAAAACTACCGATCAGAGCAGCCGGCCGCTAGAATTCTCCTCCAGACAGGCTGATAAGATCATTAGTCCCTTTAGTGTACTGAATGTTGTTTATCCCGATAGGTGGCTGTGTTCCTCCCTCGCAGGGAGGTGAGATCCCAACGTGAGAGGCAGCGCAGTGCGTGCGTGTGTGTGTGTGTGTGTGTGTGTGTGTGTGTGTGTGTGTGTGTGTGTGTGACGGGATAAGATAGATGACAGAAGAGTAAGAACAGATCGCGCGCGGTCCGTGACCCGTTTTAGGGTACTGCTCCGACATTTGCCTGGTATTGATTGCAGAAACAACGAAAAAAATACAGATCAGAGCAGTCGTACGCTAGACTTCTCCTCTAGATAACATCTAAATTCGACCTAGCTATGCAGGCAGTGTCTAAAACCCGCCACCGACCAGACTCGAACCATAGTACCTGCCGGAGATAATCAATGCTGTCTCTGAGCTAAAAGGGTAGTGACGAAAATCCGCAGAAGACTCGAACCATAGTACCTGCCGTAGATAATCAATGCTGTCTCTGAGCTAAAAGGGTAGTGACGAAAATCCGCAGAAGACTCGAACCATAGTACCTCCCGGACAGAGTCAACGCTGGCTCTGAGCTAAACGTTATCCAGAACGCACGGAAGGGCGGGGCGGGAGGGGGCGCAGAGGGAGAGGGAGTGGGCGTAGGTGCGCATTGTGTCAACAGCTCCCATTCATCAAGCCCCCTCTCCGTTCGCGCCCGCTGCCTCCCCTAACGCTCCACACGCCCCGCGTCGCCCTTCCTCGCCGCTCCGCGCCCTCTCGCTCTCGCACGCGGGTCCGCCCGGCCTTTTCATTTCCCCCGTTATTGCGCCTCGCTCCCTTCACCCTGCATTTCGGAGAACACAATATGCATTAGTTACGGTAGTGAACGTACTAACTATATTCTTTATCACGTTTACATTTCAATGTATATATTGCCAAATGTACAAACACTTGTACAAGTGTAACGGATAAAACATGACTTTAATTTCAAAGATTATTTATTATTAGATTAAAGATCATTAGACGTTATTTATTATTAATTTCAAAGATTAGTCATTATTATCATTTTTTATAATCATTATTATTAATAATTTTTTTTTTATTTACAATCTCCACCTGCATTTCGTTTCAATTGCTTTTCGACTCCTTTTTTCTCGCTGTTTTTCCCCACTCCACATATTACATTTCTTCGTCGATATATCTCTTTCGACACCCTTCCACTACTTATAGGGACACGCCTCCTCAGCTTAGTGTAATTGCTTCAACGTCTCCTGAAAATTATTAACGCGTCTTAATTGATAGCTCGAGAGGAGTGTGCAAATCGCGCACGATTCGCCGTCGGGCTTCAACAGGCGAGGAATACGCCCAGCGTGTTTATGGATATCGACGCTCATTTGAATGAGTTTTCATTCAACTCGCGCACGAGAGTTGTGACCCTTGTGTTCACCTTAACTGCCTCTCGTTTTCGTAAATTTCTTACACCTCTGCGCCGCAGCTTACACGGTAAATCACGCTCACCGAGTGCCTTTCCCATTGCCGAGTTGAGTTAAGGGGAGTTTAAACGACGACTTTGAAAGAAGTCGCAGGCACGCCCGGCTGGACAGTGAAGAGCTGAACAAATCAACGCGATTCTATATAACTGCCGTAAAGAGTTCGTTTAGATCTTGAAATGAGTCCTATTAAAACAGGCGAGCGTCTCTGGTAATGTATGTCGTAAAACGTAAGAATGCAATTCTACAATAATTTGAGAACACATACAGACCCACAAACTTGCCATGTGGATGTTTTTAATTCAGATTTTATCAACGATGAGTTATCATTCGCCAAGATCGATGAGCAGAAAACAACAGCAACGTAAAGAACACTGTACATCAGCTTTCAATATTGCGGAGATTCGTTTAGTATTACAAGTTTGCATTAATATCATATGCTCACGAACCATTATCGAAGTACATGAGGGCGCATTCACTAATAAAGGTTGCTGTATGATGTTTGTATCTAAGAACTAGAACCAGTTTTGGAATAGATAAAAGACGGATCCAACAAAGGCCTGGGGGAACCTTGCCCTCCCAAAAAACATTATCATTTTACTCACTTTATTCGCAACAATTACTTCATTCTGATTCCATCACAGCCAAAAGAGTATTTATTAATAGGGTTGCATTGTTAACAATTAAGAAAATATTATTTTATCAGGGTGGGTAACTGAAATTTCTCCCCTTCAACTACAAATCCTGCTTACATCCGGCATACGGTAAGTGGATCTAGGAAAATCTTGTGTTCTTATCTTTTGAAACCATCCTTTTCAATTGAAACCAACACATCACACTAAATTGTAAAGATGTTTCTCTACAAAATAACATAACATAATAAGAAGACAGGTTAAGGTTGTCCTTTCTTTTCTATCGGGAAAACCGGACATATCGACAAACTAAAACTGAATCTTAGTTCACATACCTGACGAGTCATTTTGCTATTACCCCAAAACCTCATTATTACTCATTACTCCATCAAAATTTTAAACACACTCGAAAACGCATATACTACATAATTTCCTTTCAGGACGCTTTACGCGTCCATAAAACTGTCTGCATCTCAGGCCGAGAGCATCCACGCGTCGGCGAATAAGCCGTTGCGGGGGCACGGGAGAACTAGAACCGGCCGAAGGAGCGGCAGCAGCAGCAGAAGAAGAAGGGAGAAAAAAAAGCGCAGCGCACGGCGCTGCAGCGGGGCTGCTGCTGGGCGACCGCGCGCGCGCGCGACAGCTGGACGGAACATTCGTCATAGTTAGCGGAGCGCGACTCCGGCGCCGCCGGCGGCCGCGCGGCGCTCCGCGCTTCTTTTTTTCTTCTTCTTCTTTTCTTCTTCTCCTCTTAGCGAGCGTAGTTTTTTCTCCGTACTGCTCCTTCGTCGCCGCCGTCGCACCGTCTGGGCGTGCGTGCGTGATGACTTCGTACCCTCATGGATATGAGCGGATTGATTAGTTTGTGTTTCCGGGAGCGACAACTGCTATGGTCATTAGTTCCATAAGTGTAATGCGTGCTTTTTTTTATACTGGTCGTTAGCTGTGATCTTTCACCTCTGGGTGGTGAGATCCTGCGCCGGCCTACACGGCTTGTGCGGGTTTTCCCCGACCAGGCATCCCCCACCGTCCCAGCGGGGCATCGCCCCAGGCGGGACAAGCTCTAAGCTCCCGACATGTGAGCTAGTGTAAGTGTATGTGTAAGGTTGGTCGGTTGTTAGTGATTCAGGGCACGTCAACTACTGAGGTCATTAGTCCCGTAAGTGTAGTGCACGTTTTCTTCTCGGGAGGTGGCGATGTTCTTCCCCCGCTGGATGGTGAAACCCGGCAACAACTTACAAGTTAGCTTGAGGGGTTGTCACTCTCCAGATATCTCCCACAAGCGGGAAACCGCCCCAGTCGGAACAAGCCACTAAGTTCATGACTGGTCTCGCGACATTGTGGTAGTGTACTGTGTGTGAATGTGTAAGTACCGGGTGAGGGTAAGGAAGGAAGACTAAGAAAAGATTGCGCAGAGTCCGTAGTCCGTTTGTTAGGCTGCAGCTTCGGCATCCGCCTGGTGTTGATCGGAGAAACCTAGAAAAACTAGCGTCCAGAACAGCCGTCCGCTCGAATTCTTCTCCGTACAGCGGTTGAATTCGCCGGAGCTATCTATCTGGTGCCGTAAATTCTGCCATCGTCGGGACTCAAACCCTAGGATCTCCTCGTCAGAGACAGTGCAGTGAGTGACATCAGTTAATGTCCCGAAGCGCCACCTCAGCCGGTGTATGTGAGCGGAGGCGACGAGGACACGCGGGATTATTGCAGTGATTGGACGGCGTGGCAGAGTGGCCTGCGGTCAATTTCAGGTGGGTGCAGCAGGAATTATACCACGACTGCGCGCGACCCTTCATTTCCTATTCGGTCCTCACATCCACCCTGCGGATCGGCGATGGGTTCTCATCGCCGATGGATTCCCAGATGACATCCAAGATTACGACAGCACTGGCAACACGCGGTTGACAAGCCATGGCTACAGCGCTGTGAGTGGCAGATTCGAAAGGCCTAGATTCTTCGTTTGGTACCTTCTTTTATTTGGCAAAATTGATTTAAATATTTATTTATAATAGAATTATGTAATTATTTAACATTACTATTGCATTATTTAACAAACATCTATGATGCCCCTTCCCCAAAACGATCGGCTGGATCTGCCACTGAGCGCTACAGGCAGCGAAAAAATGAAGGCGTTGATGAGAGGGAGGATGTCAAGACTGATGATAATGATGATGATGATTATTAGAAGGGCATTGAGGATGATCATGATGGATGAGGAGAGAGATGACAATAGATGATGAGATAGAAGAATACTATAAAGAGAAATATGAAAAGAAGTAGGAAAAGGGGGAAGCGGAAGATAGGGCGGCACTGATATTCCTCGCACCCGAAAACGTGCGAGAGAGATCTAATCATACTTTTACGGATCCGTTGGTTAATCCTTCTATAAAATAAATCACATTTTTTCTATGATCTTTTTGTCTTGGGACAATTCCCTAAAGGAAACTTCGCGATCAAGCAAAGATTACAAACAGCACTAGAGATTCTACTGGCATATGTTTCCAATACCTCGAATAACTTTCTCTAGGAACGGCGAAAGCCCTAAGAACTCCTCAAATATAGAGGGTGTTGCATTTTTCAAACAGGAAGAACTCTCCAACGGCAATTACTATACGTTGTGGTGTATACCACGGATCAATTTTTCACGTCTTTTATTCTAATCAATACCTAATACGTATTTACGCGGTGATGATCCAGAATTAACAGATGGTATCGTAGTCTGTAAAAAACGATCTTTGACTTTTTGCCACTTCTGTAAGCTCATTAGTAGCTTAACGTTGACACCGAATATCACAAATTTGTGTTGGCGAGATCGATGAAGACATTTCTACTACACCATTCCGATGATATACGGATCCATAAAGACAAAAATATTCAAAATTAACGAAATTAAAAGGCAATTTGCGAAGAAATACCGTGCAAAAAAACGACTACGAAACACGTTTCCTGGCAGAGTTGAGGCCAACAGCGCTCGACCGCATTGCCCACTTCACTCACCTGTCGGAAGGCGTTACTAACAGGGAGTGTAGGGAGAGAACCGACTCGCAGCACTCCACGCACCTGCCGGGGCGTTAAGAGCGCTGTCTTGTCTCAGCCGCGAGCCCGCGAGCAAAGAGATCGTAAAGCCGTCACACTAAAAATCTCACTACCGCAGGAAAGGAAAACGCCCTCTCGCTCACACCAGCGAGATCGCGGCTCTCCGGCCCCGCGATGACAGCGTTCCGATCTCACCCCGCTCGCCCACGCGCCTATTACATCGCCAGCCACCAGGAAAAGCCGATCAATGTCGCAACGGTAGTTCGATTACAGCATGAACAATTAATGCGTAATCTCGAATGCAGCTGCCTTGTAAGTCTCAACCCAGTGCCATTGTTGGGATACTTGTGAAACACAAACGCCCCATGAATCATCAATTATTCATTGAGCTATGCAAATGCTTTCAGAGGAAGCTATTTTCGACGGAACATTCCATCTCATCGGCATGCATCACGGAACGTTAAAAAAGTTATGAAGAGTATTTCACAGACATTTTGTCCCTCTATTTGCATGAATTTGAAACTGATGAATGCGCTTTGAACAAAAGTCCAGTCAAATAAAATAATTCATCGTTGAATGCAATCTCATATAAATAAACGTAAAATGCATTCTCCGATTTATAAAATATGTCACTGAATCTAATACACACGAACCAACAGACTGCAACGAACGTGTTTAGGAATATTTGGGAACTTTGATTTCCATGTTTGATTCCCAGGCGCTAAGATGCTTCGGCGAGTTACAAGCGAGAAGCACGAACGTATTAAAATCGGACCACAATTCGCAGACAAAGTATAAACAAGTTTCAGTGCCAACGGTGGCGGTATTGGTGACAAACTGCAGTGAAACGTGACCCTGGGTAGAAGGAAGATTCAGTATTGTCGGTGTCAGCAAGTCAGACGGATGGGGGAGAAGTGAAAAGCATTTCGAAGGCTTTAGCTGCAGTGCACTTGAAACGACCATCTTGTCAGTCTCCATCAAACAAGCTCGTGCCTCTGAATGACGCTCTCCTCTCTTGCATCTCTTTATCTTGCTCTCTTTCTCTCTCTCTCTCTCTCTCTCTCTCTGCCTTTCTCCCTCTCTGCATTTCTTTCTTTCCCTCTGCCTTTCTTTCTTTCTCTCTCCCTCGTCTGTTGTGCCTTTATATTCTCTCCATACTACTGCACGCTCACTAATCGGATTCGGATCTCTGTACTTCACACCCATCGCTTCACATCTACTCATATCATGCAGATCTCTTTTAAACTTCCTTCCTATAAAAAATATTAACTTTTCACAAATCAAACAATTGCAATCGACTTCAGTTTTGTTCTAACGCTATGATGGTTGCTTTTCCCGCTGAATGAACAGAACCTCAACGTAATACATCGGGATGTTACGCATGTCCATCGCAAACTCGTGTTTATCTATCAAGAGGGAACTGCTGCTTCCGAGGTTGTCACAGCACTTACGCGGATAAGCAATCGCCAACAAACTAAGACGCGCTTGTGCTCCGCGATGTGTAATTTCTGGTACGTTGCTTTTCCGTTCTGTTTATACCAAGTGCCACAGCGCCATACATTACGAGACCCACAGCGTACGTGGCACGTCTGTGCCCCTAATGCTCAGTCGGAACCCTGCCAAGAAAAACGTACTATCAACCGAAGCAATAACTCACTGTTACGTATCATTCTGAAAATCTATTTGCTTTTTATCATAAAGACATATTTCGAAAGCCATTTATCTTACTTCAGGCACTTCTGTATCGTATTTAATTAAATTATTTAACGTAGCAATTTGCGAATTACTAAAATGTCTAAAGGTTCTAGAATGTTTTAGTGGAAAACAATGTCTCCACCAGTTGACTAGGGGCTTATTTAACTACCCAAGAGCCCTTTGAGAGTAGACACTGAGATGTCCAAATATGAAGAACTTATAGATTTAATTTGCTTGTGTTTACCATACTATCAAAAATTGTAAAAGGTATATTTCGGAGCCAATGTTTTTGAGGAACACGTGGAAAAGTTAAGAATAATGTGAAGTATGACAGTTTTGAAATAAACTCTTGTGATCAAACTTTACCCTTAATTTTACTCAACATTTACACGTTACATTTGGGCAATATATCTACTCCGAAATTTACATGACCCACAAACAACATAGCATTAAATACGCACGTGCCTTAGGAAGTCCAACGAGGACACATTGCCGTGAGATCAGTCGTAATTTCCCCGTCATCCGTAATCTGTATCCACGTCATCCGTACGTGCCCGTCCAATCTAGACGGGCGGTGTCCTCGCATTGTAGCGTGCAGGCGCCGTCGAAACGATTCAGCTCTTCCAAGCGGCCATCCAGCCTCCCGCGTCCCCCCCCCCCCGCCAGGGCGCGGCTCCGGATGAATGAGAAGGGCCCTCGATCAACAACAAACATCTCGAGCCGGAAGCCCACGAGGAGGCCGCAGCGGCGCTGTCGGAATAATCCAGCGGAAATACGGCCTCTCTCCTGCGGGGGACCGCATATTGGATATTATTTGCCGTTTCCCTCCCTTTTCCCTTCTTTTTTCCACCCGCCTCCCTCCTTCCCCAACTTTTCTTCTTCTTTTTTTCATTTTTCCTTCCCGCGGTCGCCCGCAACGCCGCGGCGAGCGCGGAGGCCAAGGAACATGCGCGGAAGGAGAAGGATGGCTGTGAGCGCCAGGGGTGGGCAACGTGCGCGACGAAGACGCACCTCATGGCGAGGAGGGGGCGGTGCTGCACCCTGTGCGATGTCTGCCTGAGTTTGATAAATTGATTGGTTGAGAGTTTCTGGGCATGTCAACTGATATTATCATTAGTGATGCAATACTAAACATTGACTCCAAAATATAACTTCTACAATTTTTGATAATACGGTAAACATAAGCAAATTCAATCTATACGTTCTTTATATTTCGACTTCTTTTCCAGATATTTCTTTATATTTTCAATTTTCAGGAGAACTGTCGCAGAGGATTATTTTTTCACGAAACTTTTACCTTCTGGAACTCTGTTTAAGTGAGCCTTGGAAGAGACATAATCTGATTACGTTTTTGACGTTAATTCTGCGCATCGTTGCCAAGAATCACAGACACACGTTTTGTTACCACGTAATTAATTTATAGAGAATTTTGTAGTACCCGGAAAATCAAGTTGTCGACAGATCTCAAATTTTCCATGGTTAAGAAATAGCGGTGATCCTACCTCGCTAGAATGGCGGCGACCTATAGGTAGCATGTGTATTTACTTATTTGGTAAAAAAAACAACAGTTTAAAGCTGTATATGACGTATGGGTGAGGAGATTATCTAAGCACATTTTCATGGGGTCCATAATTTTAAAAATAAATAAACGCGCGAAATTAGCAACATTATTTGAAAAACCAGGCATTTTTGTTCCAAAGTTATGGAAAACATAATTACAATGGTAAACGAACTGCAGATGTAATTTTTCTGCATTGCTAACAAAATAGTAACTCACCCGCTGCTCTACTCCTACCACTAAAAGCAAAAGGAGTGCTCAACAAAACGTGCGCATAGTGAAGCTACATTTACTAAGCAAAACAAGGGGCCATCTGAGCATTTGCTTAATTGATCAGGGAAAAATGGACAAAAACCCTGATGATATTTCCCTCATCAGGTATGTCCGCCAGCTATGTACCGCTCCAGCCGGTGGGATAAGACACCGTCTGGAACCTGACATGTTTGACCCGACGTGTTTGATAGAGTAGTGCATGTAGAAGTGCATGTTCGGGGATGAGGAAGGTGCAAGGAAGAAGAAGGAAATACCGTGTGCGGTCCATGGCGTGTTTATTAGGATACTTGTCCGGCATTTGCCTGGTTTTGATGGGAGATATTACGGAAAACTTCCGACAAAAACAGCCGACTGCTACAATTCATCTGGAGATAGCGGCTCATCTGGACCTAGCTAGCTTGCTGGTGTCAAAAATCCTCTACAGGGGTGTAGGCGTGAAACTCCTTCGCTGCGTATGCTTCTTCGATCCATCGTGACATGGCCGCTCTCAATGTCGTGGAAGGTAATTGCATACCACCTGCCTCTTGTTAATAATCACTCGTCATTAATTATTTCATAATTATCCAGGAAAACTAGTAAAGAGTCTCTGTACTTTGTCATCTATGTACTGTTAAGAATAGGGCGAAAGATGAAGTATGACTCCTACAACTATAGGCGATTTGTGGAATCCCCAAGTACAATTATAACACTCATATTATTTTCAACTGCAGAGGGAGGTAGTTGGTAACTAGAGAAAACTTTATGGTACGTTGAATATACGACGTATATCTTACTCAAAGCTTGTACACCATTTCACTCCTTAAGCAGGCGACACGCACTTATGAGAGAGATATTTTTATGATATACATAAATTTGTATCCTAATTAGCTATTTCCCTAACGTTAAATAAATATGACACCAGGATGCGAATATGACTCGGTTTCGAGTATGTTTCTCGTTGAAGATATGCAATTTAGTTTCTTTAGATATCCAGTGCCTGTCTTTTCACTGCTTCGCCTCACTTTCCCAAATGTATTTGGTATAAAAGCCTCAAAATAAATCATTGTAGCATACGAGAGAACTTATTTTCATTAGAAAAACTTCTTGTCTCTATTTGTTAACAAGAAAGGTTCATCATTATCTTAAAGAGGTGATTAAACACATACTAAAGATACGATCATAAATCAATTTCCAGCTTTTCCTCCTAGTCGTGAAAAATTGCGAATCAAGCAACTGTTATAACCAACAGTGACAACATAATTACTTGAATTAGTTTCTTAGAAAAGTCATTACTTTCGATTGCGTTTGGGTGTAACAATATTTAATAATTCACTAATTATCAGGTGGTAAACATAAACAACAAAATATTGTAAGCTGTTGTTTCATAATGGATTACGAATAAAAAACATTTCCAGATGTGTCTTCATATTTTCAATTTTCAGGAGAACTGTCGCAGAGGATTATGTTTTCACGGAACTTTTACCTTCAGGAACTCTGTTTAAGTGAGCCTTGGAAGAGACATAATCTGATTACGTTTTTGACGTCAATTCTGCGCATCGTTGCCAAGGATCACAGACACACGTTTTGTTACCACGTAAATAATTTATAGAGAATTTTGTAGTACCCGGAAAATCAAGTTGTCGACCGCTCTCTAATTTTCAGTAAATTTCCTATACACTGAAGGTTCATGACATCCCCATTTAAGGAAGCTTTTATGCGATACGTGGTAGTTTGCCAAAGCCTCCCACACTATCACCACAAGTAAACAACCACATAATGGTGTAAATTGCAGTACAACTAAGTTGGGTGACGAGCGGGGTGTGCGAGATTTTGCACGGGACCGCATTCAAATTGGTCTGCTCCATTCGAATTCAGAGAATCTGCTTGACAGAACAAGCCGGCCTTACTCGATTCGCCTCGTCTCATTTCCCGTATTTTGGCCGAACTTTCGGTCGGCCGTTTTCGTCCGACGTTCAGCGTTCATGATGGCAAATGTCAATTGTCATAGTGAACCCTAACCTCTTTCGACGGCGCCCGAAAGTACCGGTTGGCGGACGAAAATCGGTTTCATATGATTTTGGTCCGCCCGACGTCGGCCGAGCGAAATTTCAACCAAAATCGGCCACACAGCAACCACCACATTAGCAATGCACTATAGTCTCGGTAATCCGAGGTGGACGGGACCAGGTCTAGCTCGAATGAATGAAAACTCGAATTATCGAAAATTATTAATTTATTAAAACACAAATAAACACAACTTTTAAATTTTAAAGTGTGTACCTTTCAATAAGAAGTGTATTTGCATAATATGTTTACATTCATCATTAAAGATAAGTTAATTACATCTTTAAGTGTCAATTTTTTTTGTTTAAGTATACTGCGGTTTTTGTAACTTTGCCCCTAACCGGAATCAGCTGTTTCGCTGCCATCCAATCGGGAGCTTATATTCCGCTCCAGTGACGTCACTATGGTGACGTTCAAGCTCCCGATTGGATGAAACCGTCAACAGCTGATTCCTGTCAGGGGCACAGTTACGAAAATCGCAGTATACATTGTTTCTCTTACGTGCGGCAATATCACGCCGTCTGCTGAACATCACATTGTCGGCTGGAATAGCCTCAGGTTATTGTTCTACGTACTTCACGGCGACCTCTAGCGCAGCAAGATCCACGCTGATACTCACACGCGGTGTGGAATCAATCAAGTCCTCCTTTATTTTTATTATTATTTTTTTTTGATAAGTCGGATTTAACTGGGATTTATGGAAAATCGATCGGTGTTATGCGTCAACCGGCCAAGTGCCATTTTTGAGAAAAATGAGATATGGACGCAATCAGTTGCATTGCACCATGTTCTAAGAGTACGCAAAATTTTGGCGCCAAATCTGCAAAAATAGCCTTATAATTAACTAAAAATGTAAACGTTATCAGTCACATCAGGGATTTTATGTTTCGCAAAAACCGGCTATACACCTAGATCTTCAAATCTGCTGTTCTTCATTTCACATTATGCATGTAAGCGTCAGATATTCCACTCATGTTTGTGTAGTGTGGCGCTTCAATAAATGAAATAATTAAATTACAGTTTTAGAGCTGAAAATGTAATAAAACCATTGAACACGATTATCTCAAAATTCCCACGATGTCGCATAGCCGTTTGATGCGCAACACCGTCCAATCGAACAATCGCGACTCGAATTATAGAGATTCTACTGTACATCTGTAACGTCACTCTCTGCCAACACTTTTTTTGTTACATTTACTCTAACTACATATTTTTTTAAGTAGTAACACTTCAATTCTTAGTTTATTTTAGTTTTATTTTAAATTTCTTGTACAATGTACGTTAACATTTTGTCCCTTTTCACTTTGTACAATTATCTCTTACGTATTTCATTATAGGAACACGTTTTTTTTCGTTCAATTCTCTCTGTATATGTCATCAATCTCCGTTGCTAACCTCATTCTCTATCAACCTCGGTACATTATATGTTTCTTATTTACCAAATAACAACGTAAAAATGTAAATAAACATTGGAATTGTGCGAAACGTTACAACATCTGTATCCGGAAACGTCTTGGGCAGGGTTCCGCAGGGCGTGCGTGGCGCTGGCCACCCCTGCTGTATTCCTTCAATATTGACCCCACGCGCCCTCCCTTCCGGCGCGCGGGGCGCTTTGTGGGCAGAGGGCACAGCGCCCTCTGGGGGGGGGGCGGAGGGCGGAGGGACCTCTGCGGAGACGGCGACTTCCCCCCCCCCATCCTGAATCATATTCCTCCCCTCCCGCCCGGCGCCGGCAGCACCCACCAGTGAGGCGGGAGGCCCGCTGGATGGGAATAATTGAGAGGTGACGCCACATAAAAGAAGATTCGAGAAATCATTGCGAATAGGTTGCAGGTAGGCGGAACGAGTCTCGGAGCAGTCACGAAATTATATATGGAATCTGTACTTGGAGGAGGAATGAAGAGAAATGTAGACCATGTAGCGGTTTATTTTGAAAGGAGAAAACTGTCAATGATTATGGCGCGATTTTTATAACTTTGCCCCTCCAGCCCCTATGGCCACGATAGAATATCACACGGCATTTCGCGTCTTTCTCGGCCCTGCCGTTGGATGATGCATGATCGCTAGCACTGCTTGATACGGTTGCGATCATGCAATATCTAGTGGCACGATTGACAAAGACGCAAAATACCGTAACATTCCATCGTGAAGACAGGCCTTGAGAGGTAAAGTTATAAAAATCGCACTACAGGAAGATTCCGGTCAAAATCAGAAATACTTATCAGCTCGTCAAAGATACAACACGGTAATATTTTTGCGAGTAAGGATCCTTCGAAATTATAAGATACGTATCGCAACCTGATATTAAATATAATGCAAATTCACTATTTTTATGTATTTGCTTGCAATTGTATCTAATGATATTTAACATTTTCCCTAAAATGGGCTGAAAATCGCATTTACTACTCATTGACATTCCACGGGGCTTCGAACCGTATGAGAGAGCGCTGCCGGATCAGTGGGAGGCGATGATAAAAAGGAAAGGAAGAAGTAAGGTGCGTGATGGGGAGCTGTTGGAAAAGAAGCAGAGGGTTGGGAAATAAAAAGGGAGAGCAGAAAGCACGACGGGTGGGATGTGATGAAGGTGGCGGAGCAAGAGAAAAACAGTGATTGAAGAAATGGGAACAAAGGACCGAAACCATGGAGAAGACTGGTGAGCCAAAGAGCGGAGACAGGGAACTGGGCTTGGTGGGTAGCAGGACAAATTGAAGAGGCGGTGACCTGAGTGCATGATGGAAATCTATGGAGTGGTGTGCGGCGAAAGCTGGGGGCAAGAGACGGCAGGGCGGGGCTCGACAGACCAACCGGGGAGGAGGGGGGGAGGCCAGTGGGGTCACGCGCTGGATCAAAGGCTCGCGGGCCGCCCCTCGTTGTCCAATCGCGGGGGGCCGACGACGGCCTCAAACGCGTCAAAACCACCGCGCGCTTGTCGCCATTGTATTGGTTTTAACGCAACACGATTCGGCTTCGAGGTTAATTAGGAAAACTAGGCCTTAGCCCCCACCCCCACCCCACCCCCGCCCCCATCTGCGCGCCACGCGAGCGAAAACAATGGTAGCGCCCGCCCCCCCCCCAACACACGCTCCGACTTTATAAAACGCCCTCACGCCGGCATTGCCCTCGTGGAACACCGGCCCACAGACAGGGAGGCAGAATTATTGCTGCGGTGTCACGCGCTATTACGCGGAGTCACGCACTGACCTTTATATTCGGATTAAGCGAATGAATATTCTGTGAAAAATTACATTTTATATCGGTTGGACCACTGCTTTGTCGCTGTCAAGAGTATTACAGGCAATATATTACGAACTTGGAACTCCCTCTTCTTGGTTTAATCTATTTATATTTATTGGTTAATTAAGGTAGATTTCTTCGTAACGTATATTCAAAAATCTGATTCACTGATAATCTGCAAGCACCAAAATTCAATCTTGGACGGAAGGGCAGGCTGCAAGAATAAAAGAGAAATATAAAAGTAAACAGATCTGGATATATCGAGAAATCATTGAACAAAGAAAGTTGTTTTCTTCGGCAATCGTAAATTGTAGTTTCAAATTATAATCTTTGATTTTATGCGTAATCTCCTTGAAGATATTATAGTCGATTGCAGACAAGCCTGAAATATTTTGGAGTAAGAAGGCACGGCACGGCATCTAGTAATACAAACTGGAATCCTTCTTCCTGCTTATCCCTATCAAGAAAAAGAGAAATATGCTTAACTACTACGAATCTATTCAATAACACCCTGGTAAATGTTCAAGAGAAAGACAACGAGTTTAAGTTTCACACACAGCAAATCATTTCACGGGTTGGCACCGCAAATTGGATCCGTCTCATTTAATTTCATCCCAGGTGTAACAACGTACTTTAACGACATAGACCATCAAATCAGCAGCAAAACAGCTGACACGGGTAGTGATGGCCAATTTTAGCAAAACATCGATACATCTATGCTTCGATACATCACAAACCGGTTTTCGGTTTCGCTGAGAACATCGATGTTTTAAATATGATGAAATATTTCGAAGTAATGTATTGGTTCCATTGTGATACACAACACGTCAATATTAGTTTAAAGTACATTCTGTCTTAAATTTGACTGTAATCTTAATTTTCTAATCAATATTCTATGTAGTCAAGGTTCAAATTGAAGTTTAACAATATTACCATGTACAAAATAATAAAAAAATTGTAACAACAGTGTGTACAGTAAAATGTTTCGAGCCGCCTGGGGATCGACAATAGTGACAGCTGTCAATGGCTGTTGATTTCGAGCAATCCACAAATCAAGTAGATACCGGACATTTTATTTATATCAAGAGAATTGTTGTTTGAAAACATCGATGTTTCTGGACATACACCGATGTGAAGAAAAGATCGAAAGCAAAACATCGATGTTATTAATTGATATTTCTGCTGGGAAATTTTGATGTTTCAAATACATCGATGTTTTTGCCATCTGTAGATACGGCAAGGAATTACTGTAGTGATTGTAATTTGTACCCAACATCCACAATTTAAAATATCGCTAAAAGGATTTCAATGACGATGAAAACATCGATGTTTTAAATGTGACTTGTTAAAACAGGCGGTATTTTCCCATCCCTTTCCTTTTTTAATTATTGTACTTAAGTGACTTATATTTCATTGTTTGGTTACGTATAAAAATGTTAAAAATAATATTTATCGAATGTAAACACGGAATCTTTAGCTCTGCTCATCTGCCCATGAAACATGATTATAATTTTCACAAAATGTCTATTAAGTGGAACTCCTGGACAAACAACTAGAAAATTAAATAATAACCATAAAGAAATCTCTCCGTCTGGTGATCGACAACAGTGATAGATATCAGTGGCTTTCAGTTTTGAGCAATTCATGACAAAATTAATATCTTGAAATGTTATTAACATCATGAATTTTTTTTTAAACCCCGATGTTTCTGGAAAAATATATTGATGTGAAGAAAACCTCGACCAACATGTTTATATATCGATATTTCTGGCCGAAAATATCGATAAAACCTCGATGTTTTTTCGCCACCTCTACAAGGAATTCGAGTACTTTCCGAAGTATTCGTCGGGCGCGAAAGCACTTGTCGCGTCGGCGCTGAAAGAAAACTGAATTATCGCGTGGAAAGGCCGGGAAGTAGCCGGCGGCGATAGGGCGGCAGGAACTGATAGAGCGAAAAATTACGCGCGCACTTCCTGCTTCGCGCGCGAGGCAGGCGGCGCGATAGGCTGCTCACGCGCGCACCGACACGCGAGACACACACACACGCGCGCATACGCACGCGCACGCACGCGCGCGCCGCTTCCGGTGCGTGCACGCGGCTTCGGGACCGATGCCGCTCCTTCGGGTAGGTTGGGATAGCTAGCGGCGTCTGCCTGGAATACACGATGTGGATTTCACATCGTAAACTCTGTGGTCACGGCGTAAAAGTTCTTGTCAAAAAATCTTAGTTTGGAGAAAACAAGGGTTAAATGTTATTGAGCCAACGCTTCTTTCTATGCTCAACGCTGTTTCCCAACGCTCTTTTGTCGTTGAGGAGGCAACATTTGTATTCGGTTTTTTAATTTTTGTATTTAGTTTCACTCCAGAAGAAGAGGAAGTGTGCTCCTCGAAACGTTGAGATAAATAAATATCCAAATCTAGAAAGATGGATTTTTATTAACATTTGGATCATTAAGAAATGTAAGGCTGTCTTAAAAACTGGACAAAGAAGAAAATTAAAATTTAGACAGTCAGAACATATTTGAAAATATAGATACTTAACTTGTAATTTCAGTACATAACCCAATTTTGCCAAAAACTGACTTAACAACATTTACTCCTTGACCACAGAACTGTTGTTGGGACTCGAAAGATGGAAGTTACGTGGGAATGCAGACCTATCTCGAATATTTTGTATCTCTACGCAAAAAAAAGTATAAATATTATTACTTAGGATCGGTAAATTGTTTTTAAAAACCGTAGAACACGGACAACGAAAATGAAGTGGAAAGATAATGGGAAATACCTTTTTGTCGTTCTTTTATTGACAAACCAGGTCAGAGAGTAGCAGACCTGAATTCTCCAGTTGGAAAATAAAGAGACTTAAGAAATGAATGTTGCAAATGGCTTGAAATCTTGAAAATAGTGGCATGAAAGGAAGTCAAATTATGAGTTTTCAGAATTAAAAACGATTAGATAAGCCACCCAACCGGCGAAGGCGAGTAGAAGGGGAAAGTTTTAAAGTTCCCTTTCAATGGGTTGTTGGTTTATTTGAGAACATTAAGTGCATATATTTATAGTCGTTAATTCACAACCTCAATACCCAAATCGTGACCCGCAATCCTGAACCATTCAATTTCACCTATAAATAGTACGATACACCCATTACACTGCGCCACGCATTAGTCATCCTTACGGACCAATGCTGGCCTAATCGAGAGAATAAAGATCAGAAGAAAGCAGACGTCGGACTCGTAAACGCCAGTCGGACAACATAATACCGCACCGTAACCCCCATTATCACCTTCGTCACGGTTACCTCCCACGCCATCATTATCGCCGTACGCAAAGCCGTCGCCGACGTCATCGCAATCACCACCCCGCCCTCGTCATCGTCGTTTTCATCCGTCGTCGTTGCCAGCACGCCAACAGCCTTCCGCCGCCGCCGCCTCCTTCGCCCGCGCGCGCGCGCGGCCCAGAGCTCGCAAAGCGCCCGCACCCATAAAGCTGTTCCTGGGAGCCTCGCAGCCCCGGGGCCGGGCCGAGCCCGCCTTAACGACGCCCCGCGCCGCCCTCGTTACGGTCGGGCGGGGGGGGGGCGAGGGCGGAGCTGCGAGCGGAACCTCGCGCCTGATTTCGGCGGCGCAACCAGCGCCCCAGGCTCTCCTGCTCTATGGCAGTGGTGTCAAGGTCTTCTACTGGCGGCTGGGGCACCGTACCATGCCACGAGCTTCTCTGCGCAACTAGCGTCGGGCGAGGAAACTATTAGTAACCCCGCCGTTTTACAATAGGGATGGCGTTGTCTCTGGTGGCGGGGTAATAAACTGCGTGGAGGGGCGATTTCGTCGGGGTACTCGGGCCACGGACTCCCGCTCGTGGCATCGACCTTGGCAACACTGCCCTATGGCGATGCGTTTAGTAGGAGTACAGCTACGAACACGTGCTTTTTTAAAGAACGAACTAAGAAGGCTGTCGTCTCCGAGACAATCCTCTAAAAATATGGCCAAACTTTATTAATAATACAGAATTTGTTGAAATAATGAGTTGAGATTTTCGGGGTATTAATAACGGTAACAAATACAAACATGTTCCTTCAATACGCTTGTTAGTTCTACAAGTTTAAAATGGGGATTTGGAAGACAGATATTTGTGATTGTAAGTCATAGTAAGCGAGATGATATAGATGTAGTGAGGTGGAAGTTTTGACTGTCCACGTTATACACGGGGACTGTCAAGCCACGTGTTATGTGCTAATGATAATGATCCGGGATGTAACACTTAGAAAATGTTCCATAGCAAATTCACACACACACACACACACACACAAACACTAGAAATATTTAAAAAATCACGACCTTTGTACTTCTGAACAAGACATAATCTAAGTGTTGGCAATAGTTACTGAACTGACCTAAAAATAAGAATCGCATCCTGTTTCTAGTTTCCAAGAGGTCAAGATCCACAGAAAAAATAGCAATAAACAACAATGTTAATAGCAAGAAGAAGAAGAAGAAACAGAAGTGGAAGAGAACGATGAAAAGGCACAAGAATAACGACAACGTCAACGTTAAGAAAACGAATTAGCCCAATTTTCTACCCAGTCCTTTCGCTCGTAAACAGTTGTAATACTCGCTTTCCACTTCCATTTAGTACCCTCAACAATATACAAACTTTATGGAATGAACAAGTGTGTAAAACTCCACCCCGGCACCTAACATCCTGCAGTTCGTCTTCCTCGCCCTCACGTGGCCCCCCTCGCACGTGTCACCGCTGTCCGCGCCTCTTCGCCTCGCCTCACCTCACCACGCCTCGCCTCGCCTCGCCTCGCCTCGCACGCTTCCTGCCTCAACCACGTCCGCCAGGTCCAAACCCATTCCCGGCTGTCGGTTTCGGCATCATGAATATATCATTCCCCCAGGCACTTCTCACGCGCGCGGTACGACGGCGGCGGCGGCGGCGGCGGTGTCATGCCGGAGGGCGGAGGCGCTGCGTCGGGCCGCGCTGGGACGTTACCAACTTCGCTCGTTCCCAGGCGCGCGTTATTAGACGACACACGCACAGCCCCTGCCGTAACGCCAACCGCCGCCCCGCCCCGCCACAGCCCGCGCTATCTCTGCAACCGCTCCGCTCCTCCGCCTCACCCACCCACGCCCCCTCCGTCGTTCCGCTCCTGCTCCTCGCGCCAGTCCGTACTCTCCTCGCGTCACCCCGTCCCGCTCTTCCCTTCCCCGCCCCACTAGCCCTATCTTTGAGCGACCGCTCCACTTCACCTCGCTTCCCTCTCGTTCTAATCTTGCTTCTTCCGCCGCTTCACACTCTCCTCACCTCACCCCGCCATGCTCTGCGCCGCCCCCGTCTCACCACATCCTTCGGTCCCCGCCTCACCCTAACTCTCTTCTCCCCGCCTGAACTTACTTCAACACTCAACGCTACGCCTCCCACCGCATTTCACTCTGCTCTCGCCTACCCTCCCCTGCTCTATCCCATCATTACACACATATGTAATTTATTTCTTCTATCAACATTCAAGAAGGTTTTGGGTTGATGTTTCGAATCTTGTTAACCTTTGGTTGCTCTCGGATTTGTCTGGCATGTGTTGCGAGTTCGAAACATTTAATAAGCGCCTAAGACTGGCTTTTCTACATTGTTTCCTCGTATCATTTGAAAGAAGTTAAGTAAATTTGAACCCACTGATCTAGAAATTTAAAAAAATGTATATATTGAAAGGTATTTAGAAAAAAATTGCAACGTGTATATGAATGAATTCCAATGGCAAAAAAATAAAGAATCCTAGAAAGAAGAGTAACCTCACACGAATTCTCTGCCAACATACAAGATTCCTTGCCACATTCTACGAACGAGCAAAACGTATGTTTGTCATTTCCCTCGTCTTCATTTCAACACAAGCGACTTGCTCCCACCCGTCGCCCCGTCATCAATCGCAGCTCAACCTTCGCTTCCCACGCCGCCCGCACCCACAACGCGTCGCTCCCCGGAATGAGATTGACGAGCGCGGAGTCCGCGTTCGCTCAGAGACCGCTCCCGAGCAAACGCGCCCTCCGCCGCGAGCAAGTGCTGGCGGACTCGCGCGCTGAATCAAACATGGGCGGCGCCGCGCGCTCGAATCGAACGCGGGAACGGTTCCCCGCGCCACGCCCCCTCGCCCCGCCGCCCCACGCCCCGCGCCCCGCGCCACGCGGATCAAACGGGGAGCAGGGATTAGAACTGAATTAAACATTGCGCGCTGCGTGGCTGGCCGGGTGGGTGGGCGGACAGGAAGGAAGGACGGAACGAGCGGTTGGGGGGCGGGCACAGCAGGACCACAAGGCGGATGAACGGAATGTTGGGAGCGCAAGGAAGGTGGTATTTATGTCGTATGAACGGGAAAGAGCGTAGGGATGGGAAGAAAGATAAAACGAGAAGACGGGTTAGGGAGTGGGTCAAGTGGTGAGTGAGAGGGCAAGAGAGCGGATGAGCGAATTAGTAGAAGTGAAAGGGAGGGAGAGAGAGGGAGAGAGAGAGGGCCAGCAGGGAAAGTAGCAGGTCCGATAGGCGAGTGGGAC
Organism: Acheta domesticus; assembly: GCA_031308135.1. Classification (NCBI taxonomy): domain Eukaryota; kingdom Metazoa; phylum Arthropoda; class Insecta; order Orthoptera; family Gryllidae; genus Acheta; species Acheta domesticus. Next base: position 126,652,576 of record JAHLJT010009355.1, read on the forward strand.
TCGTGGAATGTCGGCAAGGCGAAGGAAGTTCGGGTAGGACGATTCAAATGTAACGGGAAAATCGAGAAGACTAATGTAGTGTATGAAAATGGATTGGCAGGATATGGGGAATGGCAAATATGAGGGGTAGAGTGTGTGTATGAGAGAGAGAGAGAGAGAAAGATAGTGGCAGAGGAAGAGACAGAGAGAGGGTGACAAAAATTGAGAAACACAGAGACGCTGAGACGGAGAAATAGAGGGACAGAGAGGGTTAAAGAAAGGGAGAAGGATGAAGAAACGGACAAAGAGGGAGTGTTTGTATAGGCTCGCAGGACAGAAAGAGAGTGAGAGGCCGAAAGAACTGACGGTGGAGCAGAGCTTTATGCGGCGATTGGCCGTCGCAATCTGTGTGGGAGGGTCGGAGCGACGAATGCGTCAGGAGAGCGAGAGAGAGAGAGAGAGGGAAAGAGAGCGAAAGAGAGAGCGAGAGCGAGCGAGCGAGAACAAGCGAGAGAGAGCGAGAGCAAGCGAGAGAGAGCGAGCGAGCGAGAGCGCGAGGGGGAGCGAAGGGGAAAGAGCGAAAGAGCGATAGAGCGAGAGAGCGAAAGAGCGATAGAGTGAGAGAGTGAAAGAGCGAGAGAGCGAGAGAGAGCGCCAGTCAAATGACGCGGTCGGCTGCGGGCGCGGCAGGGTCACCGGCGTTCTGTTAGCGGAATTAACGACGCGCGCCTGATTCTGGAGGGCCCCCCGCCCCCTCTCTCGGGCGCCGCGCGCGCGTTTTTCGCGCCTCGCGACCGACAGGGGCCGCTCGAGTGTTTACGCCCGCGCCCGCGCACGATCGCTTACAGTTTTCATCCTTTGGAATGCATTTTTCATGGCTTTCCAATGCCCCTCGACGCCCTGAAGAGAGTAAAAGTAATCATCGCGCTTCGAAGGGCGTTGTCGATTTCAATGAGCGGCGAACAAACAGGAAAAAATATGAGGACGAACGAAAGTGTCACACGTCGGAATGAAAAGTAGTTAAGAATTAAGCATTTCGTGAATCAAAAGAAAGTTGGGTCGACTAGTTTTCAGAGGTTTTGTTTCGCCAAAGGAAAACAAGACAGTGCCCATTACACAGAATTACTTTGATAAACATATTATTAATAATCAATAATTGTAGTTTGGTAAATTATTCATTTTCTGAAGAACGTTCATTATATTGGGCGATTTTTCTAACTCTGCCCCTCAAGCCGCTATGGCCACGATGGAATACCACACGTCATTTCGCGCCTTTCTCCGTCGTACCGCTACAAGTCGCATGATCGCAAGCATTGCTTGATACGGTCACGATACCTGGCGGCACGACTGAGAATGTCCCGAATTACCGTCATATATTCCATTGCAACAATGGGCCTTGAGGGGCAAAGTTAGAAAAATCGCAGTACATACAATCCCTGTTGTCAGACTGCAAAGAAAGACGTACAAGCTCTAAGCATGGACCGCAGTAGCACAACACACAGCGGACCATGCACCTGCGGACTGATTACCCGAAGCGCCTTACAACCGCGCCGTATCTCGCGGCCTCCGGGCTTCTCCGCGCGGTGGGCGCAGCGCAGCGGTGGCGGGGGCGGGGGGGGGGCGTGGCACGGCGCGGCGAGGCGAAGCGAGAACGCGCGGAGCAAGGTGCGAGGGGCCGACACGACGGCTTCCTTTCCTCCGGCCGGGTTATTAATGACTCGCCGCTGCGCCGTCGCCGCCCCCTCTCCGCCTACAGCCGTGCCGCCGCCGCCGCCGCCGCCACCCGCACCCGCGCATGCCGTATCCAACACCCCGCTGCCTGCGTTGTCGTGCCCACCGCCTTCCTCACTCTACGGTCTCTCGCCGCTGCCGTCGTGTTGGCTTTTGCATCGCCGGCGGCCCTGCTGCTTGCATTCCACTCTCCAATAACCTTCCCCCTTCCACCGTCACTACCAACTCCCGCCGGTAATTACTGCCCCCGCGCGCCGTCTACTTTCGTACCGTTCCTTATCGTACGCCGGCGTGTCAACATTACGTCTCAGTCTTCTCGTCGACGTTCTTCATCACCTCACAGCCGCCTGTCACTGGAGATTGTCGCTCTCAACACGATCGCCTACACCTGTTCCACTTCTCTAACCAACATGCATTAACTACAAATAACGTATAACACTCCACTGCGCCATGTGACATCTGAAACAAACCTGATTCAACATTGCATTAATGCCTGAAGAGAAAATTTCCTTATAATTCTCCAATAAACCAATACGCCACATCAACCGGTGAAATGAAACGTGGATGCTCTACATTTTTAAGAAGTTTCAGACGCATGGCATTCTTTCGTTTGGCTACAACAGCTTCTGAGTGGGCATCTGGCATTCGATTTCCTGGCCTGGCTGGGCTGGCGGGGTGCGGCCGCTGTCACTGCCGCGCGGGCGTCGCCCTCGCCTGAATGCCAGTGCCCCGACGGCCGCGTCGCCGTCGCCACCGCCGCGAAGCAACGAATGCGCTGCGAGGGCGTCGTATTAAGCCTCCTAATCGCCCGACGGTGAAGCGCTCGCCGCCGCTCGGCACGCGATGCAGACGGCGCGGGGACGGGCACTGGGCACGGGGCCGGACAGACGACGAGGGGATGGGCACTGGGTACGGAGACAGACAGTAGGGGGCGGGAACGGGCAGTGAGCGCGGGGCCGGGCAGTGAGCGCCGGGCCGGACAGGGGGGGCAGGGACAGGCAGTGGGGATGGGAACGGGTAGTGGCGGCGGGAACGGGCAGTTGGGGCGGGGACAGGCAGTGGGGCGGGGACAGGTAGTGGGGGCGGGAACGGGCAGTGGGGCGGGGACAGGTAGTGGGGGCGGGAACGGGCAGTGGGCGTGGGGACGGGCAGTGGGCGTGGAGACAGGCAGTGGGAGGGGGGACAGGCAGTGGGAGGGGGGACAGGCAGTGGGAGGGGGGACAGGCAGTGGGAGGGGGGACAGGCAGTGGGAGGGGGGACAGGCAGTGGGAGGGGGGACAGGCAGTGGGAGGGGGGACAGGCAGTGGGAGGGGGGACAGGCAGTGGGTGTAGGGAAGGGCAGTGGGTGCGGGAATGGGGCGACAGTGCAGGGCGGGTAGAACATAATAAAGCACCGACACTACGATTAAAACAGGAAGAACGTCCTTACATTTACTGGCAGTTATTTCAGAGATTAATTAGAGAATTATACTGTTTATTTAAACAGCGAAATTTCAGTAAATGTGGGGAGTTAAAGATTATTTAATCTTTAACTTCCCACATTTATGGAAATTTCCCGGTTACGCATAACTGGAAATATTCCAATCATTTCATTTTGCGTACTTCCTTTCTTCCATGTCGTGCTGAGGCGTTGAGTGATATCACCGAATATGCAAGTCGGTACACTCCAATGCCCAGCTTTTCTTTTGATTCATCGAGGTTGAAGGAATGCGGACGGTAATACCCTGGATTTGTCGCAGAATATTTCATTTCTAAGAAAACAAACATTTTCATCCATTTTGGCGATGGCCATTTCCACCGCTACTGAGGGTTCCGTGGTCATGACGAAATGACCCACGCAAGCGAGGCCAAGTACGTCCAAGAGTAGTTTTTGCCGTCGCGCATACTAGGTAAATGGAGATGCTACGTCTGGGTTCTCCTGAATTACCTTCTTGGAGTTCATGTGCCCAATAAAGGCAGCCAGCGCACTGCACACCAACAACAATCAACACTAAGTCCCTGTCAGCGAATTCTTTTAACGTGTAATAACTTCAAGTTTTTTACTATCGAGGTGATAATAAAATTACACATTTTAGCCGATACGTATGAACAGGTTCGCGTCTGCCGTTCAGCTACAAATACGTTACATGACCGTCATACATAAACAACATACTTTGCGACAACTTCCATAAAACAAAGTAACATTCTTCATAGATACGATCTCGGAGTAAACCGATTCCACTGAGCAACTGGAAACTTTATTCCTCATCCCATCGCGTGCGAAGCTCGATACGGGTGGAATCCGTCTGTAAATTCATCCAGAACCAGAAACAAACCCCCGATACTTCTGCAGCTCTATCTCGCAATCTCTCCCGAGCAGGAGCAGCTTCGAGACGTTACTAGCAAATCCACGTCGGGCATTCTTTTGTCCGCGCGTTCGTTTGTTCTAAGGGCGGCGGCGGCGGCGGCGGCCGACTCCCCGACCAGTTTATTGCCGCTCGGTCGTAAACAGGTCCGAGAAATACCTCTGCGCCGGCGTGGCATTCCACTTACACACACACACACACTACACATACACATATATGCACGCTCGCACGCTCGTCCACGTGAGTCTGTGAGCGAGCGGCGTGTATGCCAACCCGCGGCGCTCGCCCAGCCACTCCGCCACTAGCGCGCCGCTTCCGATAAATACGTAAAGAAGCTCTGAAAAAGAGCGCCGCGCGGCTCAAAAACAAAGCCAAAGAGACGAAGGCAACGCGGGGGAGAGGAGAAAGAGGTGGATAAGTGTGACGAAGAGCCGTCGACGCACCAGAGCGAACGAGAGGATAAAAAAAAAAGTAAAAAAAAAAAAAGATGAGGCGACGAAAGGGCGATAGAGGAGGCGTGGCTTACGATTCAATAAACATCGAGATATCGAGGCGCGCGTTAAAGCTGGGAAGCATCGTCGTTACCGCGGCGTGGAGGTGCTAGACGCCGCCCGCGTCGGCCCCGCCTCGCTCGCTTCGCATCGCACCGCTTCGCATCGCTTCGCACCGCTTCGCACCGCTTCGCACCGCTTCGCACCGCTTCGCGTCGCCTCGCATCGCTTCGCACCGCTTCGCGTCGCCTCGCATCGCTTCGCATCGCGTCGCTTCGCGTCGCTTCGCATCGCGTCGCGTCGCTTCGCATCGCTTCGCATCGCGTCGCGTCGCTTCGCGGCGCGTCGCTTCGCACCGCTTCGCACCGCTTCGCACCGCTTCGCACCGCTTCGCACCGCTTCGCATCGCTTCGCATCGCTTCGCCTCGCGTCGCCTCGCGTCGCCTCGCGTCGCCTCGCATCGCTTCGCATCGCTTCGCATCGCGTCGCGTCGCTTCGCATCGCGTCGCGTCGCTTCGCACCGCTTCGCTTCGCACCGCTTCGCTTCGCACCGCTTCGCTTCGCACCGCTTCGCTTCGCACCGCTACGCACCGCTTCGCATCGCACCTCTTCGCATCGCTTCGCACCGCTTTGCATCGCTTCGCCTCGCGTCGCCTCGCCTCGCATCGCATCGCGTCGCGTCGCGTCGCATCGCACCGCACCGCTCCGCAGCGCACCGCTTCGCATCGCACCGCCTCACCTCCCGCGTCGCCAAGTCGCGCCGGGTGCCGGCGCGCCGGCGCGCGGGGCCGGGTCGCGCCGCGCAGCGCCGGGGAAATTGAGTGTAATGCCCCGGGTGGCGGCGGGTCACGGCAGGCGCTCGAGAGCCACTCGCAAGCAGGACTCGCTCCCTCTGCTTCCGCAAGGGGAATGTTCGCCTCCGCCTCCTGCCGTGTCGTCTTGTCTGAATCGCGTTTCGTTTTGCGTCAAAGAAGGGTGGAGAGGAATGTGGGAGATGAGAGAGGGAAGAAGGCAGATCAAGGCTATGCTCCATACTTCAGTTTAAATAGAGGATGTGTTGACGTAAATCAACTGTCACGTGTCTCCCAATCGGGATGTTGAACGTCACTGTAGTGACGTTTAAGCTCCCGATTGGATGTCACCGTAACAGCTGATGAACTCTCAAAGGACACTACAAATAAATCGAAGTATAATCATGAAACAAAAGAACTGACTACTCTAACAGACGTTTACTCATGACAAGAGTGCTAGTTTTAATATTGGTCCTTCACACACGTGCAGTAACTTGCGTAAGCTTTTACTGTAACAGTGTAAGGAATATCGTATATCCTCTACCATTTGCTTACTGAAAATAATTAGATTAGTTCGCCAATCGTCAAAACACATTTATAAGTACTAGTTATAATGGCGAAAGGAAACTCACAACAAAAAAGTAAAACAAACATAACTCTCCTTACTTCACGCACTTGTTTTTCAGATAGTCTACGACGCACATTCTAGGTAATTTTACTCGATATCTAGGGCAAACTGAGTATGGTGATCGCTCTTACAGATAATGCTCAAAAAGATGATGCTCTACATACATCACAGATAATGCTCTGCATGCATAAAGTTAAAGGTTTCTAGGTTATTATTGTTCAATTACTAAACATACGAGAACATTCATTTCACGACAATCTAAACAAATGGACTTTCCCAAGTCAAAAAAATCAGAGACCAATAAATTTTATGTCTTCAGCTGTGGCTTTAACCCTTAGGTATACTCTATACACTTCACGTTCTGAACGACCTCAAGCGAGTTATGAATAGCTTCTCTTTCACGTTTTTTTTTCTCTCGAATCAATTTGCCGAGCGGTGTATTGGCTGCAGTGAAGTTTCATATTGCGAATGGAAGCAGAGCGCTCGATAGCGAGGATCAAGGGGATGGTTCAGGGCTGAGTGCAAGTAGAGAAATCTACGAACCCTTTTCGACGACATTTTGAAACAATACTCCAAACCGCCTTGTCAGAGCATCGCCTTAATGGATTGCTAAGTCTTATGGAATAGAGAGAGTGAATGTGTCAGTTTATTCCTGGCGCGTCGACAAATCATATGTCCCATAAGCGTAGCGCATGTTGTGGGAAGTGGCGACGTTGCTTCCTCTCTGGAACGTGAGATGCGCCAACGATCTACATGGCGGTTTGTGGGGTTTTCCCCTCGAAGTAACCCTCCTAGCGACATATCCTCCCAACCTGGACAAGCTCCACGCTTCCGACCGAACTTCCGGCATGTGTAGTACTTAATGCAAGTTACTCTGTGTGTGTGTGTATATGTATGTGTATGTGTGTGCTACGGGAGAGAAGGGGCAAGGATGAGGAAGAAACAATCGTCTGTCGTATCGACCAAAGAACCATGGAAAGCCTACTGTTAGAATTTCCGTCCCAGTCGATGACTGGCAGATTGCCGAAAGCTACATATCTGGGTCAAAGCCGGGACAATCCTAGGACAACTTCGTCGACCACGCAGTACAGGCGCCGGCGTTGCCACAGAGCTACCACGGCCGGTACTTACTCAATGGACCTCGGCTGCTCCAACGCGGCCCACCACCGCTGTGGTCTGGTTGTGGTCACGGGCAACGGGCCGCGGCAAAAGTTCAGGCTCACTTTTTCGCGGAAGTTGGACGCCTCGAAGTTGAGAAAAAAAATCTCGTAATTTTTACAACAAAAAAAAAAGTGAAGAAGCTTGCGAAAGAAGTCGGGGGATTGTAGAAGTGGTTGTACGCGGTGGGCAGAGTAGCCGGAGGGCGAGGCTAAGAAGCAGTTTTAAGCTGATGCATTTCAACACAGCCCAGACACTACGCAAATCCTGTAATTCGCCAGGATAAGAGGGAGGGATGGAGGGAGGGAGGGGGGAGGGAGGGAGGGAAGAACGGAGCGGTGTAAAAGATACTCTGTTAACCGGGGGGCGACAAAACTCCCAAAGAAGACTGAAGAAATTAAAAAGGTCCGCCGAGGCAGAAATTCTGGCGAGTTTCACAATCGCGGGATTCAAAGAATAAAACGTGAAATACAAGCAAATGAAGTCAGGTTATACCAAATTCTTGGACGTTTCAATACACGAAAGAAACTTCAATCCATTGAGATTATGTTCAAAATTCTGTTTGTTCCACCACAAACGACGACTTACATAGAAAACAGCCCTTGATAGCCCACGCAATGTAGAAATGCGAAAGTCGAGCGTGTTATTATGAGTTTCAAACGCACCGAACTTCAGATCTTGGGTTGTGAAACCGAAGAACAAACAAGTTGAGTCACTTCGAGCAAAAAAATTACATTTCCCCGCCATCATCATTCAACTTCCACGACAACGCACCCACCGCATCCCTTCTTAGAAACGATCTGAGGGCTGCGGTTCCCAATTCCTCGCGCCGGGAACGATCATCTTCGGGTCAGCGGCTGCGGGAAAGGTGGCAGCGCCAACAAAAGAGCAACGCCCGGCGCGCTTCGGCCTGCCCCTCTGCCACATCCGGGTGCGTGGCGGCGGCAGCTGGCAGCGTATAGATGGTCAAAACGCCCACGAAAAATCACAATGCTCTTTCAGGCAAGCGTTATCGTTATGTCGGATCTGTTTCACTTCGTAATTAAAATGTTTCTTTCCTGCAGAGAAGAAATTAATATTCAAGATATAAGTGTAACGAATATATTATAACACTTGAATTACAAATTAATACATCAATCGTCAAGAGGAGTTCCCCTGTCTGTCACTAACTCAGTTTATTATTTTCTTGATATTATTCTCCCCGGCAACACGTCGTCATAGCACTTGTCGTGGGCGTGTCTCCACAACATTCCGTCGATGCTTTAGATGGACGTGTCGCCAAACTTTTCCTGTAACTTTGAACTATCAACATTTTTTTTTTTTTAAATATTGTATTATGACAATTTGTGATCCATCGACGGACGAGCAATGATTCTGAAGTCTGCATCGCCCAAGGTGAAAATCTGTCGCGATGCATCGTACCGAGAATGAAACAAGCGATGACAGCGCTTAATACTAAAAGAGCAGGAGCACGCAAAACAGCTAGCACACGCCTCAGTGCTTAAGAGACCAATTTACTACCTACAACCAAGCTGGCCTGACTGACGTGATGGAGATTTATTTTCATGTTAAAATGTGTTCTAATATCACTAGCAATATCTGCATTTTATCGATAGGCTGAAATCCATTACGTTCTTTCGTTCGCTCGTTCTCTCTACAACACAGCGGACTTTGGCATAGTTCCATGCAACTGGTTTAAGAGTTACAACTGATTTATCACTCAAATCTTGGTAATTCCACGATTAATATTTCGAGTAGTAATTTTTACCTCCATTTTTTCGACGATTGTTATTGTTGTTGGGCCCGCTACTCGCCTTGATTGAGACTAATCAGCTGAGTGACACAAATCATTTATTAGTACCTCTCTTTTAAGATTCCATACAACTTGAAAATGGACTATCAAAGAGCAAATATTTTATCTCACCGGAGTCCGAGCCCGAGACTTTCCGTTATCAAGACATGCTCCACCGACTATGCTATTAAACGAAACATTGCATTCGCGACAATTTCATTGCGAATTAGCGATCAGAGTTCGAATACTCGGTACAATTGATAAGAAAATTTGATGTCTAAAAAGAAATTACGTCTCATTCAATTGTTAACCTACCATGTGTGAGTCAGGGGCGGATCCAGCCGATCATTTTGGGGAGACCATCACAGATTTTTGTTAAATAATAAACATATTATATTGCACATTTTTTGTAGTGTATGTATGATACTATACAATATTATTGTTTAAATAATTACATAATTTTAATATAAATATTTAAATAAATTGTGACACATAAAGGAAGGTAACAAACGAAAACCCATAGGCCTTTCGGGGGGGGGGATGGCCCCCAAACCCCCAACTGGTGTGAGTCATCCCATTTCGTTCTCCAAGGCAACATTGCACAGCCCGTGCCCTGTTTCCAAGAACCATTTTGCGCGTCTTTCGACGCATTTGGTCCCATTGTGCATCACGGGGAGAGGAGGGGGAGGGCAGAAGCTGGGGCGGCGGGGGCAATGGCGGCGGCGGCGCCTTGCCCGCGGGCGCAGCGAGCGGATCGATAAGGGCCAGCCAGCCAGCCAGCCAAGCCAGCCGCGTGTATCAGTGCATGGCAGCGGGAGGTGGCAAGCGTCGGGAGTAATTTCCTTAATGATAGTGGCGCGGTGGGCGGGGCGTGGCGAACCGGGGCGGGGCGGGGAGGGGTGGGGTGGGGCGGAGCGGGGCAGGGCAGGGAGGGGCAGGGCAGGGAGGGGCAGGGCAGGGAGGGGCAGGGCAGGGCAGGGGCAGAGCAGGGAGGGGCAGGGAGGGGCAGGGCGGGGAGGCGCGGGGCGGGGCGGAGCAGGGCTGGGCGGGGCGGGGCGGAGCAGGGCTGGGTGGGGAGGGGCGGGAGGTAGCGGGTCGGACAAAGCGGAGCAGGGCCGGGAGGAACGGGGTGGGGTGGGGCGGGGCGGAGCGAGGGGGGCGGCGCGAGGCGTAGCGGGGCGGCGCAGGGCGGGGAGGCGCGGGGCGAAGCGGGGAGGCGCAGGGCGTGGCGGAGAAGGGCTGGGCATGGCGGGGCGGAGCGGGGAGGAGCGGAGCGGGGCGGGGCAGAGTGGGGCGGAGCGGGGCGGGGCAGGGCAGGGCGGAGCGGGGCGGGGCAGAGCGGGGCAGAGCGGGGCGGAGCGGGGCGGGGCAGAGCGGAGCGGGGCGGGCAGGAGGCGGCGGGTGGCCAACTGCTCCTCGGACCGCCCGCTCTCCGGCCCGCAGGCCGCGCTGCGCCGCCCGCCCCGGTAATGGCCACGCTCTGCGCGCGGGATCATCGCTTTATGGCGCGGCGGCGGCCGCCTCCGTAATTACCCGACAATGCTATTGAATAATTCGCCCTCCAACCCGCCCGCCCGCTCGCTCGCTCGCTCGCGTCCTCTCGGCCGCAGCGAAACGCACCGTTTTTGAATAATCCAACCTGGGCGAACTTTCATTCACTCCGGGAATCTCTCGTGGGACGCAGTGGAAGGCAAACGAAAGCAATGGGGTGTCGTTGGGGTAAATCGTTTAGTCCTGATGTCCGACGGACAGCATCTTATTCTTACTCTCTGCCCCCTTGTGTGTCTGCCGTTTTTGAATAATCCAACCAGTGTGGCTTTAAGTCACTTCTGGAATCGCTCATGGAAAACACTGGAAGACAGATGAAAGAAGCGGGGCGTCGTTGGAATAAACCGTTTCATCTTAATGTTCAATGGTCAGCATCATATTTTTAAATTCTGACCTCCTTTGTCTCTTTCCTCCTCTTCCTAGATTGTCCCTTGTCCAATCAGCGTGGATGTGTCTCACTTGCCTACGACAATCCATCTCCCTCCACGATTGTCTCTCACTCAATCGGCGAGGCAGTGTCTCACTTGTCTCCGCCCGTCGTACTGTCATTCCGTCCCTCTCTTTTATATCGGCAGAATCGGTGAAGCATTCCACCACGCATGGCAGCACAAGAAGAGATTTGAAACGTCCGGACGTTATTTATTCATTCAAATCGATTTCACCGACCTCGTGATGGAACGAACGCAGGACCTCATCGTGGCACGATTAGCCACCGCTCCGACGTAGCGGGGCCGGCCAACAGGTTATGAAGTGACTGACGGCTGCCGCAACCGCAGCCAGTCACGAACGGCGCCTTCCGATTAAACGAGGACGGGAGAAGGCGCGCGCCGCTTCTGCGGAAGGCTTCTTTTGTCCACGGCGTCGCCCCTCCCCCGCCGCCACCACCACCAACATAATAAATTCACCTCGAATAACGTGCGCGTATAAAAATGCACGCGAGTTGGGCTCTTTCGCACGCGCTGGAAGAGCTCGTGAACTCTGTTGATGAGAATCGCGAACGGCTTGCACTGTTTTTAAGAGCAAACGTTGCTACGGAACCGCCACAAGCTGCTTCCGCCAATGTCTGGCTGAATCCACTCCAATGCTTGCAGGCATGTGAAGTTCAAACTCCTTCGTCAAGGATACTTGACCTACTGATATAGAAAAATAGTTTGTAAGCATAGAAGGCTGAACAAGTGGACTTAAAGAAAAGAGACCGGAGAACAAGCAAAGCTAGTGAGGAGATCAACCAAAACGTGAGGACAGCGAAATTGAAAGTATGTGCAGTAAATAGCCTTCACGTAATGCCTGGGCAGAAAAAAAATGAAAGTGCAATACAGATATTGTAAGTTTATTACTTTAGGATAATTAAGAAAGAAGGAAAGAGTGGAACTAAAGACAGATGGGAACGGCGACAGCGAAAGAAAACTTGATTCACAAATCAAATGCAGTGCGAAAGTAATTAAAGTCAAGCGACTTGCAAAGTTCCAAGTACTAGAGAAAGCATACCCCGCGACCGAGCTGGTGGTCAACTCGCTGGCGCGTGAGTGGCGTCGGCGAAACCGTCAACAGCCCGCGCCAACGAAAGGAAGAGGGCGGGCGCAGCGGCACACACAAAACAGCTGCGCGCCCATACAAACAAGCGTAAAAAAGAGCCGAGTGTGTAAGATCGGTCCGAGATAGCGCCGCTCTACAAGCCACAGCCCGGCGGCGCACACGGCGGATGGCTGCGATGGCGAGGGCGGTGGGGGCCGTAGGGACGGCGGGGGCGGTGGGTACAGCTGGGACGACGAGAGCGGCGGGGGCGGCGGGGGCGGCGGGTACGGCTGCGACGACGAGAGCGGCGGGGTGGCGCGACCGGTGAGGGTGACGTGCAGGCGTGTGTGTATGTGTGTGTGTAACATGGGTGAACGATGTGGCGTGGGCGGTATCGGTTGGGCTGACGTCTTGTGGATATGTGATGTTGCGATGAAGACGGTAATAGTGAAGGTGAAATACTCGGCTACCTGCAAAGCGACAACGGTGAAAGCGAAGATGAACGTGAGGTGCACACAGGTTATGAGGCGAATACATGAGGAAATGTGGTTTCACTAGGTGGTTAACATAGCAGGAAGTGCGAAAAATATGGAATAGGTTTTCAGAGTGGAAATGAAGTACGAGGGGAAGAGGATGAACAGAGGAAGAGAGGGAGCAACAGAATGACAAGAGAGAGAGAGCAAGAGGATGAAAAGAGAGGGACCAAGAGAATGAAGTCAGAGGAAAGAAAGGGGGAGGCAGAGAATAAGAAAAAGGAAGGAAAAGGATGAAAAAAAGGAATAAAAAGGTGAAGAGGATGAGGACACAGGGATAGCAATTGAAACAGGAAAGGAAGGACGACGAAAAGATGGAAAAGGAAGCACGTCGACGGAGTAACAGAAAGATGTTAAGAAAAACGAATGCGAAAAGGACCAGCAAGAGAAGGCGGATACTGAACAACATTAGAAAGAAGCAAGAAGAGAGAGAAAGGGAGGAGACAAGACTAGAAGGGGAGAAGACAAAGCGAAAGCGACAAGGGGTGGCAGAGGTAAGCGTCCTGACGCCGCACCCCATTTCCTTCCCCAGCCGCTTCCCTTCTCAAGGGAGCACGGGAAGGGATGGGGCGCATGAAGGAGGGAGGGGGAAGCTGTTGGCAAGTGCCGTTCGATTTAGATGTTCCTCTAACGCGATATCGCGAAGGCGCCAGCGTCGCCGACGCGAGAAGAGGCAGCGGGGAAGGGCGACCCGGGGACGGAGGCGGAGCGAAGGCAGAGATTGCGAGGCGGGGACGAGGCGGGGGACGAGGTGGGGACGAGGTGGGCACGAGGTGGGGACGAGGTGGGGACGAAGCGGGGACGGGCTGGGGACGAGGTGGGGACGACGCGGGGTCGAGGCGGGGTCGAGGCGGGGTCGAGGCGGGGATGAGGCGGGGACAGGACGCGGGCTGGGGCGCGGGCTGGGGCGCGGGCTGGGGCGCGGGCTGGGGCGCGGGCTGGGGCGCGGGCTGGGGCGCGGGCTGGGGCGCGGGCTGGGGCGCGGGCTGGGGCGCGGGCTGGGGCGCGGGCTGGGGCGCGGGCTGGGGCGCGGGCTGGGGCGCGGGCTGGGGCGCGGGCTGGGGCGCGGGCTGGGGCGCGGGCTGGGGCGCGGGCTGGGGCGCGGGCTGGGGCGCGGGCTGGGGCGCGGGCTGGGGCGCGGGCTGGGGCGCGGGCTGGGGCGCGGGCTGGGGCGCGGGCTGGGGCGCGGGCTGGGGCGCGGGCTGGGGCGCGGGCTGGGGCGCGGGCTGGGGCGCGGGCTGGGGCGCGGGCTGGGGCGCGGGCTGGGGCGCGGGCTGGGGCGCGGGCTGGGGCGCGGGCTGGGCGCGGGCTGGGCGGGGGCAGAGCGGGAGCGACACAGGGGTGGGGTGCGTCGCGGGTGAAGCGCGGGAGAGACGGGGGAGGGGCGGGGAAAGGGCGGGGCAGGGGCGGGGCGAGAGTGGGCGGGGCGACTGCGTGGGTCGATGACACCCGCGGCGGCGTCGCGGAGGGATGCGCTAATCGCCACCGTGTAATCGCAGAATAATGGATGCGCCTCCTTACACACACATTAACACTTCGAGCAGGTGCGGGCCTTCATTAATTTTAGGCTGCTCACGATCAGAATGCACGGGAAGTCGTTGCTTCTTGTGATTAAATAACCCGAAACATGGAATGACATGCATTTACTGTAAGGGAGATGTGACTTTCGCTTCTGTTCTCACTCTGGCATTACTTTCAGATTGTTGGGTACATTAAACTTAATTAGTTTAAATGAATATAATTCATTACTAATTGGATTCTCATGCTTTACATTCTTTAACTTCTGAAACCGACCTTTCTCACGAACCTTGCTCTGGAAGCTTAATGGTTGAGAAAGAAAAAAAACAACATAAAAGAATACCAATCGAAATATCCGTTGTAATTGCTAAATTTTTTTTAAAGGGCTCCATAATTTTCTCACCTTTTTCACATGGAATCCAATTCTTCAAATCAAACAGTAAAGTATAAAATAAAGAGGTTCCAGAAAGAGATTACCATGTATAACCACATCAAACAATAATCGTCCTCACAAACTGCATATCGAAATGTTAAGTAGGTTATAAACTAACGTAAGCATCCAAGGCTTTGGCAAAAGCGCTCCACTTGAGATCAGTTTCATCGTGCAGCGAACTAACACCCGAGGCCGCCGCCGCCGCTTTCGTGCAGCGTTTGAGAAGTGGTCTCTTTTTCCAGCGATGTTCTTTTTCTTTTGCAGCGCGGGCGGGCGGGCGCGCTACCAGCACAGAGGGTGCACGCAGGCAGGCGGGCAGACAGGGGGCGCAGGATTGCGGAGAAGGCGGGGGAGGTGGAGGAAGGCAGGGCGAAAAGGGCGGCGGCGACGAGGCGGGGCCGCAAGAGGTCGAAGGATGAAAGAAAAAAAGAAAGAAAGGAAGGAAAAAAAAGAACGCGAGTGCGTCCAACGTTTACGCGCGTTTGAAGTAAAAGTTCCGACCCTCCAGTTTAATATTATCTTAACTGGAAATGAATAAGGCGCTTTAAATGCCGTAATTAAAATCTGCTTTTTCTAATCCATTCGAGGTTAATTTTATTGTGATTTTACCATCACAAAATTTACTTGCAATGAGAATCGAAATGAAGAGCGATGTTGACTTAGAAACACCACGAAGTTTCTATCAAACGAACTGAACATTCAGTTTTCGCGGTAAAAGAAAATCCGTCAAACGTTCTTCCTCATTTCTAGGCGAAACGTAGAACATGGTGTCGTCAGAATCACTGACGGATCCAGGGGGGACCATGGGGGGCGTGACCCCCCTTCAAAAGGCTTAGGGTTTTCGTTTACCTTCCTTTATTTGGCAAAATGCATTTAAATATTTTTTATGTTCGAATTAAGTAATTATTTAAACAATAATATAGTATAATATATCTACAATACTTAAATATTATACAATATAATAAGAAAGGTGATTTTTTTAACAAAAAAAACACGATGCCCCTCCCCCCCTCCAATGATCGGCTGAATCCGTCCCTGGCCAGAATGGCTATAATTTGTTATAAGGTCATACTGTGCGTATATATTGTGCGAACAGACCCCGTTTGCACAATACAACCTTCTAACTTCGTCCCAGTAGTGCATTTAGTGCCGTAGAAAATTTGGGTACGAACGAAAATACGAACCCTCCTTGTTACACAGTCTAGATAAAATTTAATTACGGGACACCATGTTACTGTTAACGAGTTAACGAGGAAAGTACATTAGCTGGATTTCAAAGCAGTGACAGTTACAATGAAGATTGCATAGAGATACTTAAGTCCCATTCGTCGGGCAGAATCAGACTTGCAGACAGCGGTTACAGGCTGGTCTGCTTCCCCATAATCCCTCCTATTCCATCCAACCTACAATCTGTTTCCAAGCAGCTGTTACGGCGAAAATCAACCACAATTTCATCAAATCCTGTTCAGCAATTCATTTCCAGGTCTCCAAACCCACGGAGTCCGCAGACGGATCAGATTTCTCTGCAACGGGTAAGGGTGATAGAGGACGTGGGGGGTGAGGACGAGGGAGGTGAGGACGAGGGTGGTGAGGACGGGGGAGTCCGGGACATCGTTGGTGAGAGCCGGGACTGAGCGAGTGCATCGCTGGTCGGTTGAGAACCGACCGCAAGGGACGACGCGACTCCCGGAGCAGAGGTCAAACGGCGGTCGCTCACACAGCACCACTTCGGAGAAATGACCGGAATAACCTAGATTAAATCGTGGCGCAGTTGATGAAACTCCAAACGAGACGTAACACA
Organism: Acheta domesticus; assembly: GCA_031308135.1. Classification (NCBI taxonomy): domain Eukaryota; kingdom Metazoa; phylum Arthropoda; class Insecta; order Orthoptera; family Gryllidae; genus Acheta; species Acheta domesticus. The sequence goes on from JAHLJT010009355.1 coordinate 126,668,839, forward strand.
TTGAAATTCTCCATATGATATGTGATAACGCGGGAGAACGTAGGAAATCTTTAATTCTACATACACTGCGACTTTTCTAACTCTGCCTCTCAAGGCACGACTTGACGATGGAATATATCACGGTATTTCGCGTCTTTCTAAGTCTTGCCGCCAGATATCGCTTGATCGCTACCGTATCAAGCAGTGCTTGCGATCCTGGGACTTCTAGCGGCACGACCGAGAAAGACGCGAAGTGCCGTGTGATATTCCATCGTGGCCATTGGGGTTTGAGAGGCACAGTTAGAAAAATCGCTCTATGGTATGTAGAATCAAAAAGTAACAAGTTCTAAAAATCAATTTTAGTGTTTCTGAGTTTTAATTCATTGGATTTTACTTTATCTTCTCGCCTAATAGAAACCTTCAGATTAAGGGCATCGTACAGAGGAGGAAGGAAGGGGATACTATCACTCTCCCACTAAATGGCTAATAATCTTTCACAGGTCACAATAAATGGCATCGCGGGCCTGCAGTTGGACAACCCTGTTCAACGTCAATCGGTCTTCCATGTACCGTCTGAGAGGACACCACTCTCATCCGCGAATATCTTCGTGAGTTAAGTAAAGATGGCTGGCAGGATCTCGTGGAGACAGAGACACTTAGACTTCTTGACAAAAATGAATTTATTCTACAAGTTCTTACAGCACATACATTAACAAGTAACTTAGTCTAAGAAGTGAACCCCCAGTATCGGGCTCCACCCGTATTTATGCGCTTATCTCTCGACAGGGGAGGAAGGGGAATAAGTCATACATTGCAGGGATGACGCTGCCGGGTATGTTTCCAGTACTTTGGAAAGGGTGGACTTTGGGGGTTGACTCACGATCGTTGTGAGTCAAACTCCTTGCTTGCGCCTGTAGCTGACTCATCAGCGGGCGGGCATGTGATGGACTTCGGAGCTTGACTCAGAGTCATTGTGAGTCAAGCTCCTTGTTTTTCAGAGCTTCGCCAGTGCGGCTTGTTGCTCAAAATTGATACCCGCCGGGCTTATCCGCTGCTGTTGTATCAATAGTAGGCGGATATGACTCTCCCCCCCTTTGTTCGTCGTTACTGCCCCCAGTAACTCTTATTTTCCTAGCAAGACATAATAAATACAGTTTGTATATATGCATTCTAAAAATTATAAGTAATATACATAATATGAAAATTATAATTGATATGTTAATAGGACTAAATTCTTTGACTATGTCGTAGCTAGGGGGAATGGGTTTGTAAATCTAATCTAAGGTTATTTACGTTAAGATGAGAATAATGGAATTCAATTTCATGCGTTATGAATGTCGCATTTTGTTGGTGGAAAAACGGGGTTTTATACATATAGTGGGTTGGTTTTGTTTCTATGGTAATTCCCATAGTTGAAAGAGGGCAGGATATATTGGAGCGTACAATGTTTGGCCCTGAAATTTGCACAGCATTTTGCGATTCATGACAAGTTTGCAATATTGTTTTCGTGGATCTGCTGAAAAAAGAACATACTCAGAATTCAATAGGTGGAATAATTGTACCTCATTTGTTATCGAGGCAAAATTACATCCTTGAGTGTTTGTTAAGTTACATGGTGTGGTTCGCACATTTAAATTTGAACATACATAAGAATCTGAACCTTTTGAACAGAGTGCGTTAGACCACTTGGGCGTGGGGCCCTGTAAGTAATGCCTTTCAGCCGGAACAAGGATAATATTAGATAATGTAGGTACCGGATAAATGGTATACAATTGATAACGATTACCGTCTGTAAGTGGCACCGAGAGGGTTACAATCATTTCATTGTCCAACATTATCACCTGAGTTGTCGTAAACTTTAGGATTTCGTACACATGATATGGATCAGTTGGTATAACATATTTTTCAGGATAAATTGAGCGAAGGTGTCTTGCAATGTTGTCCATGTCCTTCTGCGAAAAGAGTTCCACATTAGTCATATCACTGAACGAGAGGCTGATGGTTTCTTCCAGAATTTCTATGATCTTGGAGAGTCTTCTTACACACATTAACACGTATTGGTGGTGTTCTAATATACCTATTTCGAAGTCTGCCTTTTGCAACATTTGTTTTATTACCCCCATGTTCAGGTTAACATAATTAATTTCATTATAAAATTTGCTTGCAATGGAATTACTAAATGACACAAGCTTATTGATATGTTGAATTTCTTGTGAATGGCTGTTTCGGAGAGCGTCTATTTGGGTTTGTAGGGTATTTAAGTCGTCTTGATCTAAGTTCCCAGAGATGAATCTGATTATTTTTCCAAGACCATTGATTAGACCCCTTTTATTCCTCGGCTTTAATGAGAGGAGTTTGTTTAAATCCTCCTGTGTGTTTCCTAGAACTTTTGTTAGCTCGTAAAATAGGTAGGGAAATGTGTTATTCGCTTGCATTATTAAAGAGGCCGTTGTATCATATATGTTATTATATGAATGAGATAGATCGGATATATTGAAATGGATCATGAATTTGTGGTAATTATTTGTTATAACGGATGGTCCTAGTGGGTCGGCGAAAAAACCTTCAGTTTGTATTGGTTCGACGGTAATCATTCCGAGTCCCGCGAGGAACCTGCAAGATAAGAAGGTTTTCTTTTAGGCTTGACGTCTCTAAAATTTCTAACATGAATTTTTCCGTTGCGCATTTTGCAGTGGATTCTATTACCTTCTAATTTTACAATGGTACCTTCGTTATATAAGTTCTTAGATTTCTTATTTCTTGTTAGGGGGTTCGTGACGTAGACGGGATCCCCTATCTTATATGAATGGTGGAAGTGGGTGTTTACAGGTTCAGGATTTTTTTCTTGGAGGGATCGAATTTGGTCGCCTTGCCTTTGTACGTACTCATTGATTTTTGGAGAAGGGGAGAAAATATGTTCCAGGGCATCATAGTAAGGCCCATACAGTATATTAAACGGTGGTTTTTTGACAGCTGAGTGAATGGAAGAATTATAATGAAAGACAACGTTCGCTAAGATTTGTTGAAACTGTGAGAATTTATCTTGGTCTCTCGATATCCGCAATTTTTCCAGTATCGTGGAGTTGAACCTTTCTACAGGGGAATTAGATTGTGAATTTAAGGGGGTGGTAGCATGGTATTCAATGTTATATGATTTGCAATACTCTTTGATTAAGTTGTTCTCAAATTCTCCGCCTTGATCGTGCGTAATTTTCTTGGGCAGTCCGTGGTGTGCAAAGTAAAATTGTAGTTGGTGCAATACCGCAACTGCTGAACCGTTAGGTAACATATACGCCTGTCCATACTTGGAGAAAACATCCAAAATGGTCAGTATGCGAGTCTGTTCAAAATGAAATGTGTCTATATGAATCTGAGCAAAGGGATGGTCTGCAACGATGGGTCCCGAGTTCTCTACTTGGTTGGGGTGTCGCTCGTATTTATTCCTCTGGCAGAGGTTACATTCGTTTATTAGGTTTCTGACATGTTCCCTTAAATGTGGCCAGTAATATTTAGTTTGTAAATGACTGATAGTTTCGCTGATGCCGTTGTGATTTGTCGCGTGGTATTGTAAAATTAGCTGCTTTTGTTTTTCTGGGTTTTCTACATCCTCCAAAAATTTTTGAGACCGAATCACAATTAGCTCCGCGGTGAATAGTTTTTGACACGATCGGATAAAAGGTATTTCTAAAGTTATATCATTAAAATGAACTGCATATTTATTAGAAGTGACGATTAATTGGAGAAGAAGGGTTTCTAGATCATGGGAGAGATTGTTTTGAGTTACTATCATAGTATGCCTCGTGTGTTTCTTAAATAACTTTTGTTCTAACAATTTGGGAGAATCTCCGTACTTTACAAGAATTTGATTGCGGTTCATGTTTAAATTTCTCTCCGACATTTTTAATGTGAAAATTGGGTCCTCCTGGTTGGAGTGAATTGTCTCGTTATCAATTTCCTTCTGATAGTCTTTGTTGCTAGTGATTGCTATCATGGAATCGGTTTCGTCGTTCGCGTTTATCTCAATGCGCGAAAGAGCGTCTGCTACTACATTCGTCTTCCCTTTAACATATCGAATGTCGAAGTCGAACTCTTCGATTTTTACTTTCCACCGGTACAGTCTAGAACTCGGGTCTTTCAGAGCGTAGAGCCATTGCAGGGGTCTATGGTCGGTTTCTATAAGAAAATGTCGACCCCATAGGTAAGGTTTAAAGTGTTTACAGTTTTCTACTATTGCCAACAATTCTTTTTCTATTGTTGAATATTTACGTTCAGCCGGATTCAAAGTGCGGGAATAAAAAGAAACGGGGTGTCCCTTTTGGGAGAGCACACCTCCGAGAGCAAAATTTGAGCAATCAGTTGTTAGGGTGAACTTCTCATCAAAGTCCGGGTAAGCTAACACGGGTGCGTTAATCAATAGGGTTTTAAGGGTTTCAAATGCGTTTATGTATTCTCTATTTTCCGTGTCAATTTTTGACCCCTTTTTCAAACAGTGTGTCATGGGTTGCGCGACTCTGGCAAAATCTTTAATAAACCTTCTGTAATAACCCGCCAAACCGAGGAATTGTTTGATCTCTTTAATTGTTTTGGGAATCGGGTAGTCTTTTACAGCTTGAATTTTATCGGGATTCGGCTTTACTCCGTCCTGAGTCACGATATGACCGAGGAAAGCGACCTCCTTATGCAGGAACTCTGTTTTGTCCAATTGGATTTTGAGATTGACTTCACGGAGTTTCTGAAATATCGATGTTAGATGTTGCACATGTTCCTCTAAAGACTTGCTATAAACAATGATGTCATCGACGTAAACAAAACAAAATTTGTATAAATAAGGTCGTAAAATATTGTCCATAACTCTTTGGAAGGTAGCGGGTGCATTTTTTAACCCGAACGGCATGCGTTTGAACATAAGATGTCTATTATCTACGGTAAATGCCGTTTTTTCCACTGATCTGGCATCTAATTCGATTTGGTGGAACCCTTGCGCCAAATCTAACGTGCTATAGTACTGACAACGACCTAGGTTATCGAGAATTTCTTCCGTCCTGGGTAGTGGATATTTATCCTCGATTGTTTTTTGATTTAATTGTCTAAAATCTACTACCAGCCTCCATTTCTTTTCTCCCGAGGCGTCTAGTTTCTTTGGCACGACCCAGACTGGATTGCAATATGGAGATTCACTATGCACGATTACGTTTTGGTCTAATAGCTTTTCTACTTCTTTATTGATGATATCTTTTAAATGAGGTGGATACCGGTAATTTCTTTGATAGACGGGCTCCTCGTCCGTTGTTCTGATATAATGTTTTACGGCGTTGGTAAATGATAAGTCGCAACCGGGGAAGAAGAATACATCTGCAAATTGGGAGCAAATTTTAAATATTTCCTCCTGTTCCAGATCGTTCGCATGTTGCGTACGGAGGTATTCTCTTATGTCTTTATCTGTGACGGGATTAATTTCAAGAGGTCGGGGGTCAATACTCTCTAAAGGCTCAACAAATACCGGTTCCTTGAATTCTAAATTTATTTCTGTTTCAGTCGGATATAATACGCGGTAATCTTCTGCTGGCAGAATCGCATCAGGAAAACACATCCCGCCGTATTCGAATTGAGAAATATACACGTCGCCTTCTTTTATATTAACAGGAATGGCGGTGAAATGTGGATTTTGAGAGACTTCAAAATTCTTTTGCTTAAAGGGAGAGTGAAGATAAAAGGGAATGTCTTTATCACCCAAAGTGATAATATTCCTTTTGTAGTCGATTTTCGCTCCTAAGCTCACAAAATCAGCCGTACCTATCAGGGCGTCAAAATATTTATGCCATTTCATCACTCTGAAGTTAATGGGAGTTTTAAGATGATATTCCGAAAAGATCGGAAATTGCACATTGTCTTTTCCTAGGGTTTGAGCGTGCACAGATTGAATGCAAAATGGCTCCTGAAAAATATAGTCGGAGAAAAGTGAGTAAGCTATAGAAGGGTTCATAATCGAATTACATGCTCCGCTGTCGATTAAAATCTTTAGGCCATATAGAGTAATAAAAGGCAGTTGGGGTGCATTATAGATGTTATTTAAGTCATCTCTTGTGATGACGGGGCTACCCGAAAATCCTGATGGGTCACCTGATTTTCATAGAACGATTCATTATTTTGAAAAGGAAGTTGATCTATCTGATAACTATTATAATCACTGTAGTCGCGTAAATCATTATAGTTAAATTCATTTGGAGTTCTGTAGAATTGCTCAGGTTCATCTGGGAACGGAGCATCGAGTGGAGGTGATTCGTTATACTCGAAATGAGAATTCATATTCTGCCTAATCGTTGAAACGCCGGACATGGGCGTCGGAGAATCTGTTCGTTCCTGTGATGTAAAACGTCGGCCGATTGCGCCTGGCGTGGGATAAGGGCGATTTTGATTTGGTGGTTTTGGAAACGGCGTGTTTTGACGCGCGAAAGACTGATGAGGTTGCACACCCGTTTCGGGCTGAGAGAATCTAGGCGGATGACTAGCGACAGGCTGAGCAGACCTGAACTGATACCTCGGTACATTGTTTTGTACATTTGGCATTGGCGACCGTTGTGGTGGAGGACCGAATCGTGGTTGATTAAATGGTGAAAAACTTGTAATAGCATAAGGGTTAGGGATTTGACCTCTAAAAACATTAGGGGGCGGCATGTAATTACTAGATTTCATTACTTGCGGATTATTTTGTTTGGGTGTTCCCCTTAACTGATCCATATATCGCTCGTACATTCGGTCATTGTCATACGAACGACAGATTCTAAGCGCGTGGCCGAGGTCTGTAACATGTGCGTAGCGCAGATACGTACGATACGGTTCAAGGATGCCTGCTCTGTATGTATTTAAACTGAATTCATCAATTTCCTTTAGTTTAAGTTCTAACACCTGATCTTTGTAATTTAATTTGATTAATGATTTATAACGGAGAACAAGGGAATTTAATCGATCGTAGTAATCGTTATTACTTTCGTTAATCTTTTGAAAACAATTAGAGATTTCCTTTAACAGTATCCTCTCATCTTTAACATCTCCATACTTCCTGACGAGTTTCTCTTTAAACTTGTCGTAACTAGAATTTGCTTCTATATCTAATACGGAGCGAGCTTCTCCCTTTAATTTTGATTTTAAAACATTGAATAAAAATTCATTAACGAGTTCCGCGTTAGGGGTTCCGTCAGCTCTCTTGAAATTTTGAATAAATGAATCGCATCTTGCGAGGAAATAGTCAAGGCTACAAGAAGGAGTGCCATCAAATTCTGGCAACAATTGAATGTGGATTTGTTCGAATTTTGAGAGTATTTCCGTATTAGTCATATTGAGAACTGTTACTTAAATTAACGGATTGAATTATAATGATTAAATTAAATTGAATAGAATAATGATTAAATTAAATTGAATAGAATAATGATTAAATTAAATTGATAGAATGAAATGCGCTAGTTAATCTGAACTTGGGTTCACAGAGAATTTAAAATAGGCAGAAAATCTTTGACGACTACACCTTTTTCACTAATTCACTTAATCACAGAAGGCTTTTTGTTGGATCTCACTCACATGTTAGAAAAGATGAACAGAAGTTTCAGCATCCTCCGGCTTGCAGTGAAGAATCGGGCGTCTCGTTCTCACAGGATGGATCGCAGCGCAGCTCGAAGTGGCGTCACGCAGCGTGGAGAACCGGCAGGCAGCTCGGAGTGGCGGCAGAAGGCTTCTTGATTTGTGAAGAAGTTGCGGCCCCTCCTCCGGCGACTTGTAGTTCCTCCGTAGATGCAGCACCAAGGTTGATAGGATAGGCAGCGGGCCGATCGACAACTATGCAGAAGGCCTCTTAATGTTGAAAAGGTTGCAGCGTAGTTCCAATGGCGTATAGTCTCTTTGGCAAAAGGAGACGCTTGCCTATCCCGGACGAGCCCCCAGTTAAGTAAAGATGGCTGGCAGGATCTCGTGGAGACAGAGACACTTAGACTTCTTGACAAAAATGAATTTATTCTACAAGTTCTTACAGCACATACATTAACAAGTAACTTAGTCTAAGAAGTGAACCCCCAGTATCGGGCTCCACCCGTATTTATGCGCTTATCTCTCGACAGGGGAGGAAGGGGAATAAGTCATACATTGCAGGGATGACGCTGCCGGGTATGTTTCCAGTACTTTGGAAAGGGTGGACTTTGGGGGTTGACTCACGATCGTTGTGAGTCAAACTCCTTGCTTGCGCCTGTAGCTGACTCATCAGCGGGCGGGCATGTGATGGACTTCGGAGCTTGACTCAGAGTCATTGTGAGTCAAGCTCCTTGTTTTTCAGAGCTTCGCCAGTGCGGCTTGTTGCTCAAAATTGATACCCGCCGGGCTTATCCGCTGCTGTTGTATCAATAGTAGGCGGATATGACTCGTGTACCGCACAAAACGCTACAAATACTTTTTTCCACCGAGAAACACGGCACATTTCCATCGTTTCTAAATATTCGCAAACCTCCACTATCTCGCGCGCGCCTTTCCGCGAAATCGGAGTCCCCGCCTGCGCAATTCCCGCGCCTGTAACACCCACTCGCGGAGTCGTCGCGGAACCCCCCCTCCCCCTCCCCCCCACCACGAAAACGACGGCGGCACGCAGCAATTCCGGAAATAGCCGAGCGCCGCCAGGCCACGCAGACAGAGAAATTGCGTTAACCAGAGGGAGTCGCTCGGCACTTTCGGAAGTGCGATTACGTAAATTCCCAGCTGCTGCTGCCGCCGCCGCCGCCGCCCACCCGCCCGCCTTCTAACAACACGTACGCTCGACAGAACGCTTTACAAGGTGGTTGTTCGAACACACAAGTTGGTGTCTTATGGCCTTCGGGTTAACGATCTCGCGAGCGCCGCAAGCTGGCTCGGCGCGGCGCGGAGCAGCCAGCAGCCGGCAACCGCGCGCACAGAGAGCGCAGTTGCTCGGCGCACAGAGAGCGCAGTTGCTCCGCCCTCGACCAGCGCCATAAAGCGAGCTGAGCGCTGACTAGCACCCCTGGGCCCCCGGGGAAAGCCAACTAGCGGGCCGGTCGTTGCCGGGAGAAATTAATGAGCGTTTACGCTATGGAAATGATGCGATTTAATATTTGTGCGCGCTGGTGGATTGGGAAATACTCCACGCAGAACTGCAATGAATTCGGAAGTTAACATGGCTTTTTAACGAGGCTAGAGTCGGTTTGCGTTTTTCGGCGTGTACTGTTCTGTAGGTAACAGTTGTTTGTCGAGCTTTGCGAACCACGTGAAGCAGAAATACCGGGTTAACTTTTTATTTTTCTTGATTAATGCTCAAATCTGAAGACACTTGAACGAAGGAAGGATTTCTCCACTTTTTTGCCAACGTCATATAAAAGGAAGAGTTTTCTCCAAATTTTAATTGCATTTAAGTTGTAGGAATCAAATTACGCGATGTATTAAATTGTTTGCTCATCTTATTCCAGAAGACAACCAAACAGTGATACGCATTACACATGATTTTGAAATTAAATCGGGGACATTTAGCGGAATACGTATGATGTTTCTTTAGAAAAATACCAGTAACTCTGGATTTCTTTAAACAATCTCGGGGAAACTAACTCAAAAAAGGCAAGTTTGTTTAATAATCAAGCATTTCAGTGCAGGAATGGCTGCAAGCGCTACCACAGACTAAAGTCTACTCAGAGAACCTTAACTCTCTTAGATAAGGCATCTTCAAATTATGCAATGCATCTTCACATTATGCACATTCGTGCACTTTTAATCAGTATAAAATGATGAATTTTTGTCGACTACAATTACTTTTATTCGTCTGTCAGTTGCTCCACAGTACAATTGTTTTTGTGTTTTCATATCAAATACTCATTGAAGCACGAAAAAGACTACGATTTATGAGAAATTTCTTGTTCTGTGAAGCACTATTACTTTTACTCGTCTGTTGCCTAATATTCGTGGTTGCATAGTATCTAAATTATAAACTTGCTTCTTTCTACGGATGTCTATAGTCTTATTCATTAAAACAAACAGTTCCTCTTCAAATTTCAAACATTCAAGGTAAGTTTGTGTAAACTTATATACATATGTATAAGTTATAATATAATGTTGTGATATAAATATGTAGTACAAATTATACAACCGTATTAGTAATTTATAACTGCATTACAATCCATTTTCTAAAAAACTGTGCATTTTTAAACCAGATGTCTGAAGTTGGCTATAAGGTGCAGCTGAAACGTCACGCAAACCACAATGTAAATAGATTGAATCTCAGTTGTAACGTACAAATAAATTTGAAAGCGATATTTGAAGAGGAACTGTTTGTTTTAATTTATAGTATTTAATTCGTACTGTTTTCAAAACAAATGTGTATTCAAGCACTAAAAACGACACTGATTTATGAGAAATTGCTGATGTGGGGAGGGCTGGGCTGGGCTGGGGGCGGTTCCCAGTTTTCGTGCCTGTTGGCCTACTACGGTGCCGTCGTCGCTGGGCGGTGGGGGGTCGGCGGTCAGAGCCCTGCGGGACGCCAGCGGCCGGGCGGCCTGACAAGGGGCGCGCCGGGGTGGGGGCGAGGAGGCGCCGTCAAAGCGGCGCGGCGGGGCGGCGGGGTGGGCCGAAGGTCCTGTGAAGTCGCGGGCTGGGCCCACCCGGCGCGGGACAGGACGGGACGGGACAGCAAAGCGTGGGGAAGGAGCGGCATTGCGCGAAGTCTCCTACAGACAGCCACAACCAGTGGTAGGTGTAGTCCTGTGTGTCAACTTCAGCTGTAGCCATGATATAGGAGTACCTTAAGAAGTACTCTTATGTAGCCACTGTAACAATGTTCCGTTTAACCACTATTACATACCCCTGAGTACTATCAACAAACAATAAGAAGAAAACAACATAGTTAACGGAAAAGGCCCATTAAAAAACTAGATAATATGTGTTATCTAGTTTCGGTCGTGCAAAATATCCAATAGAAGTTATAGCCCCCTTCCCCTCATTAAACACCTGGCATTCTATTGTCAGGTGGCTGCAAACATTCAGCAAAAATATTTTATTGAACAGAATGTCGAAGAATGATCATGACATACAAAGATACAGACCCCCCATAGCACCATAATATTACTAGAAATAGACACTCGTATATTTCATTGAAAAATTCAATAAATACATATTATTGGCATTAAACTCCGGATTTGAAAAGTGGGGGTACATATTCAAAAGCCCAGAACAATCACGATTCAAGAGCATATATCAATTACGAAAAAAATGAACTACTACCCTAGATTGGAGGTTGGCGGGTTCTCTTCAACCACAACGAGCACCCTCTCCCTCGAACAACCATCTCCACGCGAACGAACATCCACTTCCCCACGGGCGCGGAGCTGGCGTTCCCCAAGGGCTGCTCCGCGCGCCCAACCCTTCCACGTGGACGCATCCTCGCAGTGGCCGTGCGGGCGGCACGAGGGAGGCGGGAAGGAGAGGGGGGCAGGGGGGGGCGTGGACCGAGGCAGGCCCTCCTAAATATAGGGGCCCCGGGAGGCAGCGTCGAGGGACGCCGCGGCGGCGGCGGCGGCGGCGTCGCGGCGCGAAGCCGAGCGGCAGGGCGAGGGCGGACGTTTGGCAACGGCGCCAACGGAACGTGGCGCGTGCCCGCGGCTTCCGCTCGCCGCCGCCGCCGCCGCCGCCGCCGCGCTGGCCTAGAGGCGTCGCGGCGCCGAGCCGCCGAGACGTCGGAAATGTACCGACAAATGCGATCGCTAGCAGAGCGCTCATAGGGCGTAAACTGGGTGATGAGATTTTTTTTTTTTCACTTTAGGTTCGAGTTCTGCGCCATTGCTTCAGATGAATTTACGTGCTGGCGAGATATTTTTGTTTTGCGGTACATGCCAAAATTTCGCTCTTGATCAAAATCTTTCTAAAGGGTTTGAAAATATTTTATTAAACATATTAACATTATTATAGATAAAACAAATTTTCAAATTCACATACCGCGTATATGCTTGATTGTTGCGTGTCTGCTAAACACCACCAATTTATAAATTTAAGAACGCACGAGTAAAGCACTGCAAATATTTCGTATTATTACTGAAAGGCTGATCCGTGAGCTAATCATTTTAGCAGTCTTGGACGTATATTATTTCATTATTAATTGAAGAATTATTGAGTCATAGATACAATTATTAGAAATCGTTAATTCAATATGCAATAAAAAACGGTCCCTCATCTCATCAGTTACCTCGTCAATTAATTCGACACTCTTTATTCATTAATTCAATATATTTGCTCTTGAAGTTTGGCGTTAGCCTGTTGAAATTCTCAGAAATGGATTGTGCTTGCCAGAACAGCCAATTTTTAATTCTGCATTTTTGCGCTAAGCTCATTGTAAACTCACACAAACGCTGGAATGCATAGTCAATGTCCAATTGCACCCTACATAATGCATATGAGTGGAAGATTTTGCATGCATCTCATTCACAGGAGTCGTGTTGGTTGCGGCGAGAAGCAACTGTGCCGGCGAGGGCTGGGCCACTGACAATTTCATAGCTTGGCTTGGTGTAGTGGTGTGAGAACAGGATGGCAAAGGAGGCGAGTATGTTTTTACAATGGGATCTGCGGATTCTGAATAAAACCTCACTACCGACGAACGGAAAATGGACGCATAAAAACTCCTACATCAAAAATCTACATTTAGTTTGCGGGAAATAAAACTATTTTTATGGTCTGGACGCTTTTGAAATGCCATTTCTGACGAAATATTCATTGTGCATTTCTTGCTGGAATACATTATTCCTTGATTGATAAACAACGTTTGTCAGTTTATTTTTTTAGTTTATCACACCGAAAGGAGACTGAACTTACGAAGTTAAAAAAAACGGAGTGTTATACATAATATAAGAGCTACTACGAGAAGATAAAACAGAAAGTTCCTACTGTGAGTAATAAATGGAAATGACTCGTTCTCTACCTTTAGAGTGGAGTTCTTGACCCTCGTTTTAGAAGCAAACGATTATCATCGAAATATTTACTTAAAATGTACCTTATAAAAAAATATATATTAATCAATTTCCAATGCGCGCACAAATTAAAAGAAAACCAAGCAGCTTGAGAGATGACTAAGCTTCCATTACACCTACAACAACGCGAGAAAAATTCAGAAATTTGATTTTATGATGAAATTTTGATTTGAAATAATAAGCAAATTTTGATGCAGCGTTTTAATATTGTCATTCTCGAGCAGTATGTATGCTACTTTCTGGAAAAAACGATTTCGTATGATTTCCATCAGCAGCATTTTTGCTGCTGTAGGCCACTAGTGTGCATTTTAATTGGCTGTGTACAGTGAATGAAGGCCCACTAATGCCAAACGGACCGTCAACACGTATTGGCCGTGACACTACAAGTTATGCAATGTTCCACGCATAAGTAACGTTCACGCGATTTTAAGAATAATGAGCGTAAGATTTTGCAATTGTCGATGTAGTATTAATAGTCTGATGAATACGAATTTGTTAAATGATATATTTATTATTTAAGGAACTAACACTAATCGTGTCTGCTATACACTTTTATAAAAGGGGCCCGGATAAAAGTTTTGCGGGCACTCATTTTGTAACGCTACACGTTCCACGCTTCTTCTTGCAAGGTGGATCACAGACGGCAAGGTTTGGCAGCGTCAGCGGCCGTCGCCACTTATTGGCGGACACACTAGAAGATACGCAATGTTCCACGCATAAGTAAATTTCGGGCGATCGTAAGAATAATGAGCGTAGCGTTTTTGCGATTGTTGATGTGGTGACAATAGTCTGATGAATACTAACTGAAGGTACTAACACTAATTGTATCTGCTAAACACTTTTATAAAGAGGGTCCAGATAAAAGTTCTGCAGGCATTCATTTCGCTACAGGTTCCACGCTTCTCCTTGCATGGCGGATCACAGACGGCAAGGTTCGGCAGCGTCAGCGGCCGTCGCCACTTATTGGCGGAGACACTTGAAGATACGCAATGTTAGACGCACAGACCTAACATTCGGGTGGTTGTAAGAATAACGAGCGTAAGATTTTGCGATTGTCGATGTAACAATAGTCTGATGAATACTTACTGAAGAAACTAACACTAATTATATCTGCTAAACACTTTTATAAAGGGGGCCAGGATAAAAGTTCTGCAGGCATTCATTTCGGTACGCTACAGGTTCCACGTTTCTCCTTGCATGGCGGATCACAGATGGCAAGTTCCGGCAGCGTCAGCGGGCATCGATCCGAGGCAGGGCGGGCGAAGGATGGCGGGGACAAATCGCGGGCGACGAAGGCGACGAGCGGCACAGGCAGATTCCGGACGCGACGTCGCGCCGCCCTGCGGGCCGCGCCGGCGGCGGGAAGTACGGCGCACCATTCTGTTCAGCCGAGCGGGGAGTCGGGGCGGGAGCGATATCGCTGGCAGGGCTGGGCTGCGGAAGAAGCATGTGATTGTAGCGACGCGAGACGGAAGGAAAACGAGGTGGCGTCGGCGTTGACAATGTGTGACCGGACGTTCTCTGGGTGGGTTGGGGAGATGTTGGTTACATGTTGGAAAGAAATTTTTTGTTTCGTAACTAGATGATTTTAGTGCTTCAGTATCACTGCCTATAGTAGTGGGACTAATAACATTCAGCTCCTAGAAATGACATAAAGCGGGAAAAACAATAAGATAAGGTAATTCACTAAGAGACTCCCACCAGAGTATAATCAATGATCGAATTACCGAGAGCAACGAACCCCGACAGTACGACAAACAGTACATTCATAACTGTTGTCCTCTCCGAAACAACATCCAGCCATCAGGCCGACGAATAGATGTAAGATGTAAGATAATGTAAGGATCCACTGCAAGAGAGGGACAGCAAAAAGAATAGTGACAACCACTCAACCTAAAATCGAAGCAGGCCGGTGAGGGAGTATAAGTTTGGAGACAGAGGGACAATTGCGATTAGCGTTACTGGAAACGGAAAGACAAGATTGTGATAGGAAGTCGATCTTGGTTTAGAAATAGAAGAACATAACGAGGTAATAAAACAACAGAATCACGGGTTCGACAAGACATCAACGCATCGGTGATGGAGCAACAAGCACGAAACAGACAATAGGACGACGTGGCGGCGCAGCAACAAGAGGAACATGCGCCAACACAACGACACCGACGAGACTACAGATAGATCGACACCGCGACAAGGTTAACTGACGAAACGACGAGAAAAACCACCAAGGTGAAGCGGCGCCAACGATGACGAACGAGCGGGAACCGACGAGGCGCCACAGCGATAGAACGAGACATCGCTCCAACACGGCGACCATGCAACAGATCGACACTGCGACGGAGCTAACAGACTGACGAAACGACGGGCGAAACCAAGTCGAAGCGATGTCAAAGATTGACGAACGAGCGACAACCGGCGAGGCGCCACAGGAACGGAACGAGACATCGCTCCGACACGACGACCGTGCATCAGATCGATGCCTCGACGGGGCTAACAGACTGACGAAACGACGAGACAAACCACCAAGTCGAAGCGACGCCAACGATGACAAATGAGCGACAACCGGCGAGGCGCCACAGCAACGGAACAAAATATCGCTCCAACACAACGACTACCATGCATCAGATCGACGCGGCGACGGGGCTAACAGACTGACTTGGTGGTTTAACCCGTCGTTTCGTCAAAGTGACGCCAACGATGACGAATGAGCGGGAATCGGCGAGGTGCCACAACAACAGAACGAGACATCGCTCCAAACCACCAAGTCAGACATCGCTCCAACACAACGACGACCATGCCGACCATGCATCGATGCCGCGACGGGGCTAACAGACTGACGAAACGACGGGCCAAACCCACCAAGTCGAACCGGCGCCAACGATGACGAATGAACAGGAGGGCAAAGCCGAAAGGCCGATGGTGGGGGGGGGGGAGGCGAACGCAAGCAGGCGAGCGGCGTTCGAGCGGCGCGACGGGCCGTGGGGCGGATGCACGAGGCGCGGGCGGGGGCGGGGGCGGGAATTACATCCGTCCGCATCGAGCGCGCAGCGCCACCGCCGCCGGTCCGGCCCCCATCCCGCCCCCGCCCCCGCTCCCCTCGCGCGCTCAATATCCCGGGGGCGCTCCGACCCGGAGGGGCATCACAAGAATGTGGGTCACGCGTTACCCGCGCGGTAAACAAACGCGAGTCGCCGCCGCCGCCGCTGGAGGCCCAAAATGAAAAAGCCCCGCCCCCTCTCCTTCCCCTCGGGCCTTAACGAGCTCCACGTGTCAGCCCCGCTGCGGGCGACTCGGGGCGGAGAGCGCGCGGGCGACAAGATGAGCGATTTGTGACAGCCCTTGCCCGCGTCAGGGTTCGGGCTGGGCGACAAAGAGGTAAGTGCTGCGATTTTGGGCTGCTGAAGCTCTGGGAACTGAAAAGGACGGGTGTGGGAGCGGTCCAAAATTAAGTATAGCAAATTTGGAGTACCTATTTTGGACACTCCCTTTCTCCCCTCTAACGCGTGCTTCAATATTTACGAATCGCTTCCGACAACGCCCCTCATTTACAATAAGTAAAAATAAATTATAAAGGAGTAAAGCAATTTGTATTCATTTTGTTATTGTATTTTAAAATTGATGTTAAATTCCGAATTAGTTGACGAAGCTGACACCATCTAACAATACGATACAATATGATTCGCACCGCTATCAGAGAGAGGAAAATGGAGTAAGGAAAGGAGAGGCGAGAGAGGACACAGTAGGTTGATATATTGATTGTCTGGTAAGTCGAAAGTCTAAAATGTCAGCAATAACAAATCGTAAATAATAAATCGTATTTCTTTTAAATGCTACGGTTTATAGAGAAAGTTTTTATATTCAACCATGTTATGTCACAAATGTCTACTAATTCTTATTCTCCGAGCCAGAGCCACACATATTACAGTCAACTGAAAATTATTAATATAAAAAGCACGTACAATAAAGAAAAATGAGGGAGGCAAGAGAGGAATAGTACTAGTTAATAAAAGTTAAAAGGTACGCTTGACAAGTATGTCAGAAGGCAATGTAAATTGAAAATTCATTCCACAGAGAACACAGTAAACTACTTTAAAATTCCCCTCATGATATTGGAACTGTTCTTCAGAAGTAACTGATCGTAACAGAGACGACAAACTGACTGCGATGGTGAAGCTATCGACTTTTCGTGGTACCGCAGTTTACATTTTCGCACTACTGGCTTTTCCTCTTCTGAGAAGCCACTTAATGCCGCTGAAATATTCCTGTATTTTTTTTTCTAGAGTTTCCAATTAGTACACTCCAATACAAATTGCTAACAAGAAAAAAAATATATTTTTGAATATTGAAGAGCAATATTCATTCTAACAGTCACTCATTATGAAATATACCAAAAAGGAATAAAAATAATTCCTAGCAATGTTACAATTTCAATATCATTTTGCAAAAATGAAATGAATTGGCGGTAGAATTTACTTTTTGACCGTCGCAACGGTACGAGAGTTTGTATTACCTCAGACAAAGTTTTTTAATCTCTTAATATAGTGTGTGTAAAGGCATTATCATGATTCATTTACACTAAAAAGGCTGTTCAGTGTTCATGCATCCATTCTATTAACTTGGCTGCAACACGAAAAAAAACTGGCTTACTAGCGCAAATGGCATTTTGAAACAGACTTCTCTGTGTACTTCCAGGAATGTCCATGACAAAACTTCTCAGAAGTTTTTGAAAATGAATGTAATTCGCCAGTTCTCAGTTGTACTAACATTTCGAATTCCGTCTCACTCCGCAAAAAAAAATACAAATCAAAAGATAACAGCGGTACAGTTCGGTGTGAGAATTAACGAACAAAGCGCTCATCCAGCTTTGAGACACACCGCCGTTTCCGCAAAGCGCGGGCGGCGCTGTTGAGCTTTCGGCGAACGGGTCCGGCCGGCGAACGGGTCCGGCCGGCGACCGGGTCCGGGTTGCGCGGCGCCGCGAGCCCTTCCGGGGAAGCCGCGCTGTGGAAAGATTTCGCGGAAATTCACGCGCGAACTATTGACGTTCCGAGGGAGCGCGGGCGAGTGGGCGCACTGCGCTTGCAAACCGCGTCGCGGGGACGATTAGCTCCTGCGCGCGACGCCCTGTGGACAAAGGACGTCGAGGGAAGACGGGGACGGACGGGGACGGACGGGGACGGACGGGGACGGACGGGGACGGACGGGGACGGACGGGGACGGACGGGGACGGACGGGGACGGACGGGGACGGACGGGGACGGACGGGGACGGACGGGGACGGACGGGGACGGACGGGGACGGACGGGGACGGACGGGGACGGACGGGGACGGACGGGGACGGACGGGGACGGACGGGGACGGACGGGGACGGACGGGGACGGACGGGGACGGACGGGGACGGACGGGGACGGACGGGGACGGACGGGGACGGACGGGGACGGACGGGGACGGACGGGGACGGACGGGGACGGACGGGGACGGACGGGGACGGACGGGGACGGACGGGGACGGACGGGGACGGACGGGGACGGACGGGGACGGACGGAGACGGACGGGGACGGACGGGGACGGACGGGGCGGGCGGGGACGGACGGGGACGGACGGGGACGGACGGGGACGGACGGGGACGGGAAGGGACGTTCGGGGACGGGCAGTGACGGGCAGGGACGGGCGCGGTCGGATGTGATCTGACGGAGACGGCCGGGGACAGACGAGGACGGACGGCGTCCGGAAGCGCGGGAGAAGACGGGACGAGTCGGACGAGGACCGGCGGGGCCGGACGGTTGAGGACGAGGTCACAGTGGCGATGTCCGAGACAAGTTGTCACGGAGCGGGGTTCTTCCGTGACGGCGCGACGACGACGGAGGCGAAGGCGGAGGTGGACTGGTGGAGGCGAACAGATGAAGGCGGCGTGGGTAGCGGACAGGTGAGCACGTGCCGCAGAGAACAGAGTGGAGCGCCAGCAACGTAAATTAACCCGGCGCTCGGAAACAGTCCTGCTTTGCAAAAGACTCCTCAGGCAGTGAATTCGAGGGAAAGAATATAGCACAGGTGATTCGTTGAAAAACAAAGTTGAATCTATACTGTTACTTTGCCGGTATTACATTCAAGTGTATGTTAGCTTTACATGTTCTTTCATTGCTAGCATTAGACTTGAAAGAGTATTATGAGTCCTCTTCTAAGAGAGAATAAACATTATTGCCTTTCCTCTCTCAATATTGCAAAAATATCTCTCAACATTTGTGGCTCCGCTTACAATATTTTATTCTTTTGCTAAGCCGTCATGTGCTCCACTCAAATGTTTTCATAATAACATAATCATTCGCTTCTACCAATCTTACCTAACACTAGAAACGTCGTTTTGCATTTCTAATAGACGTTCATTTACTATTCAAGGCTGTGAATTGTAAACTTCACGAACACTTTACTGTCAACACTTCACTCAACCTTTGCAAGAGGCAGTTGTGATGACTGCTAGTTCGTCATGGCTACAAGTAAAAGAAGGCGGACCCTGCACTATCGAATTAAGAACTTGAAGTTGCTGTGCAATGTTTCGTGAGAGAGGTATACTCTGAGCAATCGAACTGGTGAATCATGACAGTGTCCACATCTTGAGAGCAGGCGGTATCTGATAAGTCTGTGAACGTTTATCTCCATGCTCACCGTTCACCGAAATGTGGTATTTATGTAGCTTATGAACCACGTAAAATAAATACTGTTGAACACTTGTTCGTAGTCCAATTGAGTAGAACGAGCTTTCAACCCGAAAATCTCAAAGAAATACGAAGTGTTGGTATTCTCAAAGTTGAATTAAAGGGGTCGCTGTCACATACTGGTAAGTCATTTTACACATCCAAAACTAAGGACAAAGAATTTCTCCCTTAAAAGAACGTAACGATCGAAACGAACAGAATCGATCATAAAACCCAAATGGGTATATAGAAAGCGCCAGGAAGAGTAAACACAAACTGAGAAAAGTTTGTATTTATACAACAGACTCACTAAATGGGTTGCTGTTGCCTGACCTCTTCGTTTGCCATTACAATAAAGAGTTTTTGTCGAGATTCTTTTAATGTAATGTCGAAAGCACAGATACTTCCCAAAGTGACCTAATTGAGAACTAATGCGTTACCAATTTCAATCTAGTGATGTACAATAAGTGCCACGAACCACCTGTGGGATGTGGGAGAATCGCAGTCGAAAGCTAAGAATCTCTCACAATGCACTAGTGGATGAAGCGAGGACGTAGTTTCCTCTCGCGTATCAAGCGATTACTGCGAAAATATAGCGGGCAATAGACTTTTTGCCCGGCGTATCGTAAAACGATTTGATGCGCATTAGACGTAATTACGTAATATGTATCGGGTGAAGTGTACCTTCGCATATTTCAAGACTACTAGAAATGAAATTAGTTCCGAACTATGATGGGAGAGTTCGCTGCTGACGCTAAACTCCCATTATGTCGCATTCTCTTGATTAACATTTGTTCGACGTAGAGCTACTTACAAACATGATGTATATAATGGGAATAAAGAATTAGCAGCATACACTGCCGCCACAGTTGGGAACAAAGTCCATCTACCGTGATCACAAAACAAACTTCAGAGCCTCAAAATACGGTTAATGTCGTATTCAATATAGTGCTTCACACTGCAAACCTCTCCACTATGTTCTGAGCACAAAAATGTTACTCGAGTTAATTCGGATTTAAATTAACTCTCATTTCCTAATAAGAAATTATACCGCAGTACTTTCTCTCCATCCTTCGCGATTAGCGTAGTTTTATTATTGTTTTGTTACTCGTTAAATAAATTGTAACAGTCTTGGAAAGTTAAAACGTCAAATGCAGTTTGTATAATTTACGTATTTCCACACTTAACATTCCCAATGAGAGAAATACATGACGGAGGTGAGTCAAGTGGGTGATAGTTCATTGCGAGCCATTGACGACAGAGCTAATAACTTAAATTGGTGTGACGATTTATTACAGAGTCAGACGCCTACATCGTAAATACGGAGAGCCATGAAAGAGAATAAAATAAATGCATTCATTGTTGATCGGACAAGCACCCAACGACCGAGCTCTCGTTTTCTATCAAGAGTACTGGCAGCTAGGGAACCTTTGATCTCCACATGAGATACTAATGTAGGCACTGATGTATTATAGACTTTTTGCAGCATGGTTTGGACCCAATACGCATGCGCAATTCCAACTGCGCACGTGCAGAGGCTCAAAAATGGTAGACGCGCAGGAGCTTCACGATGCGAGTGCAGAAAGTCTCTAATAGTACGTGATCGATTATGTGGCATCATTTATACAAACGATTCAAGCACTATCGATACAACTGGATTTACGGCACGTAATAAGTTGCATATGAGATAGTTCCGTGAACGTTACGAATTTATGAACGTCAGTTTTACATAAAGAGTCCGATTTGTGTTTGTATAACATTATTTGTATGCAAATACTGTTCTCGTTTTACTTTCTAGCTATTGCTTATGCAGAAGAGAAAAGAAGAAATTGTGAATTTTCGGCAGAAAAACTCATATTACAGGGCCCTGGTATCGAAAAAGTGTGTAAATCCAGTTGCTTTTACGAAAAAAATCCTCTAACACAGGGTGTAGCCAGAATCCATGTTTTGTGGGTCCTTGATATCGAAAACTCGAAAGACGACAAAACGTCCGTCCGTCTGTCTGTCCGTCCGTCCGTCCGTCCGTCCGTCCGTGAATAGCGGAAGCTGAAACAGTTCAGCCAATTTTCTCCAACATTGATACCCCCCAAGCGGTCTGTATGATGTCGCGGCCCCTTGAATTTGAAACCGCAATTTTAAGTTTGGGGGTCAATATACAAGAAGCCCCTCGGACATTTTCAATTTAAAAACAAAAAAAAATCCATAGTTTTTTATTAAATGTAGTTGGATAGTGTAAAGAACGTTTAAGAGAGTGGTGCAAATCTCATTTCGTTTTTCGAAAATTTCAAAAGTTCAATATTTTTTTGAGGCCTTCCTACAGCTGAAATATTAAAGATGGAGAATTTTCGCCTTAATAAAATCTGTTCCTTAAAATTAGATAATGTCATGAACAATTTTTCGACAATTTGAGTACTTTTCGCGAAATTTTGCGTGAAAAGAGCGAGAAGTATATGCTGCACCACTAGTTTACAGAAAGCTGGCGCCGGGCGGTTGCTTGTTGATTTGCCGGCATCGGTAGCAAAGTAGGATCGTAACCCTTCTGCAAGTCGCGTAGGGAAGCGCGCGGCGCTGGAGGCGTTTGGTTGCGGCACGGCGCCTTGCGACCTCGCCAATCCGCGTCCTTCCCCTCCGCGCTATCTAATCGCCCGTGAGATAGCGCGCGACACGTCGCGCCGCGGCGCCAGCGCCCTCGCGCACGCGGTTGTCTTAGGTGGGTGGCGGTGGGTAGCTGGGGACAGCGAGTGGCTCTAGGTCGCGAATGGCGGTGGGTAGCAGCGGGTAGCAGCGGGTGGCAGTGGGTGGCGGGTGGGTAGCGGATGGCGGGTGGGTAGCGGGTGGCGGGTGGGTAGCGGGTGGCGGGTGGGTAGCGGGTGGCGGGTGGGTAGCGGGTGGCGGGTGGGTAGCAGCTAGCAGCGGCTGGTGATGAGTAGTGGGTGGCGGTGGGTAGTCGGTGGCGGTGGGTAGTGGGTGGCGGTGGGTAGAGGGTGGCGGTGGGTAGAGGGTGGCGGTGGGTAGAGGGTGGTGGTGGGTAGAGGGTGGCGGTGGGTAGAGGGTGGCGGTGGGTAGAGGGTGGCGGTGGGCAGAGGGTGGCGGTGGGTAGAGGGTGGCGGTGGGTAGAGGGTGGAGGTGGGTAGAGGGTCGCGGTAGGTAGAGGGTGGCGGTGGGTAGAGGGTGGCGGTGGGTAGAGGGTGGCGGTGGGCAGAGGGTGGCGGTGGGCAGAGGGTGGCGGTGGGCAGAGGGTGGCGGTGGGTAGAGGGTGGCGGTGGGCAGAGGGTGGCGGTGGGTAGAGGGTGGCGGTGGGTAGCGGGTGGCTGTTGAAAATTAATATTTAAAGATGTCAGCACGGGAACACTAAATGGAATACGAAAAGTCCGTTTAAATAACGCAAGAATTTTGAGAATCAAGTAAATGTAAAGGAATGCAATGTTTTTATAACTTAACGTTAAAAAACATAATTCGCATCTTCCACAGCAAGATGGAAAAGAGGAGCATTTCATGAATGTGCCCATTAAATGGAACACTGAAAATTTTTCCATGTGTTACGAGCTGCTTTGTCCGTCTCTTCCTCGCTAGTAATGACAATATTTGCTTTTATTTTCATATAGTTGTTTTTCAATATTCTCTGACGTAAATGACCGGAATAAAAACCAATTGGTATTACGCATATTCTGCTTTGTATCACCACTTTTTAGTAAAAAAAAAGGTAAAAAATTGTTGCGTGTGCTGCATTAAAACAAAATTCCAACTCCAAATAAATGGGAAGAGAAATCCAAACAGTACACTGGCACACACGCCAGTTTATATCGTTCCTACCCCTCGTGCAAATTTTACAAAACGTGGAGTGAATGAACGTCTATTATGGGGCACGTTATGGGCATGCCAAATCTGTTCTATTATCTTACCCTCCCAAATATTTAACTACGATGTCAATCACCTCAACAAGGAAATGTTTTGTGTGAAAGAGGTTTGAGCTTTCCATGTGAATATGTTCCTCTATGATTCAACATTTCTTTTCGTAAAGTGAATTATCGGGCGTAGCACTTCATCGCTGAATTTCGCTTCCCAGCCTCAGTATTACACACTTCTTCAGAAGCAAGAGTTCACTTCTTAGGTGGAAGAAAAAAGGAAGTTTACGAGGCTAGATTTACGATGTAGTTATGTTAGCACTAAGGGAGAAAGTTTCCGAAAAGTTTTCTTCTTTTATCTGCAGTTTAAGCTCCCATTACAGGCCGCAAAAAACGGCGATGACAGTAGTTAACACACCGGGCACTTTTCACATCGTTTGGAGTAGAAGCCCGAAAACAGCATCACATCTGTCGCAATTTGTGTCTCTCTGGCGAACACATACGCCTTCACATAGAAGTGGAAAAAACCACCGACTTTACCAATTGCACGAGTTATTTGGTAATAACTTTCAAGTAAAACTTCTGTACATCCAACTCAAATGTAGAATAAAGGACGATTATAAAATCAAGTAGTTATTTATAAAATTAGGTCAGGAAGATAAAAATTAAACTACTTCGCCAACTTTTCGGAAGACATTTTTCCATCAACACGCCTTTCATTTTATTGCGACTACAATAGTTTTTTCATGTGACTGAACATAAAATTATACCACGCTACAATAACACGTGAGGAAACCTCAGTAGTTACAGTATACAAATAGTAAGCCCTAATAATGGCTAACAATTCAGACATAAAAGTTGGTAGCACCATTTTGATTTACTTCACCAACATCTCATGAAGAATGTACCAGTAATCAACACGGACATAGTCTTCAAACGCAACGCATAAGTAACAAAATTAAATAATTAATAAATAACATGATAAATAAAAATAAGTAAACAATAAGTAAGAAAAATTAAAGAAGTAAAAAATAAATAAATAAGAAAAAGAAGTAAAAATAAATAAGAAAAAGAAGTAAAAATAAATAAGAAAAAGAAGTAGAAATAAATAAGAAAAAGAAGTAGAAATAAATAAATAAGTAAATAATGAAAGTGCGTTTTCAGCCGTCCTGTTAGAACGCTGGTCCTGACGATCTCCACCCACGCCAATGCTGGGTTGAAGCTCCAGCCACGTAGCGACGAGAGCGCGCAGGTAATTAAAACACGCGAGGGCCCAGCATGCGGGCGGCGGGGCCGCAGGGGCGGGGGCGTGGGCGGAGGGCGGGGACGATGGTGTGCGGGCGGTCGGGCTGCGTGCGGAAACCAATCCGTTCCCCCATGAATACCAAAGCACGCGGTCGGCGCGCTCGCTGCCACTTTTTTTTTTGTTTTTGTTTTTTGTTTTCGTGCCCCACTGCAGGCGCCCGGCCGAGTGCTTCAATGCGGCTGGGAGGGCAACGTACGGAGTGAATGAAGCGGGAAGCGGCGCGAGGAGCAGATCAAGAATTTGCTACTTAACTTGTGCAAATGTTTTATGCGTTTCTGTAAACGGTGAGGCTGTGTGGTCTAACCTAATTTCCATTTATTACTCAGCAGCTGGGTTGTGTAAATGAATATTTGACACACATGCGATTTCTCCATTTACAAGAATGAGCAACAAATGGCCTATATCAAGATTCTCAACCGTTTTCTACACTTTGTTCTAGGCTAACTCACCTTACATTGACCTCTAGATATAAGTAAGCCAAGAAAATTTTGGTAGAAATGCATATGAGGTGTTGGTTCTCCATCGTAAGTATTTGTAAGTAAGTAAAATTTTGGTAGCATAGAAAGCAAAGTAGGCACGAAACTTACCTTTCGAACGTTTCTTTTGAAAACATTTTAAAGACTCGTTTAGTTTATCACCTCTGAACTTTAGAATACGGAAATGTGTTTTACTTTTTTAATTAAATCTATGTTGTTCTATCTTTGTTTAATTAAATCTATGTTTTGTTCTATGAATGTTTAATTAAATCGATGTATTAATACAAGAGGGTTGTTCTAAGATGGCACTCAAAACATCAGATGGTAGAATTATCTTTGCGCTACGAGACGAGAAATACATTTGTATGCCACCCTCGCTCCAGGACTTCAGGTGGTTTTAGTAAATGTCGAGCTCTAAAGGATAGAAGCTTTCGAGGAGTTGGTGGCTTGTTCGCAGACTCGCAAACACTTAACTCGACAGCACCTAATGCCACTGACTAGCAATTGATCCATTCTCCAGAAGCAGTAACTACTCCCCCACAATCAATATCGTAGTTTAGCAACTCTCCTTTGCGACTTCCGCAAAGCCACTGCTGCGCCAACTACTCAAGTGCCGAAATCGAACACCGGAAAGTTGGCGCTTCCATAACACCCAGGGCGGAGCAGGAAGGGCCGGAGGCATTTCACCCGACCTGACAAAAAACGTAACGTTGCGGTAGAGTTGAGAGTGTATGGTCCGATTAAAATAAGTTGGTGATTGACAGTTGTGCTTCTGAAGCTGTAGCTTCATGCAAGATGAGTGTATGATTTGGTTACTTGAATAAGTATTCATTTCAAGTGTTTACTTTCGTGTCCCGGGAGCATGTGCTCAATGGTAAGCAAACTGTCAACGTCGCTCCCTTCCATTTGCAACTGTCGATCACCAACTTATTTTTAATCGGACCATAGTGTTGATGAGACTTTGAGAGTGACGATGAGACTTTGTGGTGGAAAAGGATAGCTACAATTTTTATTTGAAACTTGTCTTTTCGTAGTCTTTTGTCATTAAGAAGGCAAGAGTATCCATTTATTTGCACTAAATACTGCAGTAGTATATTGGACGTTGCATCCTGACAACATTCCGCACATGATTTTCACATTTATAAGCGATTGTTATTACGATAAAAAAGTTAAAGATTCATATACTATTTGTGATTAAAGGTTAGAGGTGGGGAAAAATTGAAAATGTTAAATTCCACGACAATCACCGAGTAATCGCTTAGGTATAAGCGAGAGGCAAATTATGAAATATGAAAACATTTGTGAAACGCTTGAAAAACATGAGTCTGTAATCATGCATACCCGTTAACGGCAGGTAATGGCACAATCAGTATACCGGGCGTATCCCATATTTATCCTTGGGGAACATGCAATGCTGTGAAAACACAATAGAGTAATTGGTAGTATTGACTGAGGTGCCACCGCAAACCACCAGGCAAAAGCAAAAATAGAAATCAAAAGGAAGGAGGAGAGAAAAATACCAATGGTCATTAAGCATCCAGAAATTTAATATATCATTGAATACATAATATAATTATATTTCTATATACACTAAATGCAATTCTGGCAAGTGAAAAACGGAGAGGAAAAATTAATTGTGAAAATTTAGGAGAGCTAAGCATTCGAAACGGCAGGGTGAGAACACGTTTATTAAACGACAAAGATACGAGACAAGAAAGATTGTGAATAAAAGGAGAGAAACAAGGAAGTGTGGAGGGTCAATTAAAGTGACAGAATCCGTGAAATGAACAGTGCTGGAAAGACAACGGGAACGCGATTGAGGTTAGAAGGACAAGCCCGGCAGGAAGAGGGGGAGGGAACATTACATTCCCAATGTTATTTCCCCACAAACAGAAGGGATAAAAACGTAATTTTAAATTCCGCCTGTCGATAGTAATAACTCGAGCGAAACATGTTTATGATTTTATTCCCTAATTTGTCACTGATTCTGCAATAAACATTATATTCCATAGTGTTGGAAAATTAACTTCATAAAATCAGGATATCATTCTTACGATCTGAAATGGTCTTTGAAAGAGGTATGCACGTAAATCATTAGACAATAAAAACGCTGTGCAACTATATCGACGGCGTATAGTAATGAGAAAAAAAAAGAATTAAAAGCGAAAGAACCGAGGGAAGGACCGCCCAGGAACAAGCAGCAAGAGAGAAGGCCGGGGGGGGGGGGGCGTCGGCCAACGAACGGGTTATACCGCGAGGCCGTCACCTGGAATGCAAACAACCTTTCGCAGCCGCCCACACGTCCACTTCGCAAAGAATACAGCGCGCTCACTGCATTCAACAAACACGCCCAACCGCCCATCGGGGGGGGGGGAGGCGGGAGAGGGTGGTGAGAGGGGTTGATGGGAGGCGGTCAAGGGATGGGGGCAATGGTTGTGGTGTGAAACGACGGGAGGCAAAGAGAGGCGAAGGGTGCGACGAGGGGAATTGGGCGGGGAGAGGGGCAAGGGAGCTGATGGACGGGCAGGTGGAAATGGGGTGGTGAGGGGGGTTGGGGTGTGTGTGAGCGGTTGGTGGTGGGAAGGCGATGGAGGGATAGGGGGCAATGAGGCGGTGAGGACCGAGAGGGCGATGGGGACGGTTGGGGCAGTGGAAGCGGTGGGGGCGGTGGTAGCGGTTAAGGGGCGTTGTCAGCTGTTGGAAGGCGGTGGTAGTTGTTGTGGGAGGTGGCAGCGCTCTGGGGACGGTGGCAGCCGTTGGAGGCGGTGGTAATGGTTGGGGAAGGTGGAAACGATGTGAGGCGGTGGTAACAGTTTGGAGCGGTGGTAACGTGTTGGGGGCGGTGGTAACGGTTGGGGGCGGTGATAGCGATTGGGGTGGTGGTAGGGGTTGAGGGGCGTTGTCAGCTGTTGGAGAACGGTGGTAGTTGTTGTGGGAAGGTGGTAGCGCTTGGGGGACGGTGGCAGCGGTTGAGGGGGTGGTAACGGTTAGGGGAGATGGTAACGGTTGGGGCGGTGGTACCGATTGGGGAGGGGGTAGCGGTTGGGGGCAGTGGTAGCGGTTGAGCGGCGGTGGCAGCTGTTGAGGGACGGTAGCAGTGGTTGGGGGACGTTGACATTGGCTGAGTGCCGGTGGGAGCGATTGTGGACGGTGGGGGCGGTGGAGAGCAACGGAGGGCGAGTGGGGGGAGGGGCGCCGGGCGCCGAGGGGAGGCGACGGTGGGTGGGGAGGCGGAGGCTAGAGGCGGCGGTGATGCGACGGGCGCTCGCGTGCGACCGGTGCGCTGTTTGCGCACTCACGCCCCGCGCGCGCGCTAAATTAAAACGCAAAGTGGTCGTGATAGGCGACTTGGCGCCTCGGCTCCAGTGGTCCAGCGCCCGCGGATGGGAAAAACATCGACACTCCGCTCGCACGCAGACTGCGCGGCGCAACGCCCGCGCGTAACCCCTGGCGCCGAAGGTCGTCAGGGACGATAACAAAAAGCTATTGACGCGGTTTCCACCCCCTAGTTATGTTAATTCCTTTCATATATGAATCAAAACGTCCATAGAAACCTGTCAGCTAGGTCGAATTCAGTTGCTGTCTGGAGGAGAATTCTAGCGGCCGGCTGCTCTGATCAGTAGTTTTCCGATCAACACCAGGCGAATGCCGGAGCAGTACCCTAACAAACGGGCCACAGACCGCGCGCGATCTTTCCTTCCTCTTCCTTGTCCTATTCTCTCCTCTTACACACACACACACTTCCACTAACATGCACTACACTACCACACACATCGGGAGACCGGTCGGGAACATACAACTTGTCCCGGCTGGGGCGGTGCCCCGCTGGTGGGAGATACCTGGTAGAGGGGAAAACCCCGCTAGTTGACGGTAGATCGTCTCCAGATCTCGCCAACCAGTGGAGAAAAGATCATCGCCACCTCCCGAGAAAAAATGCACTACACTTACGGGACTAATGACCCTAGTAGTTTACGCCCCCGGAAACACGAATCAATCAATCAAAACCATAGAAACCAATCACATTTTATTTTAAACTATTTACTTATTATTACATTAATATATTACTTTTATGAATTATGAAGATGTAAGGGTCATTCAGGTTATAACTGATGGTTTGTACAGTACATTACGAAAGTTCTTTTTCAAATATTCCCCAGAATTTCCTGTAAATCTGCCTCAAACGATGCATTTCTGTATGTATGCAAAGAACGATGAGTATGAGAATACGACGGCACTAAAAAGTCAAATTCACGCCTTTGATTGCGTGCGAAACCAATCAAATGTGCCACACATCGTGAGAAATCAGACACAAAAGTAACTTGCTATTGCAATTTATTTTATCGAGAAATCAGAAAAGTATCTTAACGTACTTCCTGAATTGAGCATGAAAAACAGGTTGACTGACAAACCAATGAGAAAGCACTAGCAACAATATTCTCTGAAAATAAAGAAAGGTAAAAAACCAGGAAGCCTGTGTAGGGTACTGTAAGTTTGAAACTTTCACATAAAGTGTTTTATGAACATACGTCTCCGTCCTACTGCCTGTCAGGCTTTCAATCATTCAGCGACGCTGCAGTAAATGAATTCCAGTTCCTAAACACCTGTTCACAGTCGACAGTTCTCATCCCGGAAACGGCAAGTTCGTGCGAACGGAAAACTGCGTTCTTCGCACTAAATCCCACTTCAACGATCCGGGTCATCCCGCGCAATGTAGCGGCAGAGCAGAGTAATGGAGATTTATAACCGAAAACGAGACACTTCACAAACTACCGTGAACTACTCCGTCGGAAACTTTTAGTGCTCCTTTATAGGGGCGAGGTTGAGTGATGATAATGGGCGAGTCGGTGCCGCCAGTAAGTGAGACCTTTCTTACTTTCCAGGGTACACACTAAGGGTTCGCCCTACAAAAACGGTGCCTTGGAAGAAGGGAGGAGGAGAGGAGGAAATCAACATTGCATCCACGGCCATTATAATGTGCTCGTAAAAGTTCTACGCAACTCTTCAGAAAATAAGTTTCATAAAGCGGCCCGATAGACTGCGTATGAGCAGCGCTCAATCATTTTCACGACCTCCATTCTTTTCCTGGATGGAAAGCATTCTGCGCGATTATGATTCAACACACCAACAAAATGTCTCAAAAACCTTTCTTTTTATCGAGGAAATTCTCTAGCAGCTTACAAGAAAAATATTCACACATGTTTTGATCATAAGTACTTCAACGCACACACTGCACTTCCAAGTTTCCGTCACGTTAAAACTTTTAAAGGAGGAATAAAATTCCGGTGATGGAGAAACTCTTAATAAGAAAAAAAAATCAACCTTCTCTTCCTCAATAACAAATCAAAAGTTTTCGAATATCTAGGCGTTCAAATGAATTACAGCCGTTTAAACATGAAAAACTCATTACGAACCATTAAGAGACGCAATTGATTCCTCGAAACACACATGGGTTCGTTGACAAAAAAATTTATATTCGCCTCTCTCTCTCCAGTAATCCTCGTTTCAGAAACCAGGCAATGATTCTAATTATTCCAAACTGAATCGACCCATTATTGAGTTCCGCATCTGGCGATTAGCAATTAAACAGGTATTTCATAGAACGAATAAAGAGAATGTAGACAGGCAAACAAAGAGCAATACAGACGTTTTAATTAATTAGAAACCTCTGAAGGGCCCATACACGAGTTGTGATAACTCCCTTCATGGAAGGTGCAAACAGGACGAGTAACTTCATTTTTCTGGAAAGAATTTCACATGACTT
Source organism: Acheta domesticus (assembly GCA_031308135.1). Lineage (NCBI taxonomy): Eukaryota > Metazoa > Arthropoda > Insecta > Orthoptera > Gryllidae > Acheta > Acheta domesticus. The sequence continues at coordinate 126,699,892 of JAHLJT010009355.1, forward strand.
TTTCGAGTTTTAAGTAAATGTATTTAATTTTTTTCTAATATAAGAGTTTTAAAATGAATTAACACAATTTAAAAAATATAAAAAGAAACAATACTTTGGTATACGATACTAATCCACCGGATTTCTGAGGCCGCAAAAAAGAAAAAATTAAGAATATTTACTTCTTTAATAAAAAAGCGAGAACAAGCCGTGTACTGACATTTTTATGGATTAATAAGTCGTTTTAGAAGTACCTACAAATATCCATGACCTCTCAAGACTCTCCGACTTTTGACGGTTTCCGCGGTTTTTACAGAAATAGCCAACCTCAAGTATCATTTATGCCAAGCATTTTTAATCCCTTCCTATTGAAAGTCTGTAGCGTGGGCAATAAATGAAAAATGCCATCAAACATAACATTCACAAAATCCAAGATTTTGCATCCAAGCCCTCATCACCAATAAGCTACTTAACACTGAGCTTAACACATATCCCGTACCACATACCCTAACTCTCCAATAACTTCTATTCACCTTATCAATCAAAGCATAGATGTTACCTGAGTAAATATACAGAACGTCAAACGCGAATAGATATCCAGTAAATGTGGTGTCGTATGTAGATGTAAGTTAGATTAAGTTACATTAAGTTAGATTCTAAGCCTGAAGCTACATCATGTGAAGTTTACATTTGTAGTTCAACAACAATTTAATACAAGTTTAACTGAACTTCGTAAATCCATCCACAATATGAAATAAATAAATACATGTAAAAAGAGGCCTCGCCAGGCACTCCACCTCATGCGAAGCAATTACAAATTGGCGCGGGGTCGTTTGCGGAGCCGCGCGCGCCTCGCAAGCAGTTTGAGGAAGGCGCTCTCTTGCCCAGATAATGGTGGGGCGGCGCGACGGAGCCGAGCCGAGTGTGCGGGCGGCGGCGGAGTGCAGTGGAGTAGAATGGCTGCGACCACGCGCAGGAGCGAGGAGGGGGAGGAGGTGGAGGAGGAAGGGAGGGGAAGAGCGGTGGCGGGGAGAGGGGGGAGGGGAGGCGCGTCGAGGCCTGACGAGCGTATCGATCCGGCGGCGGCGGGGGCGGTGGCGCCCTGTGCGCTTGCGACACCTCGCCGCCCCCGCGCCGCCGCCCCTGCGCCGCCCCCGCGCCGCCCCCGCACCGCCCCCGCGCGGCCGCGATGCACCGCAGGGGACTAGCAGGCAGGCACCCTCTGCTTCGAAGCGTTCAAGCTCAAATGGAGGCTTCGCAGGGTCTCGCACCCGCGGAAAGTGTAATAATGGGATGTTATACACTGTTGTAAAAACGACTTTTAGTAAAGCGATTGTGTCTGATTAATCTAATTTTATTGCTCTATACTGCGATTTTCGTTGCTTTGCCCCTGACAGGAATCAGCTGTTTCGCTGCTATCCAATCAGGAGCTTATATTTCGCGACAGTGACGTCACTATGGTGACGTTCAAGCTCCCGATTCGATGAAATCGTGAACAGCTAATTTCTGTCAGAGGCGAAGTTACGAAAATCGCAGAATAAATTGTTTGACCTGTCTCAAACTTAATTTACTGGATACATCGCCTTTCATTTAACGATCAGCCTTTTCTGTTATCCCTGTTGCTGTTGTTGTTGACTGCTTTTCATTTAGCCTACGATTCAGAACGAGTAGACGAAAAGAGCTTTGAAATATTTCCGTTGTGAGCTCTTGCTTTACAATGGATGCGAAACAACTTTTTAAAGGGCATTCTTCCGAAGAACTACCTGAGGGACACTATACGTGTTTGTCACCATCTACCTTCTATTCATGTGCAGATTTGTTAAATGTCAAAAGGTGGCTGTAAATGGGGGATTTATTTCGGACTTAACATGCGAAGTACGAGACGGTACCAGACGATATTTTCGTTTCAATATAGCTCGCAACACACAGCTACAACATAAAAATGGCGAAATACCAGCATAAACTCTATCGTGATACACTACACGTCACTCCCTAGTTTAAATATCAGCAGAAACTCCTAATCTCAGTTCAACACTCCACACCGCAAGAACTTTGCGCGATATTTACGTTCTCGTGTCGCGGCCGACACGGGAGAGGGTTCGCCCGCCTCCCCGGTCACCCCCGCCCCCGCCCCCACCGCCCCCGCCCTCGGCCGTCGCCGACGCCGACACCGCCGCCGCGGCCGTCAAGCGTTTTGAAATCTCGCACGCGATCTATTTTTACAGGGCATGGCGGCGCGGCGCCGCCGCCGACTGCTGTCAAGCCGAGAGCCTCGCGCCACGTCTCCACGCAAATCGCTGTCGTTCCTCTAACCCGCCCACACCTCCCCCTCCCCCACCCCACTCCCACCCCGCCGGGGCCGACGTCGCCATCAAGCTGGTCTTGTGCTTAGCTTTCCGTTCACATCCTCGTTGCACGACGCCGACCCACCTCGCTCCTCATTCCGTTAACTCCTGTAACTGTTGAACCCTTGATTTCGTCGTACCAAACGCTCTGTCGGTCATTTGTTTACCATTCATATGAAGACCTTGAGGCAATAACATGCTATGCCACATTTCTGATGAAATTGAGATATTAGTGTATTTCGAGGCCCCATAGATGTATCTAGATGTTGGATTTTTATCTTAAAGATCCGACGCCAGATGAAAGTTATTCAAAAATTAATGTTCTTTATCCCAATGTGTAGAATACAATGTCTAAACCTTCAATTTCCTTTTTCTCGAAACTTATCTATAGTGGCACAGAATTTATTACCCCGAGATCTTCGTACACCCTATCGTTCTGTTTCACTCCTCTATCTTGTTCTTCCTTCTCTCGCTCGTCACTTCTCATATTTTCCGCGTCAATTCCGTTTTCATATTTTCTACCGACCTCACCTCATTACCTCTGACTGCTAATCTACTCCACCTCCAACTCTCCTCTCAGCCTCAATCTGGACACATTCCTAAAATCTGCCGTTTTGTTGAAAATCCGCTGAATCTGCCTGGCGTCATCTGCCGTTTCACGACCTCGTTTCTTCTCGTTCTCCATTCCTTTTTTCCACGCCACTTATCTCTTGACCTCTCCGTTTCCTCAATCACATCCCTCTCGGTCTTTTCCTCTCCTATTCATTGCTTCCCGTCATCCACACTCTTCACCTTTCCCAGTCTATCCTCCCCGCCTGTCACCAAGCTCCATCTCCGACCGCCCCAACCCATCATCCCTCACCCCATCATCCACTTACATCATGACCTCTCGCTTTCACCAGTCACATCCCTCTCTGTCATTTCCCCTCCTATTCATTGTTTCCAGTCAACCCCACTCTTTACCTTTCCCCGTCTATCACCAAGCTCCATCTCCGACGCCCGCAACCCATCATCCCTCACCCCATCATCCACTTACATCATGACCTCTCGCTTTCACCAGTCACATCCCTCTCTGTCATTTCCTCTCCTATTCATTGTTCCCCCACTCTTCACCTTTCCCCGTCTATCGTCCCCACCTGTCACCAAGCTCAATCTCCGACGCCCCCAACCCATCACCCTTACCCTATCATCCCCATCGCCATCCCTATCCCCATCCCACTCCGTCTTCCCCCGCCCTCCCACCCCTCACGACGTCTCGCGCCTTCGACCCCATTCCGTGCCAGGCGTGTATGCACCTGGCCCTGATAATTATTTTTGCGTGCGCAAAAAGGGAAGAGAGATAAAAAGAAAAGCAACGCGCGTTTTTTTTGCGCGTCGCTCGGCAACAGAAGCGCTGTGTTTTCAAACGAATTCTTCCCTCTCTCATAAAAATCGCTCGCTCGTCCGTTTATTAGGCAGGCGCGCTCGATCGGAGGCCGCGGGGGTGGGGGCAAGGGGGGGGTTGGTAGCGTTGCTGAAGCTTTCGTGACAGCACGAGCGAGCGGTGCGGCGCGGCGCGGTGCGGCTCCGCCAGTGGCCTGGAGGACGGTGGAATGGGGCGATGAAAAGGCGAGTGCTTGAGGTGGGACGGGAATTTCTGTTGAGTGAGGACTTCGGAGGATATATAAAAGCTTCGCGCAATGTACTCTGGATTATTTTTTTTTTAGGTGGATGAAAACTTGGGGGGATCTGGTATCTCATATGTAATTAGGGTTCTGAAAGAACGGGTGAATGATGGAATAAAAAGGCAGCTCGGTAAATACTGTAACCGAAGATGGATTTATACAAGTTGGTTATTACTGGCGTATAATGTTGGGGTTCGTCGGAATTGACGGCGTTACAGCGTTTACACGCTCACTACGAGAGTAGACTTGTATGACATTCGAGCGTCAACATTCGACGTATGTTAGATGATAACGTAACAACAATATGGAAAACAATAATAGGCAAGCTGGAGGGAAGAGAGGATTAGTGAGTGGGGATATAAACTGGCAAATAATATACATAGAATTCACAGTGGAAAACGTGATATGCATTGTATGCAGTTCACTTGGGTATTTGATAAGCTGTAGAGGACGCTTAGTTTGGCCTGTGGATTGATTACGCTTTGGCAGGTAGCGAGCACTTTCGCTCTCTCTCTCTCGCTCTCTCTCTCTCTCGTTCGCTCTCTCTCTCTCTCTCGCTCTCTCTCTCTCTCGCTCGCTCTCTCTCTCTCTCTCTCTCACACACACACAAGCGACGGCAGGCGCTGGCAAGCGGCGGCGTAACTCGACCCAGGACGGCGCACGGACGGCACGCACGGCGAGCAGAGCGGACGGTTGGACGGCGTCCCTCGGAGACGCATCCGCTGCAGTTGCGATGGACGGCGGTGGGAGAGGAAGCCGTTCCATGGGAGAAATCGGATGCGACAGCCAGGGAAGTGGCAACAGCGAGAGAAACCGTAACTGATAATCCCAACGTCAAACTCCCCTCCAAACAGTTTAATTCGGTTATCATTTATTTAGCATAGGCATTTCAGAGATCGTTCACTGCGTAAACATTCCTTAATAAATCTAATAGATACAGATATTTCGTAAGCAGCTGTGCAAAAAACAGAGTAAATGTTGAGAAACAGGGAAACGTTAAGGGCTCAGTGGCGGGGCGGGGTAAGGAAAGGCAAGGCATGATGGGAAGGGACGGGAGGGGACGGGAGGGGACGGAAAGGGACGGGACAGGAAGGGACGGGAATGGACAAGAAGGTACGGGAAGGGACTGAACACTAGCGCAGAGGTGACGACTGGGCGGCCACTGGATAGCGACAAAACGTCAATCCGCAACCCACCTCGCCTTCTTTTGTCATCTACCTGCCCTTCCTTTCCAATCCCTTGCCCTTTCGTTCTTCCCTCGGTCCCCCGCCCTCCCTCCAGCAGCGCGTTGCCCAGCCGCGGTTTCGGCTTCGACTCTCGACGTCGGCGGCGGTGGCGACAAGGCCGTCTGCGGTTTCCGCCGATCGATCCCTGAGGAACTCCCCTTCGCTCCGCTCTCGCCAGCTCCTTCCGCGTCACCAGCTGCTGGCGAGAACGTGATGAAGGCTTCAACCTAGGGAAGCATGCCCCGAAGGAATCAAAGCCATTATTAACGTTAAGGATCAATCGTCGTCCTTCACGGAGGACAGTCCTTTTGTCGCTTCTGTCCTTCCTCCTCCTTCCTGCCGTCCTTTTCGATATTTTAAAACTAATGTGTTAATCTAGTTAAGCGAATGAGAAATCAAGATTGAATGTTGATACGCTAGCTGCAGCAATCACCACAAAATCCAATATGAAGGATACTCCGCTTACTCCGAAATTTCCAATAAACTGTTAGAAAATGATACATTGACAAAAAAATCTTTATTCAATCGAAAAACACTTGTTTAATTAAATAATTAAAATGGATATAAGCATAATTAGTATATTTTTGTTCGAATTAATACATTTTTTTCATTTATTTACGTTGTACTTGTTTCGTGAATGTCCTCCTTTTCATTGTACAAAAATTGGTCACCTTCTTAACGTTCTGATTTTCAACTTTGCAAGAAAGTGATCATCATGTACGTTTAAAAGTCTGCAACGCGAAACTACAGAAGTTGATTCATCTAATGTTGAGATTTAAACAACTTAGTATCATTGTAACTTTCGGGCATGCGACTCCTCTTAGGTCCTAAAGCAAATCAAGTGGCGATTAATTATATGCATAATGTTACTTGGTTACCTCTGGTCTGCTTTGCATGTCACATTTGTAAAGAGAAAACATCCATTCAGAATTGGAATCCACAACCTTTCGTTCTGCACAGTGCGGTTACTGCCACAGCTGACTGAGCTACAAAGTCTACTAAAAAAATTAGGAAATATCAAATGGAATTGATTTAGCTGTTTCGTTTGGCACATAAGAGTATTATTACTGACACAAACGCACACAATTTTTTAACTTCGACTTAAAAACGCAGATGCCATAAAAAAACATACGACAAATGATCTTCCTTGTGCTGCGCTCTTAACAGGCCATGTATTTAGAGCCTTCACGAGCTGTTTACTAAATGAAATATTTCGTTTGGCGTACGTCATAACTGTTGTGCCAGACATGGTTGACTCATGAGCAGAGAGCCAACTGTCCGTTTGTGAATTTCGTACACTTCACTCAGACACTGACCGACCTTGTTCTTTCGTATTAGAAGCTGGCAATTTATTTCGCATTTTAATTATTGAACTCCCTAACAGTCACGTTATTTTTCAAACATGTCTGCCTCTTTTCTATTCTCTCATATTTGTCAAGACACGCGTTCATATTCAGCCTCCGCAGTTATCAGTGGTGGAATAGGTTTATTTCTCAATTCTCAGAATTCAAAATGTCACCTAATGATGAAAAAAACTCCTTAGATAACTTTTATAAAAACGGAAGGAGGTCGGCGGTGGAGGAGTTGGACGTCGAAAAGGAAAAGTAGGAGAGAGGGCAGAGCACGAGGAGAAGGAAGAGGAGAAAAGCAGGCAAAGCAGGACGAAGAGGAGAAGAAGTAGAAGAAGGAGGAGGAGGAGGACGAGGAGGAAGAAAATGAGGAGGAGGAAAATGAAGAGAAGGAGGATTAGGAGAAGAAGGGTGAGTAGGAGGAGAAGAAGGGTGAGTAGGAGGAGAAGAAGGGTGAGTAGGAGGAGAAGAAGGGTGAGTAGGAGGAGAAGAAGGGTGAGTAGGAGGAGAAGAAGGGTGAGTAGGAGGAGAAGAAGGGTGAGTAGGAGGAGAAGAAGGGTGAGTAGGAGGAGAAGAAGGGTGAGTAGGAGGAGAAGAAGGGTGAGTAGGAGGAGAAGAAGGGGGAGTAGGAGGAGAAGAAGGGGGAGTAGGAGGAGAAGAAGGGGGAGTAGGAGGAGAAGAAGGGGGAGTAGGAGGAGAAGAAGGGGGAGTAGGAGGAGAAGAAGGGGGAGTAGGAGGAGAAGAAGGGGGAGTAGGAGGAGAAGAAGGGGGAGTAGGAGGAGTAGAAGGAGGAATAGGAGTAGAAGGGGGAATAGGAGGAGTAGAAGGAGGAATAGGAGGAGAAGAAGGGGGAGTAGGAGAAGAAGGAAGAGAAGTAGGAGGAGGAGGGGAGAGGGCGTCGGCAGGCAGAGGGAGCCGCGCCGCCCAATTGCGCTGGCTGCATGCCATGTTCAGGTGGCGCTGGCGCGCCGCGGGGCGTGGCCGCTCCTCCTGCATGCGAATCGGGGGAAGCGCGACGCGATGCGACGCGACGCGACGGGCGACCTCGTTTCCGCTCGAGGACGCGCCCCCTCCCTCTCCTGCCCTCCCCCTCTCCCAGCTGGAATGTTCTTCAATATCAAGCGCGCTGAATAAGCACGCCGCTCTCCTTCTTTTATTCTATCGCGCACTTATTAAATCAAACGCGTTGCTACACAGGTTCATGTTTGTTAATTATCTGAATTAAAGTGAACGATTAATTTCGTATTCCTTTTTTGTAGTGTACCCTTCTATTACCCCCATTACATGTAACCACGATTCGAGTGTGGTGAGCAGCATTTCACAGAAATGAAACCTATACTCCGAAAGCATTTGTATTCGAAGTCGCATTTAATTGTAAATGAAATTAGCTTAACAAACTCGCGTTATTTGTAAACGATTAACTCTAATAACTACCATTAGTAACCTTCTACCTTTAAAGAACAGATACATTTTTGAAAGTAAATTCTGATTCTCAAGAGATAAAATGAAACAAACGAAACAGTCACCTTGCAATTGTTGGACGCAGTTACAAGCGTCGGTGGATTGATAGAATAGATACGAAAAATAAAAACTTGGAGCAATTCCTATCGCTGATGGTTCCCGTCGCAACGCCACCCCAGCCACCGCCGGGCGCACATTGTTTCGAAAGCTGATCTCGCTGCGATTTCCTTTCGCAGCGCGCAAATCGCACGGCTAACACGCGCAAAGCGGCGGCGGCGCCGCGGCCAAAGCGCGATGGCGCAAGCGCAGGAACACGCGGGTCGCGGGTTTGGTTACCGATTCATGCGGTGCTCTCGCGGAGTATTCATCCCGAGGGCCCGGGGCTTAGGGCGGCGGTGGCAATATGCCGCAGCTCCCTGCCTGTGTGTTTAGCAGCCGCGGGCGCAGGGGAGGGGAGGGGTGGGGCGAGGGTGGGGGAGGGCGGAGGGGAGGGGGGCTGCATCGGGTGTGTTAGCCACCCCAGGTCGCTCCGGCAGGATCGATCTGAGAGCCTCTGCGCGCGCGCGCGCTCGCGCCTGTCTGCCCTGCCGCCTGTCCGCCTGCCTGCCTGCCTGCCGCTGTGCGCTGGGCCTGTCGTCCTCCGCCATCCTGCTCCACGGCGCTCTCGCTCTGCCCGTGGGGCGGCGCCGTCTCGCTTGCTCGCGCCGCCGCCGCCGCCCAGCTACGCGCTTTTCCATAAATATCGACTGCGGCCTTATCTCGCGCGCAGAGTAGCCGTTTTAGTTTTATTTTCGCCCCTGCTCATTGCGACGCCACCGCGAACAGGTCACCCACGAAACGGCTGAGAAAGCATGACAGTGAGACAGAGAGAGAAGGAGAAAGACAGAGAGAGGAGAAAGAGAGAAATGCAGAGAGAAGGAAAGTATGAGAGAAGGATACGACTTAACTGAAATTAAAAAAGTGGAAGTTGGAGAGGGAAGAAAAATATCTCAAATGCCTAAAGAATAAATGACAAAGAAGGAAAAGAAACAAATAAGCAGGAAACATTAATTTGAAGAAAAGTAGTTAGAAGAAAACTAAAAATAAATTGAAAGAATCAAAAACATTTCAAACAAAGTGTAAAAATCTGACGAACAGAGGGGGGAAAAAGCAATACAAAATAATTATAAAAGGGCAAAGAAAGAGCAATATGGCAACAAGAGCAGCATTGACCTAAACTAAGGATTAAATGATCACAGGTGTTGTCTAACTATGGAAACACAGAACTAAGGACTACTAAACACTAGGGACTACTACACACGAAACTGCGGACACAAAACCGAGGAACTGTCCGCTGAAGTGTCCGCAGCCAGTCTCAGGCAGTCCCCACCCGCCCCCTCCCAACTTGCCACTAGTCTCGCCCGGTTCGCCAAGGACGACGACACTGCTCTAGGCGTATGAAGTCAGCGCGCGTAGAGTCGCGCACGCGGCCTGGAAATAGACGCGACGCGTCGGGCGAACTAGCGAATTCCGTTCTACGCGCGCAGCGGCGCGACCGAAACCTGCTCATTGTTTCGGGAGTGACGGCGAACGCGAGGGTCGTGACAAAGCGCAGTTAACACTGGTTACGAGTGCCCCTTGGCGATATCGACGGCTCAAAGGGTCGACGCAGAACGTTCGTTGCCAGAGGCGTTTTCGCTCAAGGATTAAAGGATGTTATGATGGAACGTTCTCGCTCATTACCAACGACAATATACTCAACAATGACAGAAATGTTACTTGCAAGTGTCACAAAGCATGGATTTCTATAATCACTGCTTTCGCACTGTAACCTAATGACTACTTCTGACGGCAATACTCAGAGTAGAGATACAACGCTCTTTTAAATGACTGGTGTACATCAAATTCAATGTTTGAGTCTAAAACGAATCTTTGAGAACGAACATTTTCAATACACACATCCCGGGTTGTAGGAGTGCAACACTTCATTGTTCTCACACACTGAACATCGCGGGAGTGGCTTACTAGAGAAGTGTGGGTTGGGAGCCACACCCTTCTCATATTTTCAAGTACATCCTGTAATTTAATTATAATTTATTTTTTTAAAACTAAAAACAACTTGAGTACACCATTATAACGGTTATAATTATCATTGTAAAAACATTAAGTCGTTACTTTTCCGCTGGACAAACTACCAACGATCGCCTATTTTTAAGCAATACATATTACAATAAACCTAAATATTTTGTACAACTCATTCGCACTTCACAGTAAGTAACGAGCTAGAATGAATCCGCTTCAAAATGAACACACATTTTCGTCATTAAACTTCCCCGAAGCAAAATTTATGTCTGAACAATGGTAGCGGCTGCAGGAAGCCACGCAGACCGTTCCGAGCGTAAATCCAAATTAGCGAAGGGGAGCTAATAGAGTTGGCACATTTGCGAAAGCCGCATTAGCATTTCCGGGCCGCTTGGCCTCGCAGCCTTCATCTCCACCGACACCCGCGCCCGCGCCCGCGCCCGCGCCGCGCGCGGCAACTCACGCGCGTTTGACACGCGGCAGCGGCGGCGGCGGCGTTTGCGTAAGCAACGCGGAGCGGCAACAGCTGCGGGCTGCAGCGTCTGCGAGCTAGCCATCCGGCGTCAGGCGGCCGGCAGCCCCGCCCACCTCCCGTCCCCCCGCGTCGCCACACTCCACCATATCTGACTCTGCCCTGCGCCCCAGTCTCGCCCCAGTCTCGCCCCCGTCTCGCCCCCGTCTCGCCCCCTCTCGCCCCGTCTCGCCCCCGTCTCGCTCGGTCTCGCCCCCGTCTCGCTCGGTCTCGCCCCCGTCTCGCTCGGTCTCGCCCCCGTCTCGCCCCCGTCTCGCCCCCGTCTCGCCCCCGTCTCGCCCCCGTCTCGCCCCCGTCTCGCCCCCGTCTCGCCCCCGTCTCGCCCCCGTCTCGCCCCCGTCTCGCCCCCGTCTCGCCCCCGTCTCGCCCCCGTCTCGCCCCCGTCTCGCCCCCGTCTCGCCCCCGTCTCGCCCCCGTCTCGCCCCGTCTCGCCCCGTCTCGCCCCGTCTCGCCCCCGTCTCGCCCCGTCTCGCCCCGTCTCGCCCCGTCTCGCCCCGTCTCGCCCCGTCTCGCCCCGTCTCGCCCCGTCTCGCCCCGTCTCGCCCCGTCTCGCCCCGTCTCGCCCCGTCTCGCCCCGTCTCGCCCCGTCTCGCCCCGTCTCGCCCCGTCTCGCCCCGTCTCGCCCCGTCTCGCCCCGTCTCGCCCCGTCTCGCCCCGTCTCGCCCCGTCTCGCCCCGTCTCGCCCCGTCTCGCCCCGTCTCGCCCCGTCTCGCCCCGTCTCGCCCCCGTCTCGCCCCGTCTCGCCACGTTTCGTCTCGTCTCGATTCGACCCGCCTTGTTCCATTCTGATCCGTCCCGCTCTGTTTCACCTCGTCCCACCTCGTCTCGCCTCGTGCCGAGCCATTCCGACCCGTCCCTCTCCTCTCCCTCCCTCCACGTGAAGATCCCATCCCTCTCCATCCCAGTGAAGCGACACCACTCTCCCGCGCCCCGCTTCACGCTGTGAAACTCTGCACTGTCTTCGTTCCCGCCGCCAACGTAGTTGTTGCCGCCGCCCTCCCCGTTACCGTAGCCCACTGCCGTCCTACGTCACTTCTGCACCCTACCCCCCCCCTCGTCGGTGGTGTCATTTCCGTTAGTTGCCTCCGCTCCTGCCACCCCCTTCCTTTGGGCTTGTCTCAACAAACTGCCCCTATGTTGTTCTTTTGTGACACAGTCAAGCTTGAGCATCTAGATTGTGTTTACAACAATAAATACACTCGCAGTTGTTAATGAGAAGTAATTTCAGAGCACAGACTTAACAACAAGTAATACATTAATTCACATCATAAGAAATACATTAGTTATTAAAATTCAATAAAATAATTTTGTGAATAAACCCATTAATCATATACATTCTACAAAAATGTATTAACAACGAAAATATATATTTTAAGGCTCAGCTCAGAGTATATTTTAATGCGGTTGTGACTAAACGCTGTGACTGCCCACGCTCTGAGACTTGAACATGGCGTGTTGTAACGTTGTTGCAGTTACAGCTCGGTTACTCCGTCAGCGCCCTTCGCCGCCCACGGAGTCGGCGGGCGATGCCATCAGCGGAGCGCCCGCCCGGGGAGCGTGGCCCGCGGGGCGCCCACCGCCCCTCCTCCCCCTCCCTCCTCCCCCCACAACTCCTCAGACCGCCCACTGGATCCGCCGCCGGGCCAGCACACACTGATCGCCGATAGAGCAGCGGTTCACAAATACCCTTGCCCCGTGCTCGCGAACCGCTCTTAATGTCACCGCTTAATGCCACAACCAAACCTTTTTTTTTCTCCTTTCATCTGGGGCGTACCGTGACAGGTCAGAAGCTCACAGAACGATTTTTTCATCACAACAACGATCACTAGTAAATCACAAAACTGCGTGCGAATTGAAGGAACAGTACACTTCTTTGTAGATCAGGTCTTCCCGAAACTGGGCACCGTGCAGGCACAGCCGTGGGCACACGTTTTGCCGTCTGAGCCTCGCACAATACTTTATGTAAGTTCTAGAAGAGATTCGGTAGGGAAGAAAGTTTGTCCAACGTGAGGGGCGTGTTCAAACTTCTTTCATTATTTGAGGTTAATCATTCTTTCGTGTTGTTTTCGTATTACTAACTGAACCGTTTATCCCAATAGGTATACGTAAGAATATTTTCAAATCGTGTTTTTAGTGGAATAATGGTAGATATAGTCGCTAGTGTGTACGTTCTGGATATGACAACAAACGAAACTTATTCATGGAATAACGGTTTATATTTTTCAGTCCACTGGTAATATTCATGAGAGGAAGAAACATGAAGAATTTCTGCTTGTCTTGTAAAATTCATAAATAGAAACACAAACCTTAATCAACCCAACTGCTGGATACTGTTTGTGAGATTGTAGTCTGTCAAATACTCTCCTCTTTCTGCTCGTTTCTTTTGTGAATAATCCGCACAGTCTCACCTTTTTTGGTAACTGACGCGCGAAAGGCAGCACCCAAAATAAAAACGGGTGAGGGTGAGAGCAGGAAGAGACCTTGGCGATACCCCTGTCATTTTGGAGCCCAAAATGCCCTACAATCAGCTCTGTTGGACAGCTCTGTCGTAGATTAATATTCCACGTCTTTTTCATTATTTGCATGGCATATCCAAAGTGGTGGTTAGCGTGAGAAACAGTTTAAAGAAGTAAACACACTTCTAATACAGTATTTAATACAAACAGACTTTTAAACGTCGTAGAGCTTCGACTTGGCACCCAAATTGGGGACAAGTAAGATGCTCTGAAACAACTGAGATGCCACCAAAGGAAGAAGACAAAACTACGTCCACTATTTTCAGTACGTGCAGTAGGCAACGCTTCTCTCCTTCGTTAAAGACTCACTAAAAACCAGTAGCATTTCGTCTGTCGTTTTTATTACAGCAAGAAACGTTTATTATTAAAGAATGGACAGCATTCACACACGAAACAGAGGCAAAACGAAAAAGAATCTGTTAGAGAAACATAAAAATTACTTTTATGAGCAATGTTAATTTAGTATGCTAAACTTGTTGAAACTAATTAGCGGAAATGGTTATTAAACATTTAATTTTTCTCGGCAAATTATACAACTCTCCAGCAAGTAAAAATCGCTAAATAAACACCGGCTTGACGGTCGTCAAAAAAGATTCGGCGTCCTTCGGACGGATAAAAAAATGTTCCGAGAATTTTTCGACATTGTTCGGCTAGAGTATGCAAGTCTCCTTAAGCACGCTTATTGTGTCGTCCGAAAATAATTCAATTGCGAAACAGCTTTTAGTCGAGTCGGAAGGTAAGTATATTTGGATGGAGTGCTTTATTATTCATGAGACACAATCTTTTAATGGATCGTGAGTTACCGTCTGCAACGTGTTCTGTTACAATTTACGTCCTACACAGTTCTACCCCCAGGTACCAGGAGAACGGGCGCACGGCACTTAATAAATATGGATGTATGCATGTCGTGTATTCGGAAACTCCCCAACTTTCTCAACTCCTCGTGTTCCCTTGGAAGAGAACTGGAGTTCAGTTGTCTCCTTCGAAGTGGGGCGTGCATTATCGGAAAAAGCTCCGAGGGCGGAGTGATCTGGTTACTGCAATAGTAGAATAAAAAGCTAGAATTTAATACAGTGAGCGTTGCTTGATTCCTCTTCCGCTGACAGAATCTAGAAGTTAAATAAAACGAACGGCAAACGTGTGCTCACATAACTAGTGAGCCTTTGTTAAGATCTCTTGTTATTTTAAAAGAACTGTGTTAAGAGAGAGTCTTAAAAATAAAAGTGCTAATTTATTATTTTTATTTTCCCAAACCTCGCGCTACGAAACTATTTTTACACGTGTTTCCCCAGAAAATATATTTTCGTTTATATATCTAAATACTCGCGATGTTGAAATGCTTTTTTTAAAAAAAACTGGAAAGGAAAGAAAAAAAGCGCGAAAGTGCACTTACAAAATGTGTATGCAAAATGTACAAAAATAACAAATAGTTACGAATATTACTTTTGTCTTCGCCTGCACATATTGCATTCTACATTGCGGGAATGCCAGAGCAGAGAAATAGTCTCTCATATCACTATCTTTTATCGTTATCATAGCTGACAAATCTCCGAACCTTATAACCTAACCGAATCATCTTTTCGGGACTACTTGGTGAACTGACTAGTTTTTTTTTCGTGAATAAAGCGAACATCCATTATTACAGGAATGTAATTAAATTAATGATAATTTAATGTCGTGAAACTGCGAAGTAACGAGACACACAGTATTCATTTAAAACAATAGTGTTCGACTAAAGCGGGAACGAGGTAGACACTGAAACCATGCGACTTACAGCACTACACAACAATGGAATAATGTTGGTCAAATGTCGATCACTTACTACTTTCTTTCAACAACAGGGTACTGGCAAAAGTAAAGGTATTGAGTGTGAAGTAACTTTCGTATTTATGAGAAGTATTTTGGCATACAAACGCGTTTGAAATTATGCACTACACAGACTTAACATCGTTTTACAAAAATCGCGAAGACAGAAGGCCGGGACCTCGTCGCTTGAACTCTAAAATGTGTAGTAAAGTGATAATTGTGGTACATAGTGAGGTTATGTTATGTTACGTGAATAGAAATTTACAACTGCAACAGTGGAACTCGAAACCACACATTGTCTCACTAGCGTTAGAAATTTCCCACCAGCAGTCTGATCCCTGTTTCTCATTTATTTCTCGTCACCGTAAGGTACTTCACCTATCCTAGCCACCTGGTTTTGGCTAATGTGATCTTCATGAGGCTCGAAACCGAAGTACTAATGCTTCCAGGCTGAGCTACTACAAACTTTATCCACCAGCCTTGGGTAATTTGAACACTAACCGGCTAGTCGACAATTAGCCAGATTCGAATTTAATTCTAACTAAGGACTTTACCAATTTTCCTCTATTACTTTGATTACCATTTGCCAACGTTGTTCCAATATCTTCTCAATCTTCATCTGAACGCGAATAATTTGAAGTGTGCGTCGCGACGTAATAACAACGCAATGTGGTGGATGTGGTATCAGTGATAGTGGTGGCAGTGGTGGTTGTTATAGGGTGCCGACGGCAGCAACTGCTGTGTGAGTGAGGCAGCGAACGCTCCGAAATGCCAGGCGGGCAGGGCGAGGGCAAGGGCGACGGCGACGGCGAGGGCGAGGGCGAGGGCGTCTGGCGGGCGGGCGTGGGCGCGGTCGCTGGCCGAGTTAGTTTTAATGAGAGCGGGGCCACGCGGCCACGGGAGAAACTGGCGGAGGCGTCGAGGAAAGGGCAAGGAAGAGAGCATAACAGATGAGAAAAATAATGAAGCCAAAAGGAAAGCAGGAAAGAGTGACTTTTTTCTTTTTTAAGGGAGAAAAATCAAAACATGATTGACAGTATTGTGCAAGGTGTCAGTGATAATTGATTAGAAAATTAATGATTTATGCCCTTTGCCATTTATGCGAAATGCCTCATAAAAAAATGCTGAGAATTAAATGTAAGCCGAAAATGTCGCATCAACAGCACATGATACAGTAATTATATGCATTGTAATAACAGTGCCAGCAGCTTTGAGAATTTACTCGTTGGCCTCACAGAAAAGAGACATGTGGTCGCGTGTCAGCAATAAAGAATCAATTCTCACCAGCAAACGCTAGCGGTCACCTGCCTGTCGATTGCTGCCCGCAGGGAGGAAACACTTAAGTCCACCGCACCTTGCCTCACCGCGCCATCCCCTCCCCCCGCGCAAACGCCCACCGCACCATTACCCACCGCACCATCGCCCACCGCACCATTGCCCACTGCACCCCATAGCACCATCAGCCACCGCACCATCGGCCACCGCTCCATCGGCCACCGCACCATTGCCCACCGCACCATTACCCACCGCACCATTACTCACCACACCATCACCCACTGCACCATCGCACCATCGCCCACTCCACCATTGCCCACCCCACCATTGCCCACTGCACCATCACCCATAGCACCATCGCCCACCGACCTTTCGCCCATTGCGTCATCGCCCATCGCACCATCGCCCACCGCACCATCGTCCACCGCACCATCGCCCACCGCGTCATCGCCCATCGCACCATCACCAACAGCACATATTTTTCTGCTAAAAGTCGACCACTCTACTGCCCTCGCCTACACTTCCGCCACTCATCTCTCCCACGCCAATCACCCACCTATCTTCGCCTTCCAACCGCGAATCCCCTCGCAGAATTCCTCGCCCGCCGCAGCAAGGCAACTGACCGCCTCCGTCGCCGGCGCGGCAGGGCGCGGCGCTTTCTTCCGCCGCCGGCGCGGCCGCCTGCAGCTCGGCGCAGCGCTGGCCGGGGGCGGGGCGGAGGCGGCGCGGCGGCGCGACGTGACACGCGTGCCCGAGCGACGCTTCCAGGCGTCAGCCGCCCCTCTCCCCTCCTGCTCCTCTCCGGCCGACAGAAGAGGTCGGGAGGGGAGGGCGCCTTTTTAACGTCCTCCTAATGAAACCGGCGCAGCCTCTCTCGCGCCGCTCAGATTGGAGGCGGCGGAGGCGGAGATGGAGAGAGAGTAGGAGGCGGTGGCGGAGGCGGGGGCAGCTGTGGCTGTGGCGGAGGCGAAGGCGGTGGGTGTGAATGCGGGTGTGAATGTGGGTGTGGATGTGGCGGAGGCGATGGCTGTGACTGTGGGGGTGGCGGTGGCGACGGCGCTGGCGATGGTGGTGGCAGCAGCGGCGGTGGTGGCAGAGGCGGTGGCGGCGGCGGCGGCGGTGGTGGTGGCGGTGGTGGTGGCGGTGGTGGCGGTGGCAACGGTGGCGGTGGCAGCGGCGGTGGTGGCAGCGGCGGTGGTGGCAGCGGCGGTGGTGGTGGCAATGGCGTTGGTGGCAGAGGCGGTGCCGGTGGCGGTGGCGGTGGCGGTGGCGGTGGCGGTGGCGGTGGCGGTGGCGGTGGCGGTGGCGGTGGCGGTGGCGGTGGCGGTGGCGGTGGCGGTGGCGGTGGCGGTGGCGGTGGCGTTGGCAGTGGCTCCTCCCCTCAGCCCTCCATGCGTTCCAAGCGCGGCTAGAGCCAACGGGAACCCATCCGTTATGTGTTGGTTGACGCCCGAAACGGAATGCTGACGCCAGTTAAATATTTTGTCTCCACGAAATTCCGACCGCTTTATTGACGTTCGCTTTAAGTATCGTGAGAAAATCGAAAGCAAAACTGGCAAACGGGGTCATGAGTGTTTGGTGTCTTTTGTACGAATGTGAAAGACGCTCTCACTACGAATATAATCTGAATCCTTTTTTGTACTTAACTCACAAATATTGCGGAATTACAACTGCGAACTTCAGACAAAACTTTAATCTTGAATACAGTTTCTCAACCTGAAAATCATTAATTTTTCAGAAGTTGGAAATGAAAATCAGGTCTCCTGCTTTCATTACGAGTAATGAATAAACATACATTTTTCATACTTAAATGCATAACAATGTCTTACAACTGTCTTGAGAGGGACTGGAAAACCAACTCCAAGAGGCTTTGAAAATATGTTTGTGGTTGGCATTTGTCGTACTACAGGAGGAAGCAATGACAAAGAAAGCAAACGATTCCGTGCTGCCCTTTCCAGAACGATCCCCGCTCCCACCACCCGCCTACACGAGCCTGTCCCAATGCTCCCGCGGAACTCATTCAGCTTCGCCGCCACTTCGCAGCCCTTCAGGAGGCGCGGCGCGGCGCGGCGCGGCGCGCGGGCGGCGCTCAGCGGGCGCGATTACGTCTGTTTTCGAAACGCGGCTGAAAAGGTGTCAGCGAGCGAGCAAACGCCCGCCGCGCCGAGCCGGCGGCAGCGGCGAATGTTTTCCAAACCGCCAGCCTCCCGAGCCGACAGCCACCTCCCGCCCACGCCACTGCCGTCGTCGGGGGAGAAAAGGAAGGAAGACGCGGGGCGGGGCGGAGCAACGCGGGGGGGGGGGGCGACGCGGGCCGTGGCGGCGCGGGGGCGGCGGGGGGCGGCGCGGGGCGGCGCGGGGCGGCGCGGGGCGGCACGGGGCGGCGCGGGGCGGCGCGGGGCGGCGCGGGGCGGCGCGGGGCGGCGCGGGGCGGCGCGGGGCGGCGCGGGGCGGCGCGGGGCGGCGCGGGGCGGCGCGGGGCGGCGCGGGGCGGCGCGGGGCGGCGCGGGGCGGCGCGGGGCGGCGCGGGGCGGCGCGGGGCGGCGCGGGGCGGCGCGGGGCGGCGCGGGGCGCGGGGCGGCGATCTGCGAAGGCGCGCCAGACACGCACGAGCCCAAGGGTTCCCCCGCACCACCCCGCCAAGTCCCGCCACGCCCCGCGACCGCCCGCGCCTTTCATTCCACTTCGCTTCACTCGATGGGCGGCTTCGCTTGGAAGGCGTGGGGGCCGGGCTCCCTCCCTGAAAATGTTCTAAATTGAAATGTATTTTTAAAAAATATATAAATGCATTTCAATACAGAATACGATGAGAACTTATTTAATAGTAATGATTCCCGTATTTGAAAAGTTTATTTACATGCCTCCTAGTTTAAATTGTATATATTTAGAGACCTTATAAATAGCTACACAATTAATATTTAACCAAATATTTTTTTAGATTTATTTGCGAACTGTTCACGAATTAATAAATACAAATCGACACCGGTGTGTTAAGTAGTTATAAATAAATTCAATTAAAAAAATGTCTTTCCTTGAAGTTTTTAATGTCGCCTCCCTTGGTGGATTCGCAGCCCGCTCGCTACCCTATTACATCCTGCTTTCCATTGGTCTCGGTCACCGATCTCGTTCTTGGGGAACGCCTCAAGTATCACATTACTGCGATTGACGGTTTACAAGAGAGTAAAAACATACTGGCAACGCTGGAATCTAAGGGGGGGGGCACTTACAAAATTCCTAGCAATTTTGCCCCACGCCGGGTACCCCCAATTGATCCATCGCTGAGAGCCTGGGCAGGAGAAACTAACAAAGAAATGAATATCTGCAGTCACCGAACGCCACTCCTACCTGCAGCTCGGTCTTCTGATAGTTCCCACATTAGAAACTTGGCTGTCCGGGAGCCGCCGCGTCCTAGACATACTTGTCAACATTTCGGCCGTCTCACTACGACCTTCCTCAGGGCAAAACGCGGAGGATGGTCACAGTACGACAACCGCAACGTTGGCATTTATGCCTTGGAGGCGGCGTCTTCCGCACGGCCAAGTTTCTATTGACTCCGTCCGCGGAAGCCCACGCTTTCATTTGTTCCCACATAATCGCCGCCGAGCGAAGTGAGCGCCAGTAAAATCTGCTTTTCGTTTCGCCACGTACTACGCGCCATGCCGTGCCTCTCAGCACCGCGCTCTGCCCCGCCCCGCTTCGCTCTAATGAACACGACCTCTGTGCGCGCGGGGGGGTGGAGAGGGCGTTTTCAGGAGTTTTATCGTATTTACCGCCCCATTGTGATTACTACCAAGTCACGCGCGCGATCGACGCTCCAACTAGTGTTCGCATTCAATGAATTTTAATAAAGCTTTCAGACGGCATTTAGATTGCACAAAACGATAGCCGCTCCGCCATAATTTATAAAACGCCGCCAAAAGCGCGGATATATGGAGAGGAGAGAAGTAGCCAGATCCGCTCGTTTTACCGACAGTTTAATCACCGGATCTGAAAACTCTGTCCGCAGCCAATAACGTAACACAATATTTGGCCGCATAAAAATTCCGAAATTGTTATACGATCTACGCGCTAATATTTCCGCACGCCGCACAATAAAAAAAAATTGTTTTCATCGCCAACCGAAGCGGTACTGCCGCTGACGGAAGGAGTGGAGGCGCGAGAACTAGAGGGTGGGGGGAGAATACTCAATTATTAATGCAGCTTCCCGATGTCGTATAACGTATGAAACCGACACAATTCCATTTCCACCCCGACACCACTTAATTGCCAATATCACCCTATTACGGTTGCCGACAACTTCGACATCCGAAATAAAATATGTAGCGCGCCGCGCTGGGCAGCCGGTGAACCGGCTGCCCACATGGCGAATACGTGAGGTTGCCAACTTGCTAAATACACGCCCCGCTCCCTGACCACTCGTGCCTCCCTCCTCCAACCACCTACTTGCTAGGTCATTCTCGACGGCGGCGGTCGACGTGGAGATGATTTGGGTCGAAATTTCGGTCGGTCGACGTTGGATGGACAAAATAAAACGAAAGAGATCTTTGTCCGACGCCACAGTTTTCGGACGCCGTCGGAAAAGGTCCTCGTATTCACTACGTCCATTTCCGTTGATCACGTGTTTAAACAACTTCGACACATCGGAGGATGAAGGCAGACATTGGCTGACCGAAATTTGGGCCAAAATCGGCTCCACTCTGACAACCGCCTAAAACTAACTCCTCCCAATTCTCCCAGTCTCTCCCCTCAAAAACTCATCCGTCCAATCCAACCCTGTCTAACCACTAGTCCGCCCAAAGCTCACCTACCCAACACTCGCCAAACCAGAGACCCACCTTTGGTCCGCCCAATGCTCACCTACCCAACACTCGCCAAACCACCGGCCCACCCACTCTTCCGCCCAAAGCTCACCTACCCAACACTCGCCAAACCAGAGACCCACCTTTGGTCCGCCCAATGCTCACCTACCCAACACTCGCCAAAACCACCGGCCCACCCACTCTTCCGCCCAAAGCTCACCTACACAACACTCGCCAAACCACCGGCCCACCCACTCTTCCGCCCAAAGCTCACCTACACAACACTCGCCAAACCACCGGCCCACCCACTCTTCCGCCCAAAGCTCACCTACCCAACACTCGCCAAACCACCGGCCCACCCACTCGTCCGCCCAAAGCTCACCTACCCAACGCCAAACCACCGGCCCACCCACTCTTCCGCCCAAAGCTCACCTACCCAACACTCGCCAAACCACCGGCCCACCCACTCTTCCGCCCAAAGCTCACCTACCCAACACTCGCCAAACCACGAGCCCACCAGTCCTCCCAAAGCTCACCTACCCAACACTCGCCAAACCACGAGCCCACCACTCCTCCCAAAGCTCACCAACCCAACACTCGCCAAACCACCGGCCCAACCGCTCGCAGGCGCGTGCGGGGCGGGGCGGGGCGCCCGCTGCGGGAAAAGCGGTGGCCGTGCCGAGCGCGAGGGCCCTTCGCTTATTTTGAATGAAAATACGCCGGCACTAATTCCGACGAAAGCCGCGCGCGCAAAGGGAATGAATAGCCCTGATATTTAAAACATGTTCTTCATGTATCTCCCCACGAGGCGCGCACGGCCAATGCGGAAACGGAACGGACGCGAACGGGGACGAGAAGCGTCGCACAGAGACGCGTTCGCGGAAGGCGACGGAACGACGATGCTTTGTGGGATTTGGCGAGCAACGAACAGCCCCGCATATGCGCGCTCGGTGCAGACAGGGCAACGAACGAGGACGCCAGAAAAAGAAACACGAGACAGAAAATTTGCTGCACAACCTCTTTTTTTTTTTCCTTTCCTTCCTCTATGATAAAAACCGTGTGGTCTCCCACACGTGTGGATACACTTTTTAATTTCGCGCCTCGCTCCTCCGTCTCTCTCTCTCTCTCTCTCTCGCTCGCTCTTTCGAGAGAGCATCGGCGCTCTCCCTCCACCTTCTCTCACCCCCCCCGCCGTTCCCGCGCATATTCCCCGCACGTCCACAATGCGATTCCAGTAAATTAGGCGGGCAGGGAAGGCGGCGGGCGGCACCGT
This sequence comes from Acheta domesticus, assembly GCA_031308135.1. Lineage (NCBI taxonomy): Eukaryota > Metazoa > Arthropoda > Insecta > Orthoptera > Gryllidae > Acheta > Acheta domesticus. The sequence continues at coordinate 126,722,178 of JAHLJT010009355.1, forward strand.
TCGGCACAATTTGGAGCGGCGCCAACCCGGAGCGAAGCTGATCTCGGTGACCGGAACACATACGAGCACAGGACCGCCGCGACGCCCGACCACTCTCCACCACTCGACCACCGACCACCGGGCCCGAGCCGGCACAATTAGTGCCTCTGCCGCCGCCGCCGAAAACACTGGGCGACCTAAGCCAATTCACTCCCACAGGCGGGCCAACTGCTCCGCAACTTGCGTCGCGGCCTAATGTTGGGCCCACCACTGCCAGGGCTTCCTTCGCACAGTTGGATACCCGAACCCGGACTTGCTGCATTGGTTGTAAATGGGGCGGTTCATTTCATTACAGTGGGAGTACAAATGTAACATCCTTATTACGTGGAACTTAATACTCGACCACATTTCAAAAGCAAACTAATAATGAACATAAAAAGCAAGTAAACAACTAACATTTTCAGAGTTACAAAAGCATGTGTAATTTTATAAGTGTTAACAGTTCAATAATTTTCATTTACATTACTATTTGAAAATATACAAACTGAGCTAAATGTTTGATAAATCGAATGTTTGAAAATAATCATGAATGTCTGAAAATAATTTGTCAAATAATCTCTAAAATATCACATCCAGAACACGCAACGATAAAGACGTAAATGAGCATCTAACAGTGTCTACGAGTTACAATGTTTTAATATCCATCGTTACTTACGATCTCCAATTCAACGTTTTATTTAGTCACAAAGCTATTTTCAACCACTAGCTTTAATTAGATTTTATCGCAATCAAATAGAGTAAACGATTCATTAAACCTTCACTAAAATAAAATGAAGAAAAAGGTAATGTAATTTTCTGTATAGGCGTCTATTAATAAAAGATAATTATTAAATTACATTAAAGTAAATAGCAAAAAAACAAATACCTCTCTCAAATCACCACTTCATGAGAATAACTCTTGTATCTACATTCCTTTTCATTTTGTTAATCCATTTCATTATTTGTGCTTCCCGCTTTGGTTACACAACCCGCTTTGAAAAACTCTGGTTCACACACTAATAGAACTTCTTTATCGATTTCTAAATGCGATTAATTCTAATCAAAACTACATCTACCACTACTGGATTAAACAATTAACAATATTACTGTGAGCTAACGCTGGCGATGAAAAAGCGCTTAGAAGACAAGATCGACATCCAAGAGCAGAAGGCAATATAAATTACGTGACAATGACGTTCAGGTGCCCTTTACCCACAGTAAAGAAGTTATAAAGCTCTCTTCGCAAGTGAAAGGCACCGGGGGCCCCCCGGTAATAGGGCAACTCGAGACCGAGAGAGAGAGAGAGAGAGAGAGAGAGAGAGAGAGAGAGAGACAAAAGAGAAAACGACGGAAGCGAGACAGAAGAAGAAAAGGCAGAGAGAGAGAGCGAGCGAATCGAGCGATTTCTTAACCCACGCGTCGCCCGGTGAATAAACAATGACAGCGCGGCCGCGGAGGCAGATGTTTTATAGAGACGTCACACTCCAATGTCCCGATTCGTTCCGGGGAATCGAGAGCAATTTACGTTGACGATCGCCGCTTGAAGACCGCACTCTGAGAGGTTTATACAACCTGCCCGCCCCGCGGCGCGCACAGAATGATCGATTTTTTATTAATTACTCTTTTTTTAGACGAAAAAAAGGACAGGCACGATGAATGCTGAGGGGGAGGAACGGGACGCTAATAGACGACGGTGGGGGAAATGTAGAGGAGAAGCAAGAAGCAAAGGAAGAGAATGACCCCGCCTCCTTGTGGTAAATTAATTAACTTAAAACGTTAATTTGAAAATTGCCCCAAGAGCCCGCTGAGGGAGCTGCGGTGCCGCGGATGATTGCAGCCGAACGACCGCTCGCGGTGGAAGTACGCGTGATTGTGATGGTGATGGGAGGTTGCGGTGGCGACGTCGCTGTTGACGGTGGAAATAGCGGTGACAGTCGGCGGAAACCGTCTTAGCGTGCGTGACGTAATGAACGCGGTAGGCGACACCGTGGTCGCGAAGGCGACGGCATGGGCGCGATATTTTTTTCCTAACCGAGTGTTCCTATGTCTTTGTATGATATGTATGTAAGCGTGTATTTTGTATGTATGAATGTTGGTGTAATATGTAAGTTTATTTACTTAAATGTTAGAATATATGTGGTTTCATTTGTTGTATATGTATGTAAATGCATTGGAAAGTTCTAGGTAATGACGAAGATAATTTATTTGTTTTTATAGATTTTTTTATAATTGCTTTATTGTTAATTGTGTTTTGTAATTGTAAATGTACTTTTATGTTTCTGTATTCTGCCACCGGGCAACATCAGCCCAATTGTAGAATAAACCTTATACCTATATCTATTTTAGACTTCCGTATGCATGTTGTCAAGCGATGCGAGTCTAAGACAGAATTTGTTTGTGCTTCGCAATTCAGAGACTATTGAAACATTGATTTTAAGGTGATGACAATAGAGAGAGAAATTTACAGAACAATGTTGAATTAAGGTAATGCAAAAAAGATAGTAAAATCGTGTGGGTCCCTTTGCAACTGGAGATCTGTGGTTAATGTTTTATGCTGAAAGCAATACAGTAGAGTTCCGGTTATTCGAGGTGGACGGGACCGGGCCTAGCTCAAATTAATGAAAACTCGAATTATCGAAAACGATTAATTCATTAAAACAGAAATATAAACACAACTTTTAAATTTCAATGCGGCAATATTACATCGTCTTCTGATCATCACATTGTCGGCTGGAGCTGCCTGAGGTGGTAGATGTAGAAAATGTTTCATGTCTTGGTAATTTTTTGGGGAATAAATTTCTTTTTATTTATTTATTCTAATTAATTTTTTGATAAGTCAGATTTAATTCGGATTTATGGCAAACCTGAAGAATCGAGACTCGAATAATAAAGACTCTACTGTAATTTTCTTAAATTAAAGTTGTGTTCATTCAGTTAAGGTAATAAAAATGCAAAATATGAAACTGTTTTGAGATGAGTAAATAGTTGCATATTCTCGGAATAATTAATGGAAGCAGATCACACGACAAATGTACGCTTGGAAGCCCCTGCATTACAACTTCCTGTCAAGAACCCCGTTATCTTAAAGTCATAAGTGAAGCAAATTACAGCCATTTGAAGAAAAATACTACAATTAACTAAGCCATTTTTTTCGTCAGCTATTTGAACAAAAATGCTACAATTAACCAAATCATTCTTTCCGTCAGGTTTAAAAGTGCGCGTCACAATACTGAAGCACCAACAATTTCTAATAACTGAAAAAGCGATGTTGCACATGCGTCGTCATGCAATCGCCTTGCATACTGCACGAAAGCAATCAACTCTCTTTCCTTCGTCTTATCCCTGTCCTCAGGTGACCACAAACCTCACCAGTGAAGGGTATCGGCAGAGGGCGGCAATAGATAAAGGCAAGTGAAGGGGCGGACGGAGGCCAATCTACCTCCATGACAAACGACTGCTGACCAACTCCCTTCTCGCCACTCGATTATAACAAAGTCGCTTGTAGGAAGTACACGACGCCTAGTGTCAAGGAAATATGGAGAGTCGTGGAGAAGAACAGAACGATTGATAGTTTAGTAGAGTTCGGACGAAATAAAAAAAAAAACGTTTCTCAGATCCTTGTAAAGTGGATGTATAGGTGAACTAAACCTATGTAATTGAAAGAAGAGAGAGAGGGCAATGTATTGTTGAGAATACTTCACGAGAAGTTTCAATTGGAAAAACATTTTCGTCCTGGAGAGAAGTTGGCGGTGGGTGTTAAGTCGAAAACAATGTGAAGAAATCTAGGACGTTACAAACAGGAAACGCACAGCGAGAAATCCATATCGTACATATGCGACAACCACTAGGCATTTAAAATTCCCACGTCTACCCAAGCCCTCGCTAATAGGTGACAGTCCTATTTCTTGCAGGTGGGAAATAGTGAGAGGATACCGTACGCGAGTTTCACCTTCGGGACTTCTAAAGAATGATCAATTCAATAAGATTCCAAAATTCGATCTGTTACGAAACTGTTATCATTCTTATCGGTCAACACTCCAGACCATCTATCTGAAACACTCAAATTGCAATACAAAAACTACATCCATACGACACACAAACTTCACAAGGAAATAAAAAAATATTTAATGTTTTTCTGGATGAAATATGCTACCTACTATTAGAATATCTATTTGTAAACGATGAAAGGCTATTAATCACGTGTAAGAAGGGTATCGTGTCACCCTGCATCACCCTTGCAATTTTTTTGCCTTTCGAATAATTATATAACGGGAATGCAGAATAGGTATCACAAAAAAATGTTGAGTTAACAAATAAATTATACAGCTTACGTGTAAGACGAGACATTTGTAAAACTGAAATGTCACAGTGTTCATTACCTACTGTCCGTATGCCATTCAAATGCGAAAGTAAACGCAAAAATCTCTAAGTTACATGTCAAAAGTAACCTAAAAAAACGCCGGCGTAAATATGCAACACAAAACCCGTGAGAATCAAGCTACAGCCAGTCGTATTCGCTGGCAAACTGTAGACGGAGGGTTCCATTACTTGCTCGAGCTTATTATCATCTCCACGGGAGAACAAACAAGAAATGTTAATATACACCGCTTCATAAAAGAGGATCCATGCGGCTGCCCCTTCTCGTCGTGATATAAAGCAGAAAATTACCCTAGTTTTACACTAAGTGCTACTAAATTCTCGAAAATGATAACATCAGCTTCCACAAACAAAACGAAAAGAAGCGCAGACCGTCTCGTTCTTTTCGCGGGAGGCTTCATCTCTTCCAACAGCCGGTCGGGTTGCTGGAATGTTGAACTACACCTTGAAAGAAAGAAGCGTAGTTCATGTTAAGATACGCATTCCTCATACAGTGTGTAGTTATGCGTGTTCAGAAAAATCTAAGGGCTCGACTGCTATTGAGTATGTGTTCTGCATCAATTTTCACGAAGGTTTGAGGAGAGTATACTTCCATTTCTGAGGCAAAAATTCGCTTCGCAAGAAATGAACAATGAATCACTTTTTAACATTACAATCTAAAGCGAGACTGTAAAATTAAAATATGATAACCGGTTAAACGTTTCAAAGCATTACGAATTAAATTGCATACCTACTGCATGTGTACATTTACTGCGAAATCTTAACATCAATCTCCTGGAGGATGAACTCAACATTATTTGCATGCTGATACATCTATTTCGATAAGATAATAATAAAAGTGATGTCTCCCACAACAGCGAGCGGTTGCTCCTTTACTACCCACGTACATGCTGCTCGTGTAACTACCGCCGCAGCGAGCACACTCTTGAGTCCCTCTCTTGTATTGTACTTTAGCCTCTAGAGGGCCGACCGTCTGGTTTCTTTCTTTTGCTCGCCTCTCCGAACACAGCCCCGCCCCCTCCACTGCCGCGTCCTCCCCTCCCTCTCCGCTCCCCCTCCCCCTCCTCCGCCGCTCCCCGCGGGAGCCCGGCTTGACAGAAAAGAAGTATTCAAGTCCGCAGGAGCTCCCGTCTGCTGCCAGGGGCATTTTTAACAGTTCTGCTCCTTTTTCTTGGGACCGTCGCTGCAGCCGCGGGAGATAAGACTGCCACGTGGTCGCTACGGAACCGCCGTCCTCAACATCGAAAGGAATCATTTTTACAAGGCGAGTCGCTTCTGCGAAGAAACATTGACAGACTGTGAAACATCGCCGAATTTTGTATATATTTTACAACTGTTACTGGAAAAAAACAACCTCAAGAATGAACAAAATAGAGGAAACTGGGAAAAATGAGGTCAAATCAGACCGAGGGCAATGTTAATAATTTATAGAAAGAACCCTTGCAAAAGTTACTAGCACGTGTGTCTCCTTTAAACAACATTTCAAACAAACGTTTTCTTGTGATGCATGGAGTATCATGTTTCTCCTAAACACATTCATTACGTTTTTTTGTTGTTTTTTTCTCGATGAAACTGTTCTTCCGAGAGCGAGATGTACCCCGTTCACGACTTACTGTGTTTCGTCCACTTACCAGCTCCACACTAAACAAAGATTCAATGAAAGCGATTTCCACAATCCCAAAGAGAGGTAAGTGCAATGTTTACAAGAAACGCGCCCACATGTTGACACGATCCACGTCAATCAACAACTGGAACGAAAGTTAAAACAAGCGCCGGCGAACGCCGCACAAAGAGGGTTGTTCAGAGGAGTCGCATTACTTCCGTCGAGGAGCTCTACAGACACTCGATCTTCAGACGAGCGCGAGCGGCCCACGACCGACAAGGAAGCCGTGACTGGAAACAATCGAAGGCCTCTCGGTCCATTGTCCACGACGCAGCGCTAGGATTCACAGATGAAAGACCGCCGGGAGAAAGCGGAGTTGTAGGAGTTACTCAACAAAACTTTACTTTTTTTTTGTATTTCCGCCTCGAATCCTTTCGAAAGAACAGGCAATGATGTGCTTAAAACAGGTCGGTCGAGTACGAGCGTGGATCTCTTTGACTATTTTGTGTTTCCGGGCGCGTCAACTACCACGGACATTAATCCTGTAAGTGTAGTGTGTGATTTATTACGAGAAGTGGCTGTGTTCTTCCCCGTTGGATGGTGAAAATTATCGCCGACCTACACGTCGGTTTGCAGGGTATTCCTTATCTAGGTATCTCCCACCAGCGGGGCACCGCCCCAGTCGGGACAAGCTCGCAGTGCGACATGTGTGGTAAGTCTATTTGTAGGTAAAGATTGGGGATAGGACAAAGAAGAGGAAGGAAAGATCGCGCGCGGTCCACGGCCCGTTCGTTAGGGTACTGCTCCGGCATTCGCCTGGTAGGAGAACTACTGATCAGAGCAGCTGGCCGTTAGAATTCTCTTCCAGGCAGATGCTGAATTAGACCTAGCTATACAGCTCGTGTCGAAAATCCTGCGACCGTCTGAACTCGAACCCTAGGTCCACCCGGTCACACACACTGCGCTGACATCCCTGAGCCACCTCAGTCTGTCCGCGTGAATCTGCAAGCGACGGTTGACACACTACACTGGATACGACGCTCTTATAAAGGGAGATAGCGCGACGCCGATAACGCATTTCTTGTCGTACATTCCTTCCCATTCGCGAGGAGATAAAAAGTTTTCGCCATTGAGAATACAGTGTTCTTGGCGAGTCAATAATACAAGCGGGCGATTGTGTATCACACTGCTAGTGTTTGTAGTCGCAGATAGCAGTTTTATTGAAAAGAAACATCGTGTTAATACAGTTTATGGCTCGTCAGAGTACGCACTGCTTACACAATAAAACCGTGTTTATTGAAAGCTGATTTGAAAGGAGAGATATCAGAGAACAACAAAGAAATTAATAATAGGCTGTGAATAAGGAAACTAATAGATCGGAAGATTAATTTTTTCTGAACTAAAAATAAAATTGAAAATGGGCAACCACATCCTTATTGAGAAAAATGTTATCTCGTCAAGCGTTCTTCCTTGTTTTCAGATAAACGTTTGCGACGTCAAAGTTCACAACTAGGATAACACCCCAGTTCCACTAAACGTTTTTTTCTTTATTCTCCCTTTGGAAGAATACGTAGTTGTTTCTGCCGATGCTTTAAATATCTAGAACATATTCCAACATTCACTTGAGAACTGATGTGGGATTGCGAACAAAGAAATGAAAGATACATAATATAGTGTAGCAATGCAACTTCGACAAATTAGCCTAAATGTAAGGAAGGAAGAAAAAAAACTGAGCTCTATCCAACTAAGAAGGCCAAAAGCAAAAACGCTTCTATCAGCTTCAGTTTTAACACGCAAATTGGTTGATTGATAATATTCAGATTCCTTCTAGTCTTGGAAGTATGGGCAACTATGAGATAAAACGAGGACTTTCAGGAAAGTGCTGAACCATACATAGTTGACTGCAGCAATACTGCTTTTCAATTTTCAGTTAAAGATTTCCGTCAAGACCCAAATGTTCAATTATGATGAATAAGGACTGTGGAACAAAACCCGATGTTAAAGCGCGTCATGGGAAAATCAATTTATTCCAGCACGTTTATAAACTTTGTTTCCTCTACTAGTTGAATGTTGATTTTTTTTGTTCTAGCCCTGTCTATTTTTCGCATGTTGTAAGTAAACAATACATCTTATCACTTCGTTATCATTATTATTATTATTATTATTATTATTATTATTATTCATCTAAGTAATCCGACGGAGCAGAGACGTGGAACTACGTCTAAGTACGCAGAGTAGAAGAATTGAGCGTTTGTATTCCGTGTAACGGGTGGGTGATTTCACAAATTGTCCTTGGCATAGCTTTATTCACTCCACAGTCTCGCCCTACCTACGTTCACAGTGCGGAAGGCAGCGGACAATGACAAAACACCACACTGATCTGCAGCGAGAAGATGACATGGTCTCTTCCCTCACATGCGCTCAAAAACTCGTATGCACTCATTACATCACGCATTAATGGAATGCCCATAACGTGATAAATGGGCTACTTCAACGCACAAATCACCACCATCCACAGCAATCCACCGATTTCGCTCTCCGCTCGTCAGTACCAAAACTTCAGTTGGTGTCACCCGGGGCAAAACTAATGGTTTAACCCCCCCATAAATTAAATTTAAAAAAATCTATTACTGAATAGTTTACGTATTATTTAATAAAAATACAAATTTATTTGCATATGACATTTATGTTATATGAAAATACTGTATATAATTCAGGATAATTGAAATATAATTTTTAAATAAATAATTGTATAATTCCGACTACAACATTTTCTAATTGGTGTCAACCCTAAAATGGTGACACCCGGGCCGGACAGCCCCCCCCTACCACTCCATAACTACGCCGCTGCCCCCCCCCCACTGTCCGTCGCCAGCCAAGAAGAAGAGTGAAAGACGTTGGGGGGGGGGGGGGAGGAGGAGCGAGCGACGCAATCGGACATCACACGTGATTAGGCACCCAGGGCCCCCGTAGCCAGGCGGCAGGCGGGCGGGCAGGCGCTCTGCCAGCGGCAGATGTCGCTGCACCAATCGGGCGCGCGAGCCCCGGGTCAGGCACAGTCCACACGCGCACGGAAGTCAACAGCTGCTGACACACCGCCCAGGAAGACTGGCCGAAAGTGGGCCATCCGCACTCGGGGTAGCGTGCTACTTTTGTTTGGGTGGTTTTTGTCCGAAGACGTAACAAAGGATTGTTTTCAAACATCTCGCAACTCCGATATCTTGTGCGCACTTGGAAATAGCCGTATGATATACAATAATAATAATAATAATAATAATAATAATAATAATAATAATAATAATAATAAATCCCGAAACCGGTTTTACAATATTCGTGTGTTCACGGAAGCAAAATTCAGAACATCTAAAATATTACAAGCCCACTCACACTAAAGACAACAACTCCGAAACCTTCACATTTTAACCACTTTTTCCGACGTATTCTTAAAGTTTGTAAATGTCACGTGACCTGTAGACGTAGGCTTCCGACGAGAAAAATCCTCCTCGGACATAAACGAATTTTAAAAAAAAAGAAAAGAAAAAACGCGACCTCCCTCCCAGCACGCGTGCGTCGCCGGCAACCTTGTGCGCCGAGACACGCAGGGGCCGGCGCGGCGGCGTGACGTCATCACCCCAGCTGCTCCCCCTCGTGCCCTCGCGCCCTGCCCCGCCCCCTCTGCCCCCCTCCATCACCAGAGGCGTGGGCAAAGCCGCGCCCGCAGCCACCGGCGCCGTGCACGCACGCACGCACACACGCGAGACGCACGTACAAAAAGAAGTGCAATGCGCTATTATGCGCGAGCAGCCCTTTTAGTGGGGATAGCTGGACATGTTAGTAAGGTTCGAAACAAGAAATTGCTTCAAAAATATATTCTTTGAAAATAAAACACACATGGATAAAATCAAAATTTCTCGAATTTACTTAAATTCACATTTCACTCTCCCAGCTGTCAAAGTTTCGCCCTTTTATTATACCTTTTTTATTGCAAGTCAAGTCAAGAAGAGGATTATAAAATTAAGAAAAATAAACTTCGTAATTTTTATTACTATGAATTTCCCTATGTTTATGCTACAAACACATTACTCATAAAACTCCTCACACAAATACGATTGACTGATGGAGAAAAATGTATCCCATCATTGATGATTAATTAAGTTAGAAGCATGCGAACAATACATCAAACTCGGTATTTAATTTCCTACTACTTAATTTTCAAAATAAAGGGATTGATGGATTTCTGAACTACGTTCAACTTCTCGGAATGCACACCTCTCATGAGCAAACACTCGTTCATTTGGGTTAACAATCCAGATTCAGGGCGAAAACTTTTGTTTTGCTACACATCGACTTTTTCCGGCTCCGAGCGTGTTCGAAATATAGAGGTTTGACTTTTAGATCACAGCCTCAAAGACAACAGCGAGGTAAAAATCCAGTTTCTCCCGCAAGTACAGAATACATCATTATTTTCATTCGCGAGCGCACAGGAGTAGTCGGAGGGGGAGGGGGCGCCCTTGACAATTTCCAAAGGTGCCCCGTAGCCTTACGTAATAATACGTTGTTTGTTTCGTATATATGATCAAATTCTTATTTCTGCACTTGTTTCAGCTGACAATTTGGGGAATTGTTACACGACATTTGGACAAGAGGTTCTTCCAAACATCTGGCAATGTCCCTGTGAATGATTGAAAATTAACGCGAATGCATTAATCCATTCTATCATCAAGTTATAATTTCATTCTCCTTTTAGTACGTTTTGTTTATTTCTTAGTAAAATATTCAACGTCTAAATAAAAAGTCTGATGGCAAAATGTTTTGGGGCTGCGCACGCCTATGATTATTATACTTGCAATTAGTATTTATTCTTCCACGCCGAGTCAGCATCTCGTGGCTCCGTCATGAATACACAGCGAGTGGGTTAGCGAGTGTCGCGCGTCACAAAGGGGGAGTGGAGCAAGGCCGTCTAGAAGAGTATATTAGAAGGCCTAAGCCAATGTGAATGTCACGTGATCTGACGTCACAATCGGTGGCTGAACATTTTTCGTTTTCGCATACGCCCTTGTCAACGAGCTAGAATATTTTAGCTAATTAGCCCTTGTAGGATAAGTTTAGATGCGAATTCAGTAATAATTGCATGCTCGGTTTTCTGCATAAAAGGAATTCCTTCGTCCATTATCATCCAGTAATCAATGTATGTCTACTTCTAGTATTGAGTGATATAAGTATGTGGTGAAATTATCAATTATTTTATGTAATGCATGTTGTAATATGTTTCGTTGCTGGCTCTTGGATGTTTGGTTATACTATTATACCCTGCATTTTTTCAGTGAATCCTTGCAAACTATCCTTAAAGGAAGACATTTTGAAAATTCGGCAGGAGAGAGATGTGACAAAATGTCAAGCAAGTAAAGTGTGCCGTGGTGTTGATCAAATTATGATGGATCGACGGAAGGTGTTTCAACTTTGAAATTTCCTAATAATCCTGCTCTGTGACAGAAGTGGATGAAAACATAAATAGGAAAGATTTTGTCCCCTCAAAGAACTTGTGTATGTAAAACACTTCGACTCAAAATTTATTCTCTACCAGAACAAGGTAGTAAGAAGAGATGGTGTCGAAATATTTACTAAAGGAACGTATCCGACCATAGTGAAAGATGCATACCCTTCTATCTTAGTGAACAGTCTCACTTCTTGACGAATACTCACCAAGTGGTTCAGATATAGATATCTGAAAATTTTGAAATTAAGTTCCTGAAGCATGAAAATCAAAGAACTTTATTGAAGGACTTTGTATGAGAGACATCCTATTAACGGAAAACACAGTTTTGAGTTGTGGACAAATTCTGCTCACATTAATAGAACATAGTACTTTGTGTATGTCAAACATTATATTAAATAAACTCTATACATTAGGAATGTTCAGTAATAAATATAATGGTTTCAAGAATGTAAGGTCACAAAAGTGAGTGCAAAATAGGAAGACATTAAAGTCAATTTAAAGCGCCCAAAACAATTTTAATGTATTTTCAATGTGATTTGTGTCTTTTGAATAATCTCATAAAGTCTTACATAATCTTCTGGAGTACCTTCTGAATAAAATATTGCTTTCCATCCTTTTCTCGTTTTTGAGCAGCTTGGATTGTATTAACCTACCAGTGAATATTTTACTGTTCCTTACAATATTAACAAATATTATTAATAATTACTAATACGGCCATCAGAGAAATATCTGATAAATGCATTATTGAACTAACTTCCATATTAAATTAAAGTAGACAACTTGAAAGAAATAGAGCAGGAAAAATATAAATAGAATTATCATGAAGGTACTTAATCTTATGAGTATCAATTATGGCAGCAAAATTGTTTTGTGAATAATAGAAAATTTTATATTATAAATAAGGTAGTATGTACAAAAATTTTAAGCCTTATCAATATGTTAATTTACTTCTACGAAAATTATACAAAATCGGAATGCCTTAATACAAATAACTCTCTAAAATAAATTCCTAGAGCGTCAAGAAGGCTTCATGTTTCCTTGTCTTATTTTAAACAATTGTGGGTTTTCGTGCGATTTTAAGAACTAGATCTCTGCTTATAACGTGGACAGCATGCATTTCCTGCCAGCCACCCTTCGTGACGTTATTCAGCGAAGGAGCAGGCCTTCTATTCTAGACGGCCTTGAGTGGAGTCGGGGCTAGTGCCTCGCGCGCGCGGGCCGCGCCTGGTCGCCCCGCGTCGCCCCACGTTCTCGCAGCTGCCACCGCCACCGCCACCGCCACCGCCGCCACCACCATCAGCGTCGTCGTCGTCGTCGTCGTCGTCGTCGTCGCCGCCGCCACCACCACCTCCGCTACCGCCGCTGCCACCATCACCACCGTCGTCGTCGTCGTCGCCGTCGTCGTCGTCATCGTCGCCGTCATCGTCGCCGTCATCGTCGCCGCCGTCGCCGCCGTCACCGTCGCCGTCGCCGTCGTCGTCGCCGTCGCCGCCGCATCCCGTCGCGGTCGCGCCCCCCTCCCGGCCGCGTCTGGCGGCGCGGCGCGTGCCAAGAGCATCCTGCTGGCTGGGCCGGGCGCGTCCCGTTCCGCCCCGCCGCCGCGCCGCGTCTCGCGCCCGACGCGACGGGACGGGACGCCCGGCGACATACCGGCGAGGTTGCCTTACCGGCCGATCCGCAGACCAGCGGTCAACTCAAGATTTGTAACTCGACAAGGGTAAATGTACCAGTGGCCGATCCAGGCGGGGAAGCAGACACGGGGACCATGCCTCCCCCCCCACCAAAGGCTTAGTCTTCGTTTGTTACCTTCTTTTATTTGATTTAAATATTTACTCAGGTTATAATTATGTAATTATTTAATAAATAATATTATATAGTATCATGTACTATTTATTATATATTTATTATTATTCATTATATACAACATAACAAATATGTTTATTATTTTTAAAGAATCTTTTGATAGCCCCCTCCAAAATGATCGGCTGGATGCGCCCTTGAAATGTATGCTCTCCTATCCTGTTTATGCGACATAATTGTAAAGTTGTTTGAATAAACGGTACCTACATTTTTCTTTATTATGCGCGCAGCTTTCGACGGCTTAGATGCCATCATATTCTGAATTTAATGTAGGAATAATGAGCATAATTTAACAAAATAAATGAAAAGAAGGGTTAATTTAAATGATTAAGAGAAAGAGCAGACATAACGCCTAGTCATTAAGTATAATTACTTCGTGTACCACTATTGTTAATATTATTATTATTACTATGTCTCTCGGGTGGCTCGTGCAGAGAGTGCTTGCTTTCCTTGGTGCGATCCTGGGTCGAATCCCAGTCGGGACAAATGCGGAATTGTAGCTTTCTGATACAATCATCTCAGTTTCTATAACTGTGAGACAAAAGAAAAGCTCACACAGGCCAAGTTTGCTGGATACGATGAAGGGAACAAGTCATATCTCCCTTCCCCAAGGCGTGGAAAATAAATAGAAATAGGATAATAAATATAAATAAAATTCTTGAATGTGCGCAATTGGGCACTTCTTAACCATACAGTACACCATAACGCTTGTTTTAGTAAGGTGGCTCGATTAACACAAATAAAAACAAGTTTCAATTAAGATGTGATGCTATATACAATATTGTTTCTCTACTTCACTACTGCAAATTGGCAAATAGCAATATGAACACACTGAAACCGAACACACTTTGCTAACGTATTCAACAGTTAAAGTGTAAAAATTTACCCGTGCTCATTTATTCCAAAATAATCAAAACCCAGAGATTACGTAAAACATCAGCAACATTACTCACTCGATTCACTGGATGGAAACGCGCACGCAACTCCAGCGCACGTCATTAGTCGTCCTTTACCCCGGTCGCTCAATTTTCCTCACCGCTAATTTTACCCTCATTGTTTCCCTGCTCCTCACGTAGGTATTCCTTTTGATCACCACGAGAAAACTCGAGAAAATTCATTACGACCTATTCTGCCCGAGTCACAGCAAACTATCGGGCCATTATTCAGGCCTTGGTCTACTGCACGCCACTAGTATTAACACTTCTCACGGAACACAAAGAAAATGGGCTCCCAGTGTCGGGATGTTTTCTCTTCCGTCGCTCCTGCGCCTGTAGCACGCACAAAAGCCAATATTCACCAACAGCCGCGGCTCTCTTTCACCCGACACAATCAGCAAACGAATGAGAAAAAAAAAAAAAAACCGGCATGGAAATCTGGAGAGAAGGCTAGGCGGCTCATTTTATACACGACGAGTTCGATGGAACGATTAATGCCTCGGAATCGGCTGGCTTACCAGGCAAGCGTCACGCAAACTGAGAACAATGCACACATCACTCTCAACTCAGTGCTTTCCAATCGGAAAAGGAAAAACAACGCGCAGACTCTTATCAAAGCGTGTTGCCGTTTGGTAGGTAAGCAAAGCGAAAATGTATTCAAAGCCATTTCATAAATTCTGAAATAATGCACTGGCATATACCGGCAAACGAATCTAACAGGTAATGAAGTATGTTGGGTTCAAACTAGGGAAAGTAAAAAAAAAAAATCATTACGGTTTTATTACTTCTCAAAAATGAGCACTGAGTTATTCTGCAGATCACACAAATCATTTTAATAGGTTCAAATAGAGGCTTTTTCGTTCTTTCAATAACTCACCTTTTTCTTTAACAAACATCGCGAGAGCGAGTCGAAATTTGCTGTAACAAACCCCGACATAAAACTCGAACTTTCTTGAAGTTTAACATTAAGTTTCGAGACTTCCGCGGAGTTAAGTTGTAAGGAAACCGGAGCAGAAACGAAGAGGAACAAAAAGCTGACATTCTCCCACCTAAAAGCACCACTCACGACCACCTTATCAAAATCCCTCTCACGTGAGAACATAAAACAGGAAAACTTTCTTGAAATACCTCAGAACTACAAAGAAGCAACAAAAGTCTGCACATCGTATCACTCCCTGAAGGATCGGCGAGGTATTAAGCTACACAAATGTAAATTAGTATATTTGCTGATACTGGCATTTTATCGCACTGCACCTTTGTTGAAATATGGAAAAACTTCAAAAACTTACAGTAAGTTCCAACAGTTCAAACTGCACCCTACATCCTTGTTTAAGCAACATCTTTTTGCCTCTTTTTTTAACTTCATTATTTATATTACTCTGGTATCTCTCACCACGTTTTTATTTGACGAACTTTATCTCTCTTATATATTAATTTTAGTCACACCGTTAGGATCCCCCGTGTTTTTGCATATCCTCTCATTAGAGCACTTACTGCGCTGACATTTTTATCGTACTTCACGTATGTTCAAAGATAGGACAAAGTAATAAACGAGAGCTGTATATCCGTGCATAAAACGCTCTATCTTTCTCAAACACAATTGTCTCTATAATAGGTTTGCTCGATGTTTTCCTTTCAGGTTTCTACACCACTAGCCTAGCTTTACTCATCCTACTTTCTCGTCTCTACCTCCCGTGAGAATCCATCGTCTTCTTCGCCCGTGCATATCCTCTCCTTGCAGGAAAAAAAAAATCCGCTTCCGGCCCTCAATTGTAAGTTCCTTCAACTCGTCCCTTCCGCCCTCTTTTCCGAGAGAGGGCGGGAGAGACAGAGGGGGAGGGGCGAGGGCGACGCGACAGCCGCGCGGGGCGGGCGCCATCCCCGGAGACCGGGCCGGGGCGATGTGAGTAAGGGGGAGGGCGGGGGCGGCGAGGCGAGAGCTGAGCACAAAACGCGCAGACGGCGGCTACGGAGCTGCGCACGGCGAAGACGACGGATAAGAGAGGGTAGGCGGAGGGCACCAGAGGCGGCAGCGTAAGCGAAAAGGAGGCGAAGTGACAGGGATTCGGTGAGCAACGCCGAAGATGGTACAATGAATTACGGAAGGGAGTCAGTGAACATACTTCGGGCGCGACAATTACTTGGATCATTAGTCCCGTAAGTACAGTACACATTATATCCCGGAAGGTGGCGGTGTTTCTTCTTCAGTAAAACAGGAGGTCCTGCGTCGACCAATCTTACGGTGTTCTTCACTCTAGGGATCTCCCTTAGTGAGGCACTGTCCCAGCACCAAGCTCCCAACTGGTCTCCTGACATGTCTCCGCACTTGAACCATAGGACCTGACAACTGCAGAGACGATAGCAGTGTTGCCGCTGAGCTCTCGCAGTGGATGAGAATTGTGGGAGACTCATTCACGAAGGTGTGATACATCGGATGGCGAGAATAGACAATGGTAGTGGCGGATCCGACGGGGGGGGGGTATGGGGGCCATGGCCACCCCAAAAGGCCTAGGGTTTTCGTTTGCTACCTTCCTTTATGTAATTTAAATATTTTTATAATAAAATTATGTAATAATTTAAACAATAATATTGTATATTATCATATTTACAGCACACAAATCATATACAATTTAATAAATATGTTCATTATTTAACAAAAATCTACGATCCTCCTCCCCCCCCCCCCCAAATGATCGGCTGGACCCGCCCCTGGACAGCGGAGGCTTGGGATCTGAGTGGAGCCATCCAGGACGGAGTGAATTTGAGCCAAGGGAGGGGGAACAGGTCGCAGAAGGGCATGGGGACGGCAGCACATCATATCGAGACAGCGGCGCAGAGGAGCAATTAAGCGGAAGGGTGGCACGATAACGCCGCACGGGGGCAGGAACGATCGCAGCGTACACGCGCGGTCGCGGTACAGGTGTGCGGGCAAGGAGAGCGTAAGGGAGCGAGGCGTCTTCGCGAGGCGGTGAGAGAGAGAGAGGAACTACGAAACACGTGAGGGGAAGAGGAAAGGAGAATTAGGGACACAGCAGATACTAACAACATGCGAGAGCGGATTAGAGCAGTCGGAATATGGAAGAACGTATGGAAACGGTGTTTGTGAAAAAGGGTAGAATGCACGTGGATTTTTCAGCAACGCGTGGGAGAAGAAGCCAGATGTGGAGATGGAAGAGAAGTGCGAAGACTGTAGAAGGAGTGGTGTGGGTAAACTTCCGTAGAAGTGGGGTCGAGAGAAAATTCGAGGGAAGATGCCGGGAAAGAAGTAGAGTAATGAAGGGGAGAAAGGGCGAAATGAGAGTGGAGAATTCGGGAACAAAAGGAAAAAGAGGAAAAGAAAAGATAAATATAGGTACCTGGATTGGACAAGAGATGGCAAGTAACCATAGGGGGGAGAAGAAAGACTGCAAGGACAAGAGGGGGCAGAAGAGACACGGAAAGGGATAGGAGAAAAAGAAATGAGGGAACCACATCGTGGGTGGCAGAAGATGCTAAAGCAGCACGACACAGACGACGAGGTAGGAGAGGAAACACGTCGCGGGCGGGCGTGGAGAGAACGGGCGAGATCGGCGTAGGCGTGGCTTGCTGGCTTGAGCGGGGGGGGGAGGGGAGAGGAAGGGAGGAGAGCGAAGGAGGTGGGTACGGGCGCAGCGCTGTGGATCGGGACGAGAGAAAAGCGGAAGAACACGGGAAATAAGTAGTGGGACGAAGAGCAGAAAAGGCGACATGAGAACAGAGGAGCCGGGGAGGAAGAGAAGAAAGAAGTGTGAAAGGAAGGAAGGAAGGAAGAGGGAAATATAGAAAGGTGTACTGGACGGAGCCGGGAAGTAAAGATACGAGAGAAGAGGAGGTACGGCTGCAAGTACAAGAGGAAAGGAGAGACACGGAAGAGATGAGAAGAAGATGCTAAACACAGATGAAGCAGGAGAGGGAACACATCACGGGCAGGCGGGCGTCGGGAGAACGGGCGAGATCGGCGTGGGCGCAGCGTGAGCGGGCGCGGAGAGGAGGGGGTGATGGGGATGGGGGAGGGAGGAGGCGGTGTCGCGGCGGCGCCGTCGGAGGTGCCCCGCGGGACGCGACAGGCGGCAATTAGCCTCCCCCCGGGCGCCCGGGGCCGCCGCGACCCGGAGGGCGCCCTCGCCGCCGCCGCCTCATTACAGGACGGTTATCGGTCACGGCGCCGGCTAATACGAGGCGCCGCCCGCGGGGACGCCGCCTCGCATCCCGGCGGGGCGCGCCACCCGCACACGCCGCGCGTCGCGTCGCACACGCGCGCGCCCGGCCCTTGATCTATCAGCCGTGGGATGCGCTCTGCGGAACGTCGATGCAAGGTGCTAGGGTTCGATTACCGTCCGTGGTGGATATTCCGACTCTGACTATTTGGCGGTGTCGAATTCGAACATCGTGCAGGAGAATTCAAGCCTCCGATTGCTCTGATCGGGAGTTTTTCATGGGTTCTCCGGTTGATTCAAGCGAATGCCGGAGTACGTCGTCTTCTGATCACACGTGATCATTCCTTCATCGGTGACCTCTCTTTATTCCCTCCTCCTCTCTTTATTCCCTCCTCCTCTCTTTATTCCCTCCTCCTCTCTTTATTCCCTCCTCCTCTCTTTATTCCCTCCTCCTCTCTTTATTCCCTCCTCCTCTCTTTATTCCCTCCTCCTCTCTTTATTCCCTCCTCCTCTCTTTATTCCCTCCTCCTCTCTTTATTCCCTCCTCCTCTCTTTATTCCCTCCTCCTCTCTTTATTCCCTCCTCCTCTCTTTATTCCCTCCTCCTCTCTTTATTTCGTATTTCTCTTTTGATTCCCCCCTCTCTCTCATACACACACATTCGCCTGCTTACACTACCTTATCATACTCGTCTTGTGCTGAGAGCGTGTCTCGGCGAGGGTGGATCCCTTCTGGGGGAGGTATCATGAGGAGGACACATCACGCAAGAGGACATACATCGCTACCGGAGCTCCTATCACGGAGGAGGAGGAGGAGGAACTGTGCTACTTCTGGGATACAACATGCACTGGACTTACGAGATCACAGTACTTGATGAGTCCAGAAAATACATTCTCATACAAAATAATGTAACTGGGCGCTGCGACACAATAATTGGCCCGCCAACATTGCCCTTCGCTACGGTTCATGAAATCGATTTTTAATTGCGGCCGATATAAAGCGGAGGTCGGACAATTAACCCTACGAGCTCATATTGATTTCTCTATGCATTTATTTATATTGCCAAATAATGATTTCACAACAGTTTTTATCACCTGCCGTATTCTATTTTTTTAAACTTTGATAAACTACATTTTGTACTCAAGCTAATGGACTACATTGCACTCTTGTTTCGATCCGAACAATTCATCGTTTGTAATTAACAGCGTTTTAAATAAACGTTCGCTCTAAATGGAGGTCAGTTATGCTTACGCACAAATTAATACCATTATCTGACAGTTAAATATACTCGTTAATGCCATAAACCCCTGTCAAGAGATACTGCAGAGAATTTGCCATTAAAACCCTTGGTACACACACTCATAACGGTTATTGTCGATCAGTTGTAATTTGCTGTACGGTTTATGTTGCTTTTTGAAGTGGAAAATATTATGCAATCTCCAGTGACAAACAATTTTGACGAAAAGGCCATTAAAACCGCTACTTCAGCCAAAACGATTCAGGGCTGTGTATACAGTAAAACATTCTGAAGTTTCATTTATGATATAATTCCCCAGCCACAAATCTCTCGCGAGGAACTGCATCTTTGTTCGATGCCTGGAAAGCGAAGTAGAGATTCATTCCGAACCAGACGTTCCGAGGTGTCGAAGAAAACTTCGGCGTATTCATTATGCATTCGAAACTCTCAGAAAAGTTACTTCTCGTCAAGTTTTTTCGCGCGTGTAATTTACCAAACTTTCTAGGAATTCTCGGCTAAAATAATCCCCCGGAAAAGCAAGGGCTTTCCGTCATAAATTAGTCAATCGCTTACAAGTTTTGATTACAAAGGCCGCGCTGTAAATGCACAATAGACTGACGGCATAGGAAATTGTATCCTGTACAACTGCCGGAGAGTGCACTAGTGATGAAGCAAAAAAGAGCATAACGAATACACGATATGTAGTTACTAGTCTTTTCATTTATCCCCTGGAAGGGTGTTAGCAAACAACATCAGGACGTATAAAATTCAAGGTAAGCTATACCTATGAAACTGTGTCTAGTTTCAAATAGTCTTTTTGTGTAGCATTTACGTACATTCTGACCTCTAGGAAACCATCAAACCTCCATTATCAGCATTCACTCTTCAGACCGATGCGTGCCCTGCCCGTAGGTCAATTCCGTTTCCTATCTCGAGGTTCCATTAATGCCCACGCGCTTTACCCGTTCTTCAAAGGGCACGCGATACGCGAGAACTGTACTTGCAACCGAAAAACTTTTGTGGCGCCCCGCCCACACTGCAGAGCCAACAGCAACACAGAAACTTGAACAGAGGATGCTTTTTACAGAGCCGGAAAGTGTTTGCAGAAGCATTCGGCTTCACGCAACGAATCGACAAGCAGGTCGAATCGAAGGCTGAGCGCGTACGATAGCGCAACCAAAAAAAAAGGAAGGGGTAATTGGCCGCGGCGAATAGATCCAGTGGAGAAATCAAGTCAACACACCCGTTCGGAAGTGTTAATCTACGAACCGAGCGGGAGTTCCACAAGGCCCTCGGTCGTGCTTGCGGTTCGAGGGAGAACAATAGACAACGTGCCGAGTGAAATCGCGGAACAACGTGCAGCTTCCCACCCCTACACCAGCACGCACGCACGCACTCATGCACGCACGCGTTCGCCAGCAACTCTCCCCGCGATTTTTCTGTCGCCCCCGCTCGCCAGCCCTCGACATTCTCGGACCCCCCACCGGCTCGGATGAAAAGTTTGCGAGCGGCGACGCTACACAAACAGAACGCGCGGGCCGCAAAATACGGCATAAGCCTCCACGCAACACACGGCTGGGGTTGTGCCACCGCAAAGTAGCCCGCGCCGCTTGCTTTTATCCCTTCAACCTGCCTCCCCTTTCCAATCCTCCCATTCCCACCCAATCCTCCCATTCCCACCCAATCCTCCCATTCCCACCCAATCCTCCCATTCCCACCCAATCCTCCCATTCCCACCCGATCCTCCCATTCCCACCCGATCCTCCCATTCCCACCCAATCCTCCCATTCCCACCCTATCCTCCCATTCCCACCCTATCCTCCCATTCCCACCCTATCCTCCCATTCCCACCCTATCCTCCCATTCCCATCCATTCCTCCCATTTCCACCCAATCCTCCCATTCCACCCAAGCCCACCAAATCTTTGTTTCTTCAGCCTTTCATCACATATCTCCCTATGGATCCCGAAAAACAGCTTTTCTTCCGAAAACTCACGAAAAATTCCTATGTCGGTAATCACATGCCTTCTCGGGTGAAGAGAACGACTAGGAACGCAGACAGAAAATGTGGCTTTTCGGTTTTGAACTTTCAAACCTTGCTCCGGATATTTATCTCTGCCTGCACGTGCGGTTTATGCGCAACCTACAACATGAAACAACGGATTATCTTCCCTTAATGCGATGTAATTCTCCCTCAGTAATCACACGTTTATTTTTTTCGCAACTGGAGAGTGCATTTTTAAAGCAATATCTCTTTACTTTTACAAAGCAAATGAAGCAACACGATCATTCATAAATGCAATGAGACAACGAAACACAAATGGCCTGTTCAGTGTTTCTAAAAAATAATGTACGAGTCAGGAATGTCAATTTCTTGGAAAAGAATATTAAACTTAAATTAACTCAAAACATCGTGTGTCTATTGTTCTTACAGAGGTGAAAAAACGACACGTACATGTCATTTAATTGAATATCCATAAGAGAATTCCAGCTTAAAGAGCATTCCATGCAGCAAAAATATTGACATTTCTTGCTGTAAATACCAGTGGGACTTACGAATGTAAAAAATACCTAAGAAGAATACTCACTCTCATGCCGCCACACACTAAAAGAATCAACAACACGCAATATTTCAGAAGAGTAGTTTTACCTCCTCTATCGCAGCATGCATAATGGACCGCAGAGAATAACATGTCATGCAGCACTAAAACAGAATAATTTACTCTGCCGCTGTGAAGTTGCACGCACGCACGTTATCCCACAGGGCAATAACGAGACATTAGCTTTCGATGCAGCAAAAGAAACACAAGTTAACGTTATAAGCATAAGTACGGATAATTTTACTTCACAGAATATTGAACACAAACATTCACAATACAAAATGCGTTAGAGACATTTCATTCCTAACGTAAAGGTACTGTAATGAATGCAAAGAGGTTATACACGAACTCTCAGTTGCAAACAATTGTAAGGCTTTCCGAAGAAAGAAAGCTCAATCAGAACACAATAGAAACCTCACATCTCATTCCTAACAGACATCAATTCAGAGTGCAACTGAGAAAGTACTTTCAGACATCTCCTGACACACACGCCAAGCATATATTCTTGACAGCTCGTGTGCCACACTGCAATTGGATTTCACAATGACTTAGCTAAGAGGCAAACGAAGAAGTAGAGAGAAAGAGACAAAGACGAAAGATAAGTGTGTGTGTGTGTGTGTGTGTGTGTGTGTGTGTGTGTGTGTGTGAGAGAGAGAGAGAGAGAGAGAGAGAGAGAGAACGAGAGGTCGTTTCGAGTAGATTTTGTTGAGGATTATAATTAGAAAAATATCGCCGATTTACGAGAAAGTCTCACTGAAATGTGTGACTGAAAGTGACTGAAAAATACTCTCAAAGTTGTTTTAACAAATACTCAAAAAGATGCACCTTCTCCACATTTTGGAATACTTTCGTAACACACCGTACATTACGGAGCACTACATAGAGATGTTTCTAAATTGCCCCACATTGTCGATTTACGTTTTTGCTTATTTAATTATCCTACTTTAAAAAAAGTGAACTGAGAGAAATATGAAAGACGGGTTTTCAAATAAATTTATATAATACAGATAAGAACGAATGCGAAAAGAACCAGAGAAACGGTGGCCATACTCGTCACGCCCACGCTCGTCAGCTTTTAAGTACAAAAGGCTTCCCTTCTGTGGGATTCGTTAAGGATTCGTGGAGCACCCCACATGTGTGAATCCCATCTAAAGATCATTCGTCAGTCCTGCTCTAAAATTTATACCCGATATGCGCTTTCAACTCTATTTTACATGTTTGATTGGGAGAAGACGCAGAACGAGTTTCTCGATTAAAAGAATATGTGACAAGTCAAGGGTACCTTTTGATATTAGCCAAGAGGAAGTAAATGCTAGGTTGATTAAATTGTTTCGTAGTTTATGATAATTGCAAATTTTTACTGAGAACGTACTTCATTTTCATAGCATTTTAATACAATTAGATATGATTTAACCTTCCAATAACCTAATAACCTTGATTAAGCGATCACTTCATTAAATTAAGCGAATTGACCGGCACCACCGGTGACGACTTGTGACAAAATTCACTGTATTGATGTACAAATTTCGTTGTTTCTTATTGTATTCGTTTGTGAGTGCCGGCCCGTCACGGACAGCCTACGGGTTCTCCCTCTCCCCTTCGTTCCAGGAGCTTCCCGGCGAGTAACGAGGCGCGCGCCGGGCCGCGTGGCTGCCCTGAGCCGGCCAGTCGATGCGGGCGGGGCGGGGCGGCGGGGGCGGAGGGAGCGGACCGCTCCGGAGCCGTTCCGGGCGTGAGGGGCCCCGCCCCGCCGCCGGACGCACGCGAGGAACCGGCGCGGACGGCAAAGGCCAGCGGAATGCTCGCCCCGCCCCGCCCCGCCCCGTTCTGCTCTGGTCCGCTCCGCTCTGCTTTTGCCCTACTCTATTCCGCTCCGCCCTACTCCGCCCCGCCATGCTCCGCTCTACTCGCCCCGCCATGCTCCGCTCTACTCGCCCCGCCATGCTTCGCTCTACTCGCCCCGCCATGCTCCGCTCTACTCGCCCCGCCATGCTCCGCTCTACTCGCCCCGCCATGCTCCGCTCTACTCGCCCCGCCATGCTCCGCCCTACTCGCCCCGCCATGCTCCGCTCTACTCGCCCCGCCATGCTCCGCTCTACTCGCCCCGCCATGCTCCGCTCTACTCGCCCCGCCATGCTCCGCTCTACTCGCCCCGCCATGCTCCGCTCTACTCTCCTCCCCCTGCCCCGCTCCGTTCTACTCCAGCCCAGTCCACTCTGTTCGGCTCCGCTCCGTCCCGCGCACCCGAGCCAAGTCCGCTGGAGTCCCTGTACCAAGTCGGGCAACGTGCCCGCAATTTCTGCTACAACAAACTATGATCACTACACACTAGCGGATTTATTGACAGTGGTTAGGAAGACGCGAAGACTTGTATGACACTTAGGGAACTGAAGTACAATAATATATACAAGACTGTGAAGAAATCGCGTAATAACTTAATTCCATTCTTGTGAACAGTTGAAAGATATGTTACAACGATCGAATTAATTCGATTTGGTAATCTGATTGCAACGAGACGACACTAGTTTCGATAATTTCGATAAAATAAATATTTTATATGTTCTCATCGAGAATAAACCACACACTGTCGTGAATTATAATTTGTCGGTCGTTGTACTCATTGGCCAGGCTGTGCACGCCCAGTAGTATTCGGCCTTCTCAGTACCGAATGACTGGCCAGTGAGCCGTTTCACTTTACCCTCCCAGCACGCCTCAAGAATGGTATGAGAACCAAATCAGACTCATTCGCGGGCGCCCCACGTCCACAACGCCATGAGCCGCAATAGACCTGTCTACGTCATCTCCCATGCCACAAACACCATGGAACCTACTGTCGGCCAACTCCATCGCGCCACCATTGCCATCTCTGCCCCCACCGCTTGGGCTTCGTGTTCAGCCATGCCAAGAACCGCAAGAGACCTCAACGTATCTCAGTAGTCACAACAGCCATGGCACCTACGGTCGGCCAACACCACTGCACCAACACTGCTATCTTCGCCTCCACCACTTGGGCTTCGTGTGAACCGCATTAGAAGTTGTCTACATCTCCGCAGCCACACCCACCATGGCACCTACCGCCGGCCAACACCACCGCACCAACGTTTCCATCTCCGCTTCCAACGCATCAGCTTCGTGTTCAACCCATGCTACGACCTGCACGAGACCTTGTCTACGACATCTCCGCAGCCACAACCACCATGGCACCAACGGCCGGCCAACACCACTGCACCAACATTGCTATCTTCGCCTCCACCAGTTGGGCATCGTGTGAACCGCATGAGAACTTGTCTACATCTCCGCAGCCACACCCACCATGGCACCTACCGCCGGCCAACACCACCGCACCAACGTTTCCATCTCCGCTTCCAACGCATCAGCTTCGTGTTCAACCCACGCTACGAACTGCACGAGACCTTGTCTACGACATCTCCGCAGCCACAACCACCACGGCACCAACGGCCGGCCAACACCACCGCACCAACTCCGCCTCCGCCGCCGCCTGGGCTTCGTGTTCAGGTCCGTCGTCACGATAGTGTCGTTCATTCACCCCGCGGCCTCGCCTCGCAACCTGCCCGCGCCTTTCCCCCTGCCCCTCCCCCTTCCCTTCCCCCTTCCCCTCCCCCTACCCCACGCGCTCCCTGGGAACGTCTCCATCTCGCTCGCCGCGCAGCCGCCCGCCTCTCGCTAGGATTCTTCTCTCTAGGCGCGCAACGCGCTCGTCTCTTTTTCCTTTCCTTTTTTTTTTTTTTTGCTCCAGCACGCTCCATTCTTCCTTAGTTGCTCTTTTCTCGAGATGAGACATCTCAGCGGATTTGCTTCGAATCGGAGCAGCGCCGTGACGTTGCTTCTAATATATACCTTCCTCTAGAACGGTCACGCTTAGCTGCGCACACACGCCTAACGCACAAGTCCCCCCACGCCACGAAACTTACATCACCAAATTAACTGTTGCTTCATTCTTTCTACATCAGCTATTCATGCATTAGCTGTTTCTGCATTCTGCGGTTCGCGCGGATCTACACAAAATGTTTCGATACTTTAGCTTCACCAGACATAACACGAGTATTTATAATTTCAAGCCGTGCCACGCCATTTCACCAGTTTTTGTTCATCCAAATGTCTTAGTCTTCTGTATTTATTTCTCTACCTACGACCGTTACGGCATTTTGTAGTTAAGGATACACTTCATTAGTGGAAAAAAAAACAGAGGTAAATTACTCTTTTCCGAAAAATGGAACTAAAATACTGGAAGATTAAAAATGAAATATTCACGATATATTTGTGTACCTTTCAAACTATCTACCATATTTGGTTGTGGATGAGAACTTAATGGAATTCCACACCACGATTGCACAATGCACTGTCGATGCACAACAAAACTGACATCCCAAAAAACGTTTTTGAGCTACGTAAAGAAATATGATTACAAAACTTTCCCTAAGAACAATGTAAAAAATTATCAGCCAGAAGACAGAAGATACAGAAAACAAAACACTTTCTCTTGGTGCCAAATAAACGGCTCCGCTAGTCATAAAACTGTTTTCCTACAAAAAACCCAATGAATGAGATGTGTCACCAAGAATATACTTCCCTCTTGAACATTCACCACCGTCATTGTAGCTCATCCGCCTTCCGGGGCAGAAACTAATCCAACACGTTTCCTTAAAGCCTCCACCCACTATCAGTGAGCAAGGTTCAAGGGAAGGCCTTCCTCACCCGTTCCCCTTCAGTCCCGACTTCTTAGTGCATCTGCGCATGCGCAGAAGATCGATAGTACTGCCCGCTAAAGCTGACACAAACTCTGTATTGCAGTCGATTTTGATTCGTTGATGTCTCTGCGTTTTAATGTCAGTGCCATACATTGGGATATGTAAACAGCAACCAAAGAAAACGGCAATCGAAGTGTGCGATGCAGAAAAAATGTCGGAAAAAGTCGTCCAATCACCATGAGAGTACTGGTTTAGAGGTGAAATGTCGTTGGCTAGTCGTTTCGTGGCTTCCAGACAGCAGAAAACTGATGATGATGGCCAAGCCATCGAAAGCTGCTCTTAAAATAAATAACATTGTTGGCAATGACAACACCTGTGATCATTCAGGAGAGTACTTCCAAAATACACGCACACGATCGCGTCCAGGTCCGAAGGAGTTCCCGTGCGCCGCGCACGGAGGCTTATCGATCTTTACGAGGCCGTAACGCCCCCGGGCCCATTCATACGCCGTCGATTGTTTCCTGCCGGAGATGTTTACGCGGCGCCCACGCGGGTCGCTGCTGTAGCGGCCGCCGCGCAGCAGCCTCTTTGGCCCGTGACTAACCGGCACCGCCACCGCCACCGCGCCGGCGCGCCGCCGCCGGTTTGCTTTCAGTCAATTAGTGGAAGCCCGGAGCCCGCTCATGCAGGTAGCTCGTTTCATAAACATGTTATCTCATTTTAATTATTAATTCGCTACTGTCTTGATGAAATAGTGCAACATTTTCAAGAGAATAATTAGAATCTTGAAAGGCTGAAATTGTATAAAAAAAGGACGCAGAATTTGCTTTAAAGAAGTATTACAGAATAGTAGACATTATTACTACGGTTATGCAATTTTACCATTTTAAATTTCGATAAATATTGACGGCAGCTTCAATAATTTCAAATATTATATCAAATTCATTTGAACGCATAACACAACTCCATGAAAATGGATTTCACACTTTGAAAAAAAAAACTAAAGAAGGAAATTTATCATGAAAGAGGGGAAAGTAATGTGAACGTATGTCGTTTAATCAGTAACTTACTCGGATAATGTACAGTCGCAAAAACATACTCATCTCGTACACAAAGCGTACCCACAGTACGGAATGCAACGAGAACAAAATCTCTATTTGCTTACCCCGAAAAGTATTGTGGTAGAACTGTTTATTGTAAGTCCCACAATCTCCCACGTCCAATACTGAAGCCCTTGTCGAAGAGTGGTGGAATCCTAACGACCACGAACCGAGAAAACAGTCCTCGCTTAAGTGCCTCTACCTCGCCAAAGAGTTTACATCGCCGCCGTTGCATCACCGCGTTACGTGCAGCGTGCCTCGCGAATCGTGCTCTCTCAGGGCGACCCGTTTCCGCCGCTCGCGAGTCGTTCACCGAAACGATTCCCCTCTCCCTTCCCTCCCACATTTCCCCCCGGATCGGCTCCGCGGCGGTGGGAACCGAACTGGAAAAGACCATTCGGGCAGAATTTACTCTTAGGGCCGTTTATTGAGATGCAAAAGGGCCCCGGAGGTGGCGCGCTTGCGGTGGCCTGAGGGCGTGTAAGGGCGGGGGGGGGGGCGCCGTCGGTGTCACTCCGACGCACTGGAGAGCACGGGTAGGGGCAGGGAGGCGGGGTGCGTTCAGAAGGAGACCGCCGCGTGAGCGAGCGAGCGCCTCCAAATGACTCCCCGGGGAAAGGAAAACACTGGCGCGGCTGGCGGCAGGCTCCGGCGCGACTTCTAAGTTAAGCAAACGCTCTGGTGGCGGCGGCGGCAGCGCCGAGGTTGTTCTGTGCTAGCCGGAACGGCTGGGCGCGCTCTTCGTCGCTATTAGATTACGAGGCAAAGAGGCCTTTCGGAACAAAGCACAAATTGAACGAAACAATGCTGCAACGCGCGCCCGCTATAAATGGAAAGTAATGCTTGTCGGCGGGCTCCCGCTGAAAGGCATTATACAATAGGTCGAGGTTTTTGTTTCCTGTAGAGTGGTTGTTTATACGATATATTTGCTACTGAATATTGATTTTATAACGTCTTCCAATCGTTTCGTAATTTTCCCATATTTACATTTATATGAATTGATTCACTTTTTTCATCATTTTCCCACATAAATGACACTTTTTCATTTCCCCCCACCTTTTCATTAAAGTTACACGTGCCGTTCAAATAAATTTAAATGTTCGAGCTCCCATCATTAGTAGACACTACATCATCATCCTCACCTTCTGTGTAGAAAAATCAGGCACAGAAGAGTTCCTTAGTAGCTTACCCCAAAAACTCCTCATTCACCTAAAGAACACAAAGAATCTAAGAAAGACACTTCTAAAGGACGCATACAAGGAAAGCGCAGCAATCCTAAAGCGGAAATAAAATTATTTCCCCCCCCCATTCCGAAAACGAATGAGAAAAAAAACAAACTTGTCCAAGAGTGTTTTATTAACTCGCTGGAGTGTCGGCGAGTTTTTAATATTTCCCAAAATAATCGCGGCTCCCGCGATCAAAAGCAATAACGAAAGATGCCATTCAGTGAACCACGAGCGTTCCCGCCCCGGGGGGGGGGGAGTGGAGAGGGGGGAGGGGGCTGACGGCAAAGGGGGCGATCAATAATTCCCGAGCGCGAACGTAGAGTCGCGCGGCCCGCGCCGCTGATACGAGGCAACAGAACCGCGCATTTTTGAGGGCGTTTTTTTTTGGTGGTAAATGAAAAGCGTTCCGATCGCGACACGGCACGTACAATTGCGCAAACGAGAAACTAATGGGAACTGCATTCCCGATCGCCACATCATCGAGGTGCATCGCGAGTGAAGAAAGCTGAACCAAATCCGTTATCCGATACAATCAGATCAGTAAAGAATCCAATCTTATCGTTAAATCCCTCGCATTCGTGCAGATGTGACACGAATTACTCTTAAATACCGACTCCTCGTTACTAGGACAATCTGAAGCGAAAATATTCCACGTATCAAAATGCAGCATCGACGTATTTTCATTTACAACCGGGCTTTCCTCATCTGGGCGATAAACGTAGGTCAACGACACAAATGCATGTATTTACAAACATGCTTCCAAGATAAGGGAACCAGCGCAAAGAGCGTGCATAAAATTACTCCAGGACAATAGATGATAAAGACCTTGTTATGTGGATCTAAGATATTGACGGAACATAAAACGTATTGTGTGTTAACTTAACAACTACTTAAACGTTACTTCTTCAGGCAGGTTCGGATTGCTCAGTTTCAAATTACTTTTTGTTACTTTTTATAAAGGTACGATCCCGTATTAACAATAACATCTAAACCCAAGTATAATGTGGGCAGATTTTTGTGGTTGTGACACAAAACTATTAGGTTTTATCCAAATATTCCATTCTTTTAAAATGTATGAACTTCAGCAAAGGTCTCCTTAAATGTCGCTAAATATTGCACTACGTAAAAGGCACTTCTTACCCTTGAACTTAATCTAACAAAGCATGCAATGAAGAAAACGCCCCTACAACGCTATCAAACGACTGGTAGACATACTCTTGAAAACATCCCCACGTCCCCAGTCATTCCTGCTGCAAGGGAAGCAGTATAAGCATGCGCGAAGGGGGAGGGGCATGGAGGTCCTGTTTCCTTTGAAATATTTGAAACGGGCCCCTTAGCTTCACGCAGTAAAACATTATTTCCTGAAATACGTTGTCACTTTTCCGCCTTTTTTAACCCAACAAGTTGGTGATTTCCTGTACATTTGAGGAAAAGCCTCTTCAACTCTGTAAATGGTTCAACATAAAGTCAATGGAATTTTTAAAACTGTATTAAGAAACGCATAATTTAATTCTCTTTGTACTCTATACATATACCAACTAGGGCATTAAAAACTAAAATATTTTGGCCGAAGGCCACAAAGCAACGTTTCTCACATCGTAATGTTCAGGATGAGACCTTCATGAACATTCTATTACATTTTTGCCGGTCCGGCGCTTCTCGATATCACACACGCTCAGGGACGTGCCGAATCTGCAACTAAATGTAAAGGAGAGGGACAGAGACAGTCAGACAGATAGGGGCAGAGAGAAACGAAGAGAAAGAGAGGAGGAGGGAGAGACAAGAGAGAAAGGGAGATGGAAGGGGAAAGAGGGAGATGAAGGGCAGAACGTCTACCGGGTTCCGCTAGCATTTTTATTTACTGGTAAAATATGTCCGATGTAAGCAAAACGTTTAATGGAAAAGGGGGGCGTTGGAATGAAGTTGATCTTGGTTTCCGTTGCGCACGCCCACGGCAGCATGCAACTCCGCTGCGAAGGTTCCGCCCACACCTCCACGCCGCGAAGCGAGAAAGGAAGCGCGGCCTCTGTCAAGGA
This sequence comes from Acheta domesticus, assembly GCA_031308135.1. Classification (NCBI taxonomy): domain Eukaryota; kingdom Metazoa; phylum Arthropoda; class Insecta; order Orthoptera; family Gryllidae; genus Acheta; species Acheta domesticus. Next base: position 126,753,549 of record JAHLJT010009355.1, read on the forward strand.
GTTCCCACAGCCGGAGGCAGGAGGGAGGGGGTCCGAGGGAGCTGTGGGCGGGCGGGGCCGGGGGGGCGGGGCCGGGCGGCGGGGGCGCTGTCAGCGGCGAAGCCCTCGACGACGGCGACACGGTCCGCCCGCCGAGGAAAAACGCGCATCGGGGACGCTGCTTGAAAACTGGTGTCCCACAAGGTGCACATCGCGATCCGACTGGAATACCAAATAGGAAGTCACAATGTTCAAGACAGTAGACTCATATTAAGCCCTTTCGACTTTTGCAATTGAAAGGATTGAAAAACTATTTTTAAGATGTACATCTGTACGCTTATGTAGTTTTCTTATGGGTAATTAACATTTTGAACAAGTGTTAAGCATCGTTTACAATAGGGATAAATAATTAGAAAATATAAAGTGCTAAATTCTTTTTTATAGAGGGGTTTCAAAAGCTTTTCCGTTTATCCAATAAAACCAATTGGTGATAAATACAGTTTTCGACCAAACTTCAAAGCAAGCTCAAATAAAACGAATTGAACGATTTTTTTTTTATGTGGAGGGACCGCGACTTATGGACCCGGTACGACGAATTATATTTGGATGCGAAAAACAGTGAAAGAAATACGGACTTCGCGAGGAAACCGATCCGATCCGGTTCAGTTCCGATGCACCGACACCATCGCGCCCTGCCGGGCAGTAAGCGGTGATAGCGCGTGTTGGCTGCGGCGCGGCCGACGACCACGTCCGGTCGCTGACAGCATCCGTCCGACCGTGCGCGGCGGGCAAAAACACGCCAGAAGCCCTTCATGGAGGCAGACGGGGCTTCTGCCCGCACGCCCGCCACAGCCATCAATACAAATTTTGGCAATACTGTGTTGAAACTATTGTGATTATAGTATATTGTCACGAATGTAATATCTGATTCCATTGCTCCGATAGAGTATCTGCATGGGGAAACGGAAGGTTCCGGGTTCGGATCCCGGTAGGATCCGTTTCAGTCTTGGCAACAAATCTGTGGTTACAGGGTAAAAGTTCTTAAGTCAAAAATCTTGGTTTGGAGAAAACAAGGATTAGATTTTTGAGATAACGCCTTTTCCTAAGCTCATCCTCTAAATTCCAACGCTTTTTTCTCGTTAAGGAGGCAACATTTCAATTCCTTCGTTTTACTAAAATAAAATGTAGATACCTAAGTTGTAGTTTCAGTACTTAACCCAATTTCACCAAAAATTGACTTAAGAACTTTTACCCCGTGACCACAGAAATATTTCTAAAGAAATATCCCCTCTGATTCAATTGTCAGCCTACTATGCGTCAGTTATTTCGTTGGATTCGTCTTTGCCATTCACGGCATTTCTACCGAACTTACGATTGTTGATCGCTATACGATAGCCAAATATCACGAGTATATTCAGAAGTATTTGTTTTCTGACTAAAATGTATCTCGTCTTCTTGGAAATCCCTTAGCGATACTGATGAATGTTGAAAGTATCAAAACATTAAGATCGATTATAGAAATATTTCGTTCTGTTCTGCAGGAATCTTTTGGAAATATCGTATCGATTGTATATCGCACCCTTCTAAGTCGGGAGCCACCGCGGCAGCGATCCAGGCGAATACTAAGAAGAACTGCTTCGGGCACGAAACATCACGAAGCATTTAGGACACGTGTCCTACTTTGTCTCGAATCTGAGAGAGACAAATTACCGTGTGTCCTGCTTGACAGACTGAAATCTGTTACTCGCATGGGTTATTTGTCTGTTTCCGATTTTAGTTTTTTGTGGCCTTCCCAAGAGGTGGCCAGTTTAAAAAGCAGTTGTACAATGTCGTGAAACGTAATTACAGTGTACAAGGCAAGTAACAAAGAAATCAAGACGTTTTTAAGTGTACACTTGCTCGCACATTCCCACAGAATAAGGAAAGGTGGAAGCATTAAATTAAGAAGATTCCTTAAATAGTTTTAAAAAGGTTCACACCCAAGTTCTCACATCAAAAACAGCTGACAACATTGCATAATCGTACAAAACAACCTCGTGTCCATGAATCAATGCCGTAATTGAGTTCGGAAAAGCATTTCATAATGATAATGAAGTCAAACGATCGTTTTATTTAATTAACACATTTCATTAATAATGCAAAGGGAAATACAAACCGAATCCCTTGCAGGTTTAATATTCGAAAATCTATCGTTTATAAAAACATGAGTATTTATTCCATGCCTCAAAGAACTCACAGTTAATTCCAGTGAACAACGCACCTGGCGAAACGAAAGAGAGGGTGCACGGGCGACAAAAAAATTATTCCGAAAATGAATTTAGGCATCTGCCGCTCATTACACACGCCTCCCCCCGCCCCGTGAGGTGATGCGACACTTTCAATTTTCACTGCATTTATTTAAATTTCGATAACGCAGGCAAATTTCATTTTGGCCACTTCATTCTCATCAATAGGGTTCGCATTACACAATGCTAGGAAAAAACAGGAGAAAAATTCTAGCGACCGGCAGCTCTTCATCAGTAGTTTTTCGCGGTTTCTGCTATCAATACCATGCGAGAGGTGGAGAAGTACCCCGACAAATTGGTCACGGACCGTGCACAATTTTTCCTCCCTCTTCCGTTAATGACGCACTACAACCACACACCAATCAGGAGCCTACGCCCTCTCTCGGATGGGGATGGTGTGTCCCGCGGGGTGATACCTGGAGGTGGAAACCCTGTAAGCCGACGTGTAAGATCTCACTATCTAGCGGGCAAGGAACACCGCCACCTCCGGAGATAAAATATTCACTACGCTAATGGGAGTAATGACCATAGCAAGTGCTATTCCCGAAAACCAATCAATCAAACAGTAAAAACGAAGTCTCCTTATGTTATGACTGTCTTATAATTGAATATGAGTTGTATATGGTCCAATATATATTTGAGGCAGTCAATTTCGTAAGAAATAAGACATAATCATGACAGTGAATTTCGTAAGAAATAAGACATATTAATTTAATTATATGATATAAATCTATTTGTATTCATATTGTATTCATATTGTATTCATTTGTATTCATCAATGTATTTGTATTCATTCATGATGGGAACAGAATCAGTTCCTGAAACGTTGAATAAGGAAATTATGACTATTTATTTCTTACGAAACTGACCGTCTCAAATATGTATTGTGCCATATACAGCCCAGAAAAACCGAATTGCCGTGCATCTGCCGCGCGTCCGCACGAGCGACGCCTGCACAGCGCGGCGCGGCGGTTCCGGTGCGGTGGCAGCGCTGCAGCCGGACGCACGGCGCATTGTGTAACACTCGCCCGGCGTAGCGCGGCGGGCGGGAGCCAATTATAATGTTATGCAGCGGGGAGACGGCCGCGGCCGGCGCGCCGCAAGTCAGCGGGCCAGGTACGCTCTTTCGGACGGCCTCCGAGGCTTCTCCCTGCCCGAAATCAGTAACCGAAGGAGAAATCTTTCGAATCTGGTGATTTGGAGATAAATGAACTATCAGTATTCTCAATTTAAATAATTATGTTAACTAAAGTGCACCCAAGAGGCCACGTTGTTAGTTTTACTGTAGATTAAATAGTATTATTAAGTCGCCCTTCCACTACTCCAAAAGTCTTATCGGCTGCAGTTAATGAATGTAAGCCACTGATTTATGAATAAATTCCCGCCTCTCCAGGCGAATTGGAGAGGGTATTTATCGGGTATTTACCAAAAAAAGTCATGTCGACGTCTACGGCTTTTATACGGTCTATGATCACACCGCTGCTGAGACAGAATAACAAGGACAAGTAGGCCCTCTCGCCTAGTTTAACGCTAGACGACAGATTGTTTAAGACGTCATCTGACAAAAGATTTACGAGAAAAGGAGATCTAAATTTTGTCATCCACAAAATCATTGTCAAATAGTACCATTAGTTCTAGTTGTTCTACTGCCAGCCTATAACACAAGAGTGTTTTTTCCTCAGTCAAAAATGTCCATCAACCTATAGATAAAATTTTCAGTTCGTACAGGCTCAAAAGTGGCCGACAAAGCCAAACAATTTTTAATGTTATTACTTTTTCCAGTTTTAGAGCGACACTTTTTACGGTGCTACAACGGTTTCAAAAAATACATTCCTACCTAAATGATGTCTGGATTCCAACCATACCGCAAGAAAGTAACTTGAAAGGAAACATTTCAAAAAAAAGAAAATTGTATAGCAGCTTTTCGATTCCACACAATTCCCGCCATTCCGGATTCCTGTCATCCCGAAACACCGCCATCGCGGGCAAACGCACCGCGGCCGCCCTCCCCCACCCCCACCCGCTCCCACAGGGCCTGCTGGCAGCGCCGCACCGCGCCACGAAACCGCAGATAATGAAACGTATCAATTATTTACCTCCCGCGGGCACTGGGCGCGCCTCCGCCGCACGCCAGCCCAGCCCGGCCCGGCCCAGCCCGGGGGAAGAAAAAATGCCGCCGCGCGGCCTCGTGGGGCCGGTGGGCGAAGGGGGCGGGGCGCTGAGGGACGGAACGGGGTGAGGCGAGGTGGAAAAAGTCGGGGAACGACAAGGAGAAACGAGGTGAGGCGGGGAGGGACGGGGTTACGAGGGGCGGGGACGGACGTGGTTACGACGGGCGGGGACGGACGTGGTTACGACGGGCGGGGACGGACGTGGTTACGACGGGCGGGGACGGACGTGGTTGCGAGGGGCGGGGACGGACGTGGTTGCGAGGGGCGGGGACGGACGTGGTTATGAGGGGCGGGCACGGACGTGGTTACGAGAGGCGGGGACGGACGTGGTTACGAGGGGCGGGGACGGACGTGCTTACGAGGGGCGGGGAGGGACGGACGTGGTTACGAGGGGCGGGGACGGACGTGGTTATGAGGGGCGGGGACGGACGTGGTTACGAGGGGCGGGGACGGACGTGGTTACGAGGGGCGGGGAGGGACGGACGTGGTTACGAGGGGCGGGGACGGACGTGGTTACGACGGGCGAGGACGGACGTGGTTACGACGGGCGGGGACGGACGTGGTTACGACGGGCGGGGACGGACGTGGTTACGACGGGCGGGGACGGACGTGGTTACGACGGGCGGGGACGGACGTGGTTGCGAGGGGCGGGGACGGACGTGGTTACGAGGGGCGGGGACGGACGTGGTTATGAGGGGCGGGGACGGACGTGGTTACGAGGGGCGGGGACGGACGTGGTTACGAGGGGCGGGGACGGACGTGCTTACGAGGGGCGGGGAGGGACGGACGTGGTTACGAGGGGCGGGGACGGACGTGGTTACGAGGGGCGGGGACGGACGTGGTTACGAGGGGCGGGGACGGACGTGGTTACGAGGGGCGGGGACGGACGTGGTTACGAGGGGCGGGGACGGACGTGGTTACGAGGGGCGGGGACGGACGTGGTTGCGAGGGGCGGGGACGGACGTGGTTACGAGGGGCAAGGACGGACGTGGTTGCGAGGGGCGGGGACGGACGTGGTTACGAGGGGCGGGGACGGACGTGGTTACGAGGGGCGGGGACGGACGTGGTTACGAGGGGCGGGGACGGACGTGGTTACGAGGGGCGGGGACGGACGTGGTTAGAAGAGGCGGGAGTAACATTGTTGGGAGGAGCAGGGAAGAAGTGGTTAGGAAGGGCGGAAGGAATGAGGTTAGGCGGGGCGGACAGAAACGAGGTGAGGTGAGGAGGTACGAGATGAGGTGCGGCGGGAAGGAGCGAGGTGAGGCGGGAATGAACGAGATGAGGCGTTGCGGGGAGATACTAGGTGACGTGAGGAGGAGAGAAACGAAGTTAGGCGAAGCGGGGCGGGAAGGAGCGAGGTTAGGGGTGGGAAGGAAAAAGGTGAAGGGCGGGGAGGAACAGGGTTAGGCGGGGAGGAATGAGGTGAGACGGATAAGGGAGATAATAGGTGAGGCGGGAGGGAGGTACGAGGTAGGGCGGGACGGGGCGGGGACGTACTAGTTGGGCCGGGGCGAGGAAGTGCTAGGTGAGATGGGGCGAGGTGATTCTTGATGAGGCGGGGCAGGGAAGTATGGGATGAGGTGATGCGGAAAGGGGAGGTCCATGGTGAGCCCGGGGGGGGGGGAACAAGACTGGGTGGGGCGTGAAGGAAAGAGGTGAGGCGGGGCGAGAAGGTACGATGCTGGGCGGGGCGGAGAGGAACGAGGCGAGGAGGGACAAAGCGATGAGGTACGACGAGGCAGTGACACAACAAAACTCCCGCAGGCGCTGTGGCATCGGCGTGCCGCTGTGACGGGAATACGCAGACGAATTAGAAAAAAAGAGAGAGAAAAACTTGGTCGCGGTACCGAAAATCATGCGTGTTGCAATCGTCATCAGCATAAACGAATTTGTTAAAACTTGTTCCTTTGTTGTTCAAGCTTGTTCTGGAAGCTTTATTATGTGAGAACAACACAGCTCGTTGAAAATGTACGGCTGTGATTATTAGAAAAGAGTAAGCGAAAAAGGCCGGGTGCTGCGCGAGATGCATCAGAAATGAAGTTGCGAACTAAACCAAGTAAAACGACACAAAAATCTTGGAAATGAAACAGAAGCACCAACGCAGCAAAAATATCGAATTATTTGCTCTTGCATTTATATTTTACAGGCACCTCACCTCAAATTCATGAGAGATCTGATACACAGAATTTTATGGTTTAAAAAAGTCTCATTTTGAAAATTTTAGCATATTAAAATCAGAAATGAACGATGCTGCAAAGTGCTTAATTATTTCTCGACTAAAACGACACCTCCCCTTACGCAATGTTTTATTTTTAGAGAAACGGCATTTTTAATATTTTGAAAAAATCTCTTTCAGAGAGATGGCTTATTTACCATAAAATTGGACACGGTAAATTTCTTTCTGGTTACAAAAAAAACGAAAGCCCCGCGGTGGCGCAATCACACGGAACACAATACAGCTCCAGAACTCCACATTCCCGCGCATTACCTTCGACCGCGTCTCTTCTCTACCTCACGCGGCGGCAGAGAGAGAGAGAGAGAGAGAGAGAGAGAGAGCGCTCGATAAAACGAAGGCAGCGGCAGAGACACCGCCCCGAATAAACACAGCGGGTGGTGGAACGCGAGAGGAACGACGCGGAGACGAAAAGGCGAAAGCTAAAAAAAAAAAATATCGACGCGGCAAAAACAAGGAAGCAGCGTTCAGCGCAACGTTCATTCTGGTTTACGATCGCGCGCGGCGCGAATTAATGTGTGGAGGCCGCGAGAGCCCTCGCGCCGCCGGACGCCAGCGGCGAGCAGACGTCAGCTATTGCTACCCGCAGGTCGCGGTTCGTCTTTACGGCTGAGGAAACGCTCTCGGAATTGGGACGAATTACGGTTGGAGTCCCAAGAAAACTTATTCTGAGTGTAAGGGACGCGTTTAGGGTCTTTCAATTTTCTTAATCTGCGATCTTGTAGGAAAGTTTCAACGGTAAGTACATACTCAAAATTGTCTTTTTTTCCTTTTGGCGATTTGTGATGTTCTGGTTTTCGGTCTGAAAGCTTCCATTTTAAATAAATGAAATTCGGATGGTGAACCGATAAATTCAGATTTATACACCTATTCGCAGAGGATATTTGCCGACACTGAAAAAAAAAGTAATAAACATCGGCTCGACAGTAGAAGGGAAACGGATGAAATTAAGCTAGGAAATAACATTAAATGATAGCAGAAAAATCTCTCCTTGACTATCACTGAGCGCTTCTCTTTTATGATGGAAAAAACTCAACCCAGTAAAATTCCGTTTTCCTTAGAATTTCCGCGGTTCGTATGAAACATCCCACCAAACATTTTCTTCGATTCTGTTGGCTTCGCCTATTAATCCTTCGCATTTCGAATGTGCACTTCCAAAAATTACGTTCGTAATATCAGGCTGACGTATAAACACAAGACAAAAGAGCTTCCGATCAGGTCACGGCATTATCGCGCCGGCTATCAAAAACGAAAGTAACTGTCGTGCGCTGTACAATGGGATTCGTCGCGAGAGTTCAAGCCTGCCGGGACTAGCGGGACCTACGGAGTGTGCCTTCATTCCCCCGCCAGGCTTTCGACCGCCGCCGCCGCCTCCGCCTCCGAAGAGAGCAAGCTACTCGCCAGCACGGCGCTGGAGCCTGACTGCGGCCAGGTCGGCCGCCCGCCCGAGGAGGAGGAACGGACGAAAGTATGCAAGGGTTATTTGTGGATTACTGCACCCGGCCTGGGAGGCAGCAGCAACAGCAGCAGCAGCAGCAGCAGCAGCAGCAGCAGCAGCAGGAGACGACAGCGCGAGAAAAGCGGAGCGACGGCGGAGCGAGAGGGAGATGACCGTAACATGGAGGTGGAAAAGTGAGGGGAAGGGGTGGGGGTGGAAAGTACGAAGGCAGAAGGCACAGAGCGCGGCAGATAAGTGCGGCAGCCGGCGAGCGAGGCTGCAGGGAAAGAGAGCAACGCCAAGAACGCCGCGCTGGATGCTGCTCTAGAGATGAAGATTGTGGTAAGGGTTTTGCGGAATCTATGAAAAGAACGGCTGTCACGAGGTGAGAATAAAAAACGAGAAATATTTGTGTCGATGCACGTTAACAGGATTACAGCGCGCGAAGCAGATGTTAAAATAAATAACACGCAGGAAGTGCAATGGAAATGACCAACCCATATTCATCACATACTACATTAAATCACTGAACTAATAAATAAAATTCTTGCACAAACTAGAACACTATTGATTTTAACCTTCCATTCAATTCAAATAACATCACCAATGGCGCAATATGCACTCAAAAACGTCATGAACTTAAAACGAATCAGATTAGACATTTTTGTCAGTTGCATTCACCATTTAAATTAAATTTGTGAACCAATAAGCAAAATTGTTGCACAAACTAGAATACTATTAATTTTAACCTTCTATTCAATTCAAATAACATCGCCGAATGGTGTAATACGCTTCCAATAACGTCATGAACATAAAGGAATGAGATTAGACATTTTTCCTCCGTCGGTCGTTCGGTTACAGCGAAGCGTGGGAGAAGAAGGTTCTGGGCGTCGCGGGGGTGGCTGGAGGGGGCGGGGGCGGGGGCGGCGGCGACCCGAGGAGCCGCGAGCAAGAGCTCTGCGAAGGCAGCAGAGAAGGAAGGCGTTCGCGAGGACGAGGTCGAGGGCGGGGGCGGGGGCGGGGGATACAGCCCAAGTTCCCAGCAGCGCCGCCGCTGCCGCCCTGCCATCTTCCTCCGCCCCCGCGCTGCGCCGCGCAAAAGACAGCCCGCCCGCCCGCTCTTCGCCCAGCGCCCTCCGCCCTCACCCCCAGGGACAGACATTCTCCCCAGCTCGCGCGCGCCCTCTCTTTCTTACGGCACGAATAATTCCCAGCCGCGCCGGGAAGTAGGCTGATCTAGCGGTAAATGCCTACAACATGTCAAGCCGATCAAACTTTAATCAACCCTTCGCTTCAAAAACTACCCGAATCAAGTTTCATGCTTTCTTTCACACCCTCATTATGTTTTCACACGCATTTATCTTTCTTGCGTTTTCGCCACGAATCAAATTCCACAGATACTTTAGTTACGAGTACTGAATCGACATCGATTTTTCGTTTTCCTCTCCGCCTTATACAATGAACACATCAGACATTAATATGGCCAAGAATATCACAATAATTTTTATGATAAATACTTATTACAAAAATACAAAATTATTATGATGGGCAGGCAACCACATAATGCTTTAAATATTGTATGAAAAGATTAAATTTCTAATGTCATGTTGTTACTTTAATAACATCAGATCCTATACAAACTCATCGAGGTTGTGGTCTAGTGCAGAACTCTTTATGTGATTAGTAGACGATTAGGCAGAACCAACATTTTTTCCAGTAGTGCACTTTTACTATTTTCGGTGAAAAAGTGCTTCCTTCCGAAGTCCTGCAAAGAGGGAGGAAGGCCTGGGGGCCACTGATGAAACGAGTGGTGAAGTGGGGGTGGGGTGGAGAGGGGGGGGCTAGGGTGAAGGTGCAGGCGAACGCAGAGGCGAATGTGGAAGCGTGGCAATAGCAGGTGCGAGGGCGGAGATGGGGTCGCAAATGTGGCAGAAGTGAGGGGCTGCTTCAAGTAGTGGTGGGATCCGGTGCAAGGACAGATGTAGAGACGGAGATGGGTCAGAAGTAGAGGTCGGGCAGCGGTGAAAGCGGAGGTGTGGTGGTAGCGAAGGCGGGTGTGGCAAGGCGAAGGCGGGGGTGTGGCGGAGGGGAAGCCTAGGGGGTGGCGAGGCGAAGGTGGGGATGTGGCGAGGAGAAGGCAAGGGTGGGCGGAGGCGAAGGCTGGGGTGTGGGGAAGAGAAGGCGGGTATGTGGTGGGGAGAAGGTAGTTGTGTGGCGGAGGTGAAGGCAAGAGTATGCCGGAAGCGCAGGCGGGGATGTGGCGGGGCGAAGGCGAGGGGTGTGGCGGAGGCGAAGGCGGGGGTGTGGCAGGAGCGCAAGCGGGGTTGTGGTGGAGATGAAGGCCCAAGTGGTGCGTGAGCACAAGCAGGGGGGTGGCGGAAGACAAGGTGAGGATATGGCGGACGTGAAGGCGGGGGTGTGGCGGACGTGAAGGCGAGGATATGGCGGACGTGAAGGCGGGGATATGGCGGAGGTGAACGCGAGAATGTAGCCGGAGCGCAGGCGGAGGTGTGGCGAGGCGAAGGCGGGGATATGGCGGGGGTATAGCGGCGGAGAGGAGACGATGTGGCGGAGGCGCAGGCGAGAATATAGTGGAGGCGAAGGGGCGTGAAACGGAGGCGACAGACGGTTGCGGAAATCAATCCTTGTCTCCCGCGCGGCGCGCGGCCCGCGGCGATGCGGCGCGAGCGCGCAAGTCGATTTATATCGCGTCTGGCGGGCCTGTTTATATGTTGGCGCTTGTGTGTGAATGAGTGGGTGTTCCGAAGGAGTCGGGCGTGGGATGTTATGACAGTTCCGTTTCGCACGTTGTATCAACTCGTTTTATTCGAATGCAGCGGCTCAACGTGTTTTATGCATGTGAATTCGAACGCTGGCTGCTCCTGTCGTAATGGTGAATATCGCCCGAGAAGAGGAATGAAAATCGATGACTTGAGGAGCGTCGTTGCGCGAACAACGGCTGTGAATGGTAATAGGTGCTTGCATAAGCGAAGAACGTGGCTGGCGAGGGCATGTGAAATTACAGTTCGCGCGTGTTTGAAAACGCTTAAGAATATAATGGCGCTCGCATTATTTACGAGGGATTAAAGGCAATTAAATGAATATATAAATCCCAAATTAATGTATTACGCACGTAGCGAAGTTCAAGTTACGACTACAAAATATTTTTTTTTTGTCAGTTCAAAAGATGCTACTGTCCCTGAGCAAAACGTACCTATTGCTACCGCATAACACCGAGCTTACTATTTATGTTACATTCACGACACTGGTACATATGTTACATTCAGAATCAAGAGAGATTGGTACTGATATGCCCTTGTTAAAAAAGAAAAGGTCTGCCCACACTCTTTTGTGAATTTCGTATAAATTCGCAGATAAACTGATTAGAGAGTTCCTTTCGCGAACATACTTCGAATCTAATTCTATCACGCACGTCGCATCCAGCTCCTCCAACCAAGTCTTCTTCCGTAGAACCTCCGCCATCTCCCTCCCCACGCGCCGAGGCGGCGAAATGAGACGAGAGTGACTTGGGCCGAGCCACCGCCACAGCTGAGATTCAGCGCCATCCTGCCGGTTGCATCGCCGCCCCGCAGTGAAGATTCGACGCCATCCCGCGCGTTGAGTCGCCGCTCCCGCAGCTGAGATCCCACGAGTTGAATCGCCGCCCCAGCAGTTGAGATTCGGCGCCATCTCACGTGTAGCGTCGCCGCCCCCGCAGCTCAGATTCAGCGCCATCCCACGCATTGTGTCGCCGCCCCAGAAGCTGAGATTCAGCGCCATCCCGCGCGTTGAATCGCCGCCCCAGCAGTTGAGATTGGGCGCCATCCCACGCGTTGTGTCGCCGCCCCAGCAGTTGAGATTGGGCGCCATCCCGCGCGTAGCGTCGCCGCCCCCGCAGCTCAGGATTCAGTGCCATCCCACGCGTTGCGTCGCCGCCGCCGCCGCAGCGAGCAAGCGGAAAGTCAAACAGCGGAGGTCGGCGCGGGCGGAGGGCGAACCGCGACCAATAAGCGAGGGCGAACTCCGCCGACGGCCACTGGCCCGGGCGTGCCACAGTGGCACACAGAGGTAGAAAAGAGCCAAGCTTTTGCAACGTATAGTTTTTTTCCTAATACTATTTTATTTTGTCATGATAATGCGCTGCTTTGTGTGTTTATGTTTTTGTATAAATGGTATATCCCGATCAATGTTGAAATAACAGGGCAGCCACTAACTTCTTGAAACAAATATCCTTGACTTTTCCCCGTTTTTTACAGCATTTAAATTTTTTTTCACTGATACGATTTGTAGAATATTTCATACTATTTAAAGAAACTATTAAAGCAAGCGTGAAACTAATTTTTCAACTCTCTGATTGTGCCGTGACTTTAAAAACTCAACAAATAGAAACTGAGCAAAAAATAATGCTGTACAATTATTTATTAATGATACCTAACGTTATAGCCATCTCAAAATTTTGCCCGACTTCTAATGATTTTTCCAAAATTTCCTTGACTTTTCCCGAGTAATGAAATTCCCCGATTTTTCCGAGTTACTATGTTTTCCAGAAAGTAGCCCCCTTGAGTAAATACTGTTCTGTTTTGTCGACCCAACCTACCTAAATAGAGGAACGAAATGCCATTCTTAACACCGGCATCCGTTCACGCTTTGTACAGTTCCGTTGTCTGTTAAAAACAATGGAAATAAGTTATATCTTAATGGCGCGTGAGTACTCCAGATAGCCTCAAATGTTTTTTGTTTGTTTTTTTTCTATGATTTCTTTCTTGTAAGAAGGCGGTAACACGAACTGGTCGACACACGGTCGATATCACAAATAACTGACTTGGTTATAAACCTTGACTATCGTCTCGTTTTACAAATTTCCACTGAATTATTTGCTCTATATCGGTCTAACGATGTTAATAAATACAGCATGACGCCATTGAATACAGTTTCAATGAGTACCCAAGTAGAAATCGAAATGCCCAAAATTTCAACATGAGATTCCAGACACCAATCGTAATACATCTTTTGAATATATATTACGTGGTACGTGTTGGCGTCTCCATTCTGAATTGATAAGCAGAGGTAATACAAATGTACATTGATCAAAAATACATTGAAAACCTGTGTTAAATATAGTCTAATTTGTTAAAAACGCATTGTTACTTAGTAGCAAGGTCACAATTCGGATTCTATACGACTGCGGAACATATTCTCCGAGCGTAATAGCTTTCCAACAAGGTGACGGGAAAGGTGACAATTATATTAAATATAGTCATATACCCTGTCGTTTTTTCTTCTGAAACACTGTGCGACGTGGCCCACCCTGACGCCCTGCCCTGCTGCCCCGACTGCCCTTTCCCGCCCTTTCCCTTGGGCGCAGGTAGCGATACCTGGGCGCGGAAGGCCCTTCTGGGCCGACGGGGCCCTAGCGGGCGGGCGGGCCAAGGAGATGGAAATTCCGGCGGAGCAGGTCTGTCTCTCTCGCTTCCCGGAAATTCCAGGACTCGTGAAAGTTGTACAGGCGGCTTGTAAAAGTCGTCGCAGCAGAAGAATCGTGTCTCCCACCATCTGATCTGTCACCTATTCCCAGAATGTGAGTTAGGTTTCCGAGTCTCACAGCCGCACACAACCGCAACAAATCGTTGGCAATGGTCCTTTTTTTTTAATCGTTCGGCCACCTGAAGCGCACGTGCAGATACTACATTTAATTCTACTTTAAACATATCTCGAATCTAATCTTTCGAATAAATCGGCAATGATGGATTTTCATTAGTTCTGAAACAATATACACTTTAGAGCTATATTTAAAAGACTTGTTTTATTTTCCAACTGTTTTTTATCTGCCGACTTCCACCCCCAAAAATCATCGAAATTATCTAGAGTACTCGTTTATGGAACTAATATAACAAGGAACAAACTGAATCTCAGTGTCTCTGGTGCAACAAATAGCAGCAGCAAAGCATCCAACCCAGCAGGAGGATTTTCATTCATTTTGAAACACACTACACTTTAGAGCTATATTTAAAGGATTCTTTTATATTCCATATGCATGTGATGTACCGACATCCTCCCGCAAAAATCATTCAAAATTATCTTGGATACTCTTTTATGTAATAAATACAATTTTAAGAAATGCTTAGTCAACTACGGTACAACAAACAGCACCAGTAAAGTAAGCCCAGCGGGAGGATTTTCATTAGTTTTGAAACAATCTACACTTCAGAGCTATATTTAAAGGATTGTTTAATTTTCCGTATGCACTTGATATACAGTCACAACCGCAAAAATCATTCTAAATTAACTAGGGACCCCAAAAAAAAGTGCACAGTCGTCCGCGGTACAAACCACACACCAGCAGCGAAGCAGCCCAGCTGAGTGCGTGTGACACCCGAGCGGTGCCCTTCGCAGACAATAATTCACGTCATAATTTCACGCGCGAAAACGCATACATTTCAGGGCGCGCCCGCAACCATCGCGCAAGTAGCGCCGCGAGTTCAAGACTTCTCATTGTATTCAAACCCAGCACCCGCCCGCCCGCGCGCCCGCCCGCCCCCGGCCGCAAACCTTGTCTCTCGGCTACCGTGCCCAGTCACGCGGTAAATATGGGCGTTCGCTCGGCAAGTGGAACTGGCTACGGACCTCCCACGTGGTAACAGCGAAAGATGAATAACAATTACCCGCCTGAAAAGAATGGAGAAAGAAATTGGGTACGCCTGACTTGCTTCGGGGGTAAAACCTGAGGGTAAACTAGGAGAATTTGGAATTAGTAACACGTTTATTGGGTTTTCGCTACAGAGTATCACGCTATGCCGTGGGTTTAATTTTGTTTTTAGACGGGAATGGGTAAGACGTGGAGGCGATGACTGATAAAATGGGACTCGGTTGAAAGTCTTGCTTTGCAAGTTGAAATTTCGTATATTCAAAGACAAATTATACCAATTATTGTATGTGACAATGCAGAAGTTGGATTAAACATGAAATGTTAACAAACAGGTGTTAAAAACTCTGTGTCAGGCCTAGTACGTGGAAATCATCAGAACCAATAACGGTGAGTTATGAAAATATGAAGAACATGTTGGAGACACTTGTATTTACTGCAATATGTTTTTCTCTTTTAACTAAAATTAAATAATCAAACATTCTTTTGCTTCAAGAGAAAATGAAGAGTCTTAATGTGTAGATCATCAAAGAAGGAAAACATAATATCTGTACAAATATATTTCCCACACGTGCCCTGGAGTACAAAGGTCCAAAAAGATACAAAATTCAACTCAATCAACCCAAATACTTTGCGGTTCAACACCACTTGGGGGGGGGAGGGCGTACCCCCTAAGCTTACAGAAGCACAAACAACCATCCAAATTGTTCAATGCCTACTCTCAGCCCAATAACAACAACTTTATTTACCACAAACCAAACTTTGGATCAAATGGATTTAAAAACCTTTTAAGAGATATTTTAAGTTTCAAGCAACCGTACACGAATATCTACTGAAGAAGCTCTCACTGCATGTTCGAGTATGATTATTTTTCTCTCTAATACACCTAGAGTGCCATACAGGATGCCGTTTTACAATTCACTCCGTAAAATACAAAAATTATACTACACGCAAGTACCAAAACACTAATTAAATTATCTTTTGTTAGTCCTGTAAACCTATAGCAATAAAATTCCCAGCGCGCACCCGAAATGCAATTTTTCCCTCCATAAAACATGCGCCCGCGAACTG
This sequence comes from Acheta domesticus, assembly GCA_031308135.1. Taxonomy (NCBI): domain Eukaryota; kingdom Metazoa; phylum Arthropoda; class Insecta; order Orthoptera; family Gryllidae; genus Acheta; species Acheta domesticus. The sequence goes on from JAHLJT010009355.1 coordinate 126,769,369, forward strand.
TAAACATTACAAGGCAAGCGTATAAACACGAGCGGCGTGACCGCACGTGACGCCGTGACACGGGGCCAATCTAATATTTGAAGTATCGATACTTTTGGTTGCGATTGTATTGACATCACCATCTATTCTAATAAATCAAAAAATATTGTGTCAGATACAACCTCGCAGAATTTGTATCAGAATCGGAAAAGAAATAGGCATATATTACATACAGATTGGCAAGACTTTGATTTTTAACATAAAACTTCAATAACAATTCTATTATAATTTATGAGCGTACTTTTTTCCCTCCCAAAGATGTCATCTCAGAAGAATAAAGAGTAACTCACGTTTCTCTAAGGCATTTAGTTGATTGCCAATTGCGTATATCGCTTACACATCCACGGATAGGTAAGCTGCACCACCCGCAACTGTAATTTTTAAATTTTGAAATGCTACATTCACATCAGTTGTGGATTAGTACCTTAGTAAATTAACCACACGCTTAGTGTAGCTGCTGGATCGTGCTTCCGAAATATATTTTTAAATAATTTTTATATATGTTCCTAATTATTGAAATTATTTCAATATTATTTTCTAAAGTTGAAAAGGTTATAGTGAATTTTCATATTCACTTTGATTACATATAGCAAGCAAAGTGACATATCAAAAAACCTCATTTTTGAGGTAAGTCGAAAACAAGCTATTTTTACAAATAAAAATTCACAAGACTGCCAGTATACAAAATAAAACTGCTTTTGGCCGTGAAAGAACGGGCTCTATTCCGATTGAAACCATCCTCCTGCGAAATAATTTTTGATATGTGTCAGTTTGCTCATGCATCAACAATCAGTCCAATATTTCAATTTAAACAATGGGACCCGTTTAGTTTGGTCATGCTTGGAGCTATTTATGATCCGACCCTGATCAATAATCTAATACCACACACTTTAGCACCTTAATACCGACATGTCGTCATTTTGTTTATTTTTAAAAGTATCGGTTTCGTGACGTCTAGTTCATGGGGCTTCGTCAGAGTGAAGTAATAAACTAGCTAGTTATTTGTCAATGTTTCGGAAAATACATTTCCATCATCCGGGCTATAATGTACAAAATAAAAAAAAACAATAACGTGTTAATTAACCACTGAAGCCATTCTTTCTCATACAATTACTGTAAAAACATGGAAAGTGCTTCTTCTCGTGGAAGGTGCTCAATGTTCATCTTGTATCAGGTCATAAATATCCGCTCCCTATTCATTATATTTAAGATCGAAAGGAGTCGCCAGGTATCGATATCGCGAATCGCTTCGAATAAAAGTGCGGTAACATTGAGCGCGGCAGCGGCCGGTCTCTGGGCGAAGGGCTGCGGGCGGCTGGGAATCAGTGTCGCGGGGGCCGAGCGGCCCCCTTTCACAGGACCCCCTCCCATCCCAGCTGCAGCAGCAGCAGCAGCCGCCGCCGCCTCTAATCCCGTTATCGACTGGCTCTCGCGGCTGACTCATCGAAGCGGCCCCGCCCCCCGCGGGCTGGTCCCTCGGTGCGCGCGATTCGGGAAGGCCCTCCGAGGAGGCTGTGGGCTCCCACCGAGACTCAGACCTTCAAAACGGGCGACAAACGAAAAATGTCATGTGTAGACATCGCTTATTTAGGTAAATGCTTAATTTTTTCTAGTGAACTTATTTAAAGGCTGATAATATATGTGCACGAATCATGACAAATTATGACATATGACGAAGTTTTATAATGCTTATTTAAGCATAAATGCCATTTCTTTAGAATTACTGCACGTTTTTCCTTTTTATTTATTATTTTTATAAAGGCGACATTTTAGGCCTAAACATCCGATGTCTAGTCATGTGTAATCGGACGGTGTTATGCATCAACCGGCTAAGCGCCATTTTTTAAAAAGAATGAGATCTGGACGCAAAATTTTGGCGCCATATCTGTGAAAATAGCCTTGTAATTAATGAAAAATGTAAACGCCATCAGTCACATCAGGGATTTTATGTTTCGCAACATTATAAACCTAGATCTTCAAATCTGCTGTTCTTAATTTCACTTTACGCAGGGAAGCGCCAGATATTCCAATCATGTTTGTGTAGTTTGGCGCTTCAATGAATGAAATAATTAAATTACAATTTTTAGAGCTGAAAATCTAATAAAATCTGTGAACATGATTATCTCAAAACTTGTATGACGTCGCATTTCCTGTTGATGCATAACACCCTCCAATTATCAATAATCACAACCTGACCACATATCTTGCAATTTATTATTAAATAAATGAGGGTATGAATGTTTGTATCTGTTACAAACACTTAAGAAACTTGGAAGTATTTGTTCTCAAATTTGGTATGAATGTTTTCTCAAAAACAATAATTAAAAAAATATTGTAGTTGCGATTCAAAATATTAATGCATTTTTTAATTACAAAATTGCTCTCCAGTGTAAGAAGTCTCACTACGCTAGCTTCACTATTATTAAGTCAAAATATGAAGAAAGTGTACAGAGAAGATTTACATCTGTACAAGACCAACGACAGTCCACAGCTCCGGTTGTCAGTGCTTGATCTTGTTGAAGTTAGGCGAAGAAAAAATAATTTCAGGAGTAGTTGATTCGTATTCTTGAAGAGTTATTGAAGCTTCTCAAAACTACGTAATGAACATGCGTCTTTTCTAATTGACATCAGCATTTCATGACATTATAAAATAAATAACCAAAAGAAATTATTTCACTTCCTAGAATGGACAATTTCAGAACGTGTTTAAAAAACAATTACACTCAGAGTAGTCGTATTTGACTTCTCAATTATAAATACTTGAAAAAATAATGGAAGAGGTTGTGCGTGTTACTGTGCAGCCCGCTTCATGAAAATATTATGAAGCATAAATTAGAAAACCACATCGGCTACCACTACGTAATTGCAGTATTTACTGTCGCCTATATTTATTATGAAATGAATACATGAAAATTAATTCACCCACGTCTATTGAAAACAGGAAAACAGCTTTTATGTTTCCAGTACCCTTTCAGCGATACAATCTTCAATTACACACATTTGCCAAACACGTCTCAACTGAATTGTGAAAAATGAGTAACTCTGACAGCAGCACTTACTCAACAGCGCATGCCCAAGAATTTACAACTACTAATGAGGTGTACTACGCCAACACTTCAAAGGGCCGAGGAATCTGTGAGACTCAGTCTTAAGACAACAGACGTGTTTTCATTCTTATTTTTTTAAACACTTCCTTCGTCCATGCCCTTCTTCTCTAGCGCGTTCTTTTTTTCGTCTATTTTGCTTTCAGTTTCCAGTTTCAGTGAACCCGTCGCTGACGCGGATGCCACCACCACGGACGGGTATGCACGGGGCAGCGGCGGCAGGAGTTGCTGTGGACGACTTGCCGATGCCATATTTTACGGCGTTCGCTTTGTTGCCGCCGCAGCACAAACGCTAGTCTCCTAAGCGATGCTTCGGCTTTTAAAACTTCGATCCACGATGCGCCTTTTACGGTCCTCTCTTTTTCTCTTCTGCGGTAGAGGTTGTAGTGGTGGCGGTGATAGTGGTGGTTGCATGGGTGGTAATTGCATGGGTAATGGTGGTGGTGGTGGTGGTGGTGGTGGTGGTGGTGGTGGTGGTGGTGGTGGTGGTGGTGGTGGTGGTGGTAGTGGCGACGGCCGAAAGAGTGGTAGTGGTCGGTGGTGGTGGTCATGGGCGAATCCAGTCGATCATTTTGGGAGAACTATCGTAAACTTTTGTTAAATAATCCACGTGTCATTATACTGTATATTATTTGTAGTGTATATACGTGCATGATTGTACACAATATTATTTTTTAAATAATTACATAATTCCAACATAAATATTTTATTCAATTTTGCCAAATAAAGCGAGGAAACAAACGAAAACTCTAGGTCTTTTTGGGGGGAGGCGTATGGGGGCCATTTCCACCCCGGATCCGCCACTACTGTGATAGTGTGGTGGTGGTGGTGGTGGTGTGGGTGGTCACACGAGGAACATGTGGAATGTGTGGAACGTGTGGAACATGTGGGGCAGGAGCTCACAGAAACGATGGAATAGACAAAAGCAACATTCTTGTTAACTCAAGTTAGACTTACGCTTCGTTCTTATACGTTAAAAAAATTGTATTTCGAGGTTTTGTGGCAATCATACCGTTCTTGTTCTATTTCTTTCACACTGTATGTAGATTTCAATTGCAATTCTAGTTTTAATTCCTGCATTATTTATGCTGATATTCCAAATTAAAATTTTATGATGAAAGAAACATTTTAATTGTTTAAAACCGATTGTATGACATAACGCCTAATGATGCGATTCATTCAGTCGCGAAGCGTTGTGATTTCAGTGCGTAGATACCCATAAAATAATTGTTATAAATTTGAATTGGCCCGATTGTCTTTAATGCAAGAGGATCCACACACAGAAATATTCAACAGTAACATATTAATTTTTTTTTAGAGTGAAGTTTTCATTATTCGCCAAGCCTGTGAAAATATTGTTGAGTTCGTGGAATCTAATATTTTGCAAAATGAAATACAAAGTAGTTTTTGCATTTAAATTATTTTACAAGATAAATCATTAAGCTTAATATCTCTGAGTTCCGCTTTTATGTAGAATTGGCCTGCAACTAATGTTTGGTTACATTTAAATTCAAATAATGCAACAATAGTTTGAAAGCGCTATATATGTAACTTAATTACAATTACGGACCTTTGTTTTTTACATTTTTAAATAGATTGGAATGAGATCTCTATAAAATGAAAGAGTTAATTACCCAGATAATTTGCCCACTAGTCAGAGTTAATTTTATTAATTGCTACGTTGCGAATGAATATTTAAACGAGAAATACAGTGATAACAACCATGAAACTCTCGCATATCGTTTCAAGATATTTGAGAATATAATGGAATACAGTAAAATGCTTAAAAGATGTAGAAAATGCACAAAGAAAAGAATATTTGTCACTTGACTGAAACAAATACGAACTCTCTAAATTTGGCATTGCTTACAAGATAGCCACTAGAATTTCAATTATTCTCTCCACAACGAATAACTAGAAAGACCTAAAATGTATCGGGTTAGAAAGAACTGAATTATTAAGTTGGCTTTAAATTCACATGAAAGTATTCAAGCGCAAACAAAACCAAGTGATCAACACTTGTTACGATATTTTCCTTTATTTGTTTTAAAACTAAGTATTTTTCAAAACGTTTTGAGCCAGCCACAACACGCTAAACAAAAACGACTGAACATCATCAACCACATGCAGTCACCCGCCAACCGACATAGGTCATCACCGGCGCTTTTCATGCAGCAACACGCAGTGCTAAATGTGGGCGAAATGCAATGGCAAGGCTTCTGTATCTACAACGGTCTGCGCCGCGCCTTTGTTCTCCTAGTCGGGCGCCGAGATGACTATCCGGAGGCTGCGCGACATATGGTCTACGAGTTCACATATTTCTGGAATGCGCTGCGACCGGGCCTCGACCGCGGCTTTGTTCGGAATCGTCGAAAGCTTGTTAGAGGCCGAGGTCTGTGTTTGCGATGGAGCTTTCATCGAAGAGAATAATTCAATGAACTGTTCTGTGTTACGCAACGGCACAGAAAGCAAAGCCCCGCCTGCTTGGTACAGTTCGGCGTACTCACATCACATCGAAGTAAAAAAAAAGTCAAAATTCTGCCACTCGCAACATAAGTTTACACTAGTCGATATGTTGAGAGAGAATTCCAAATTGAATGAACGCGTGCACTCATAAAATTCACGTTCTGAAAACAATTTTCACCACAATTCTCGTCAACAGCTTGTGCGACCTTTATATTTTTAATATTTTGATTGTGTGCATAATAAAGAGTTTATTCTTTACCGGTAGGATGTTCTCAATTTTTACACAAATTCACACACACACTTGATCAGACTGATTGGTATCAACGTTTTTCTAACATTCACGAAATGCGTCGTACAGTACAGGCCTAGCAGCATGAAATGTTTGGTCGTGTAATCTGTTCAACACAATGTTCCATTTGAATGAAAACTACTCTTAACACAATGATTTTGTTGAAATACAGCAAAGAGGACAAGTCAAACGAATTGCTTTTTAGTAACCATAGCAACTACGCAGGAAGAGAATGTAAAGAAAGCGTATTTACAATATTGAATTCTACAAACAATAATTGCGGTTCTCTTTCAATCACAACAAAGCTTACATTATATTGAAGACCTTACTTTACATGGACGATTGAACTGAAGATAAATTATTAAATGTTCACTTGACTGGAATGTAATGAATAACGCACTGCAAGGCAGTAAAAACAAAATACTGAAATTAATATCAACGAGTAAGATAATTACTCCGCACAGAAAAATATATTTTCTCAACTTATTTTTTTAACTTCAAAATTATTGTTTTAACTTCGCATATTAGTCCAAAGAATGATTTCTTGAGTACTTTCGGAAAAAAGAGCCAAATTTAGGCCACACTTTCACTTCGTCATCGAAATCAACATCGCACCACCTCTTTGTTTTTGTAATAACAACGCAGACATCTTGAAGATGATTGACGAGAGCCCCAAAACAGTCCACAAGTGTACGTAGCCTGCTTGCGGAGAAGAAAATTAAACGGCTGCTTTCCTCGCCTGCAATATCGATTGACCGCCCCGCCGTAACCCCCTACATCCCGCTCTAACAGTTCACTCCTACATCTCCACACATGTGTCTTTCCCAGGCCGACCATTCTCGCCTAACACCTCTTCACCCGTCTCCTCCACACGTCCGCAAGAGAGCGCTTGCAATCCCCTTTCGTCCCTGTGTTCTCTTCATGGAGGTCTTACGACAGCTGGTTATGCACCATTTGCATGCATCATTAAAATACGCCATAAAGCCCGTACCGCTTCACTCTCCAAACTGTTAAACAGTAAATGAAATTGACCACGTTGCCTGGAAAGGGTCGTTACGGATGAGTACACATGTTGTGTACGATCTGATCAGAGCGCTGAGCCAGAAGAGGACCGATAAAAATCGTGAAGAGGTTGAAGCTGAACTCGCAAGTGAAAACACGAAGTTAAGAAAAACGTATCTGACACACTGGGACTACACAAAATTTCTGCTCCACGAAAAATCGCGGAGATATTGAAATTCAGGAATTTTTAACTTTTTGCTGGGCTTTTTGGAGGAGGTTCGATCATCTTCGTCACCACCAGAAACAGAAATAATAAGGATACTAGATTCAACGAAAGGTTTTTAGCGTTTGTTATGTGTTGGCTTTAGTGTTTCTGTTAGTGTAGGGCTTGTATGAAAATAGTTTCTCTACGTTTTGCAGCCTCTACTGACATTAAATATTCCGCAAAAATTCTTATTATTCCAGAAAGAAAAAAAACACCGAAGTTTTCGGGCAATGGCCAAGGATCGGGAGGTGTGAGTAATACCGTTTCCAACTGTTAAAAACATTTCTTCACAGGAGAGAGAAAATAAGGAAATTATTTCATGATCATATGATAAACAAATCGCACAATAATTGTCATAGTCACACGCCGCAATAGAATGCATAAACAACACTGCGAACTATTACGAACGGAAGCAAAAAAAAGAAAGAAAGAAAAAAAGGAAAAACTAATACAATAGTAGCGAAGAAGAGATCTCGTTGACCAGAAATTCAAGTATTATACCTGAATAGGATAATAAAGTGGCAAAAATAAAAATGCGGGGAACTACAGATTTCTCTTAGGAACTGAACTTTTTTTTATTATTCCCGTCCATAATTTTACTTAAGTGTAAGAAAACTTAGTTAAACATAGTTAAAACGTAGTTAATCCTACTAAGAAAACTTAGTAGGATTAAGTGGTTAATTAAAAGGTTATTCTTGTGTTTTTTATGTTGAACTTTATAGCTCTGATGATGATATATTTTCCGAAACGTTGGTAAACAACTCAATAATCTACTTCTTTCTTATGGCCAAAATCCCATGGCCTCAAAATCTTATGGCCTTCCTGTCTCTCCAAACATTTTATTTTATTCATCTGAGCATGTCAAAGCCAAATTGTAGTTTAAAGAGTCATTTACCGCGTTCCTTATAACTCCATTCACATACAAAGCACAAAGTTGGCAAATCCCGTTCTCGAGAAGCAATACAGGTTTCTGGGTTTCGAAGCGATCTTTCCGAGAGGCAGTCGGCCGAGATATTTATAGTCTGAAAGGCCTCATAACGATGAGAACCTTTCCACGTAAAATTCTCACATGTCTGGGAGAGCAGTCGGCGACGAGATGAGCATCTCCCGCTGCCAAACCTCTCGGTGGCACTGACATCCCCACTAAAACACCCTCTACGAGGCGCGGAAATTCACATGAATGTAGCAGCAAACACCATATAGTGAATAAAAGCATTTACGAAGGGGGTAATAAGATATCTCTAGTCAAGGTTTTATACCTTTGTAAACAGTGAACCACAATGTGCAAGTAATATAAAATCTATATATTTCCTTATGCAGCACGGAATATTCATACGTTATCCTGAAATTACATTTAATCATGCAATGCACATGTTGAAAGATGTACTTTACATTTTCACATTGTCTTTTATAACATACTACTTAATTCCATCTCTGAAATAAACATCAATACTCCACAAGTGTTACATCCTTCATTCGTACACTAACTCTCTATCACTCCGTTGATCATTGACGACAACAGGGTGTTCAAAGGCCTAATTAAGACTACAGGAGTTAGGTTAGGGTTCAGTTATAACCTCTGCATTAAAGCTCTTGTTGTAACAGCACATTATGGTCGCACTTCTAAAAAGTATCCTTTACAAAAGCCCATTCGCAAAGACAACAAGACCACATCCTCAGTCACTTTGTTCCACATTATAAAAGGTAGTATCAAGAAAAAGAAGAACAAGAAAGCTTCGAAATCGACGTTTTCTACTGTAATCGCGGAACAAAAGATGAAAAGGAAAATACACCCAAAAGAGGAACACAATTTCATTTCCTTTCTCGGATAATGAATCAACAAAAGACGTGTTTATTTGTTAATCCCAACTGCAGGAAACCTATTGAATTTCTACTGAAATCAACTAGCATTTCATTTTTCTTTATACACGAACGCGCACGCACACTTGTAAAAAAAATATAGCATGTGTTTACAGTTGCGTTTACCGTACGACAGTACTGCACACAAATATTTATTTTGTAGACTTATTTTCTGATACCGACTCCCGTATGTGATAAATGCCATGCAATGAGAGGTTTAAAACTGAAATGCAAGACCCTACAAACCTCTACCTTCTTAGAAATTGGTATATACAAGTGTCAGAGAAAACATAATAATTTATCACTAGCAAAAGTAATGGCCGCTAACGATATACGACGGTCAAAAATCCCCGATAAAGCAGGAAAAGTTACCAACGTTTTTGTTCCAAGCTCTACTCTCCCTAAACAACTTTCACTGCTAATTGAATAATTTGACGGCTGGAAATGAAGGATCTTATTATTATATTGATATTGAGTAACACAAAAGTATTTTGCCCGAATGCCTCATGATTAAAATTAAGCGTAAAAGCGAACTGAAGGAAATGCAACTTTTAAGGTTTAGGAGCTGATGAAATACTCATTACAAACCATCGCAGACGTGCACCCTCAATGTGTAAAGCCTAGAGGCCTGCAGCAGCAAAAATTCGGCTGAACGAAACCACACAACATGGTTTTCCAAAAAGCAGCACTCGTACCAAAAAGCAGCATTTCAGAGGAAAATTAAGGAAAAACTTCAAGGAATGAGATAGGCTGTTTAATGTTTAAAAATTAATATGTGCAATCATTCACACATGTTAGAGAACAATCATGCTCGTATATGAATTATATTTATGCAATGATTCACAGGCCGGAACCTGTAGACGCATCACTCATCAATTCTGATCATGACTATTCTATTTTGCCACTCATTGTATAAAAGAGTTCCTTTTTTTTTTTGTAATTTCCAAACAAAAACAATTTGTAATTTCCAAAGAAAGTTTGGAAAAACATAGTGAATATGACAGTGAAATTCTATTTTTTCTAAAAGACAATTTTGCGGTTTTTGTGTGTTCACAACGCGATACTCAGGAAAATTCCAAGGAACTGGAAAATGTATTTTTCTAAGGTTATTGGAGTTCCAGCGTTCCTATACATAAATCACACCACAAATTAGAAGTACCACGATGAAAAATACACACCATTAAAAATAAAAGCCGTCAGTTTTGTCTTTTCTTACTAATGCCTCTTGAAATAAACAAAAAAACGCAACATTTTGCTCGGCAAGAGGCTGAGTGAAGCACGATCCCTTCGTCCGGAAGCAAATCAAACAGTTTTCTTTGAAATATCCCACACAAAATTTCATTTCTTCATTTTTTATTATCGGCAGCATTTCTAAGGAGTGGATGAACTCATGAACAAGCCAAAGAAAAAAACTAGAAATCCTATCATACCAACGAAGAGCCGAACAAATTCCAATTTTCTGATGATTTCAAAGTAATAATTTACGGTACTAGCTGAATGTGACTAAAGGACGCACCATTCATTAACGGTTTTCCCCAGTTGAAAAATTAACTATATATAAAATACTGATCGGTATCTCATCGAGAAAAAGATATGCGAAAAATTGGTATACAAACGCGCACCTACGCATCCATCAAAAACCACGTACACACTTTCCTTGTACAGCCCATCAACGCCGTCAAGGAGCTCACGCATGCACGCACGCGCACACACGCACACGCACGATGTCGGCTCAAGTGCCGCCCGGGGCGGTGGCGGTTTTCCCACCAGAGGACCGTAACACAGTGACCCACACTGCGAGGCGCGGGACACAGCGGCGCGAGTAGGGATGTGGCCAAGAGACATGATATTATCAGCAACAACAGAACGGGGAACGATTCGGCGATACAGTCGGACCTTGATTTTCGCTATCCCAATAACGATTAATGTGGATTATTAACAAGAAAATTACACGCGTTTTACCACATGTTCTAGCTCTTCAAGATTTGTTTAAAACGTTATATTTACCGTCATGATTCTCGTTGATGCTTCAACATATCTTCTTGAAATAACTGGAAAGTGGAAAATTATTTCTCTGAAGCAATACTACGGGAAGATATTGGAACAACCCGGTGAGTCGGAAGAAGGCGCTAGAAACTGTAGCACGTTTGTATTCATAAATTCACAAGCCATTTTTTTCGAAAGTGATTCAAAATGTACGGTGTAGATACAGAATAAGATACCGAATCGTTATTACCGCAATCGATACTAGCAGTACGGTAAATAGAAGTAATAACTCTTAAATTATCACAACCTTAATAACGTATCTTGTCCAAAGGAGAGACAAGTAAACGTGAGATATAATACACGATTATCGTTCAGATGATTAAGAAAAGAACACCTGACTGCTAGCCTAGCAGTTCTCTAAATGGTAGCTGCGCAAAGGTTGACCAATAATGATTAATAAATGAAAATATTGCAACGTGGGAGGATTTGAGACAATGATAGCTCCAAGCGCGTAGACATGCTGCCATGAAATTCACACAATTTATTTTGAAATATTTTTGTAAATATGCTTCAAAATAATACAAATTTTGCGAATTTATTTTAATACTAACAATAAACAACCAAACGTTTTTAACTTGACGTGTTCAAAACTGGCATCAAATTTACATTTTATCTATTTCTCCGGAAACAGTAAATGAATTCTTAACAAATGCTTGAGGTTTTCGTCTTATAAACTTTGCAGGGTTGTGATTTGGAATTGACAGCTTATATAGATTCTTGCTACTTATCAACTTCATATTAATATTCATATAAATTATAAACAATAAAATAATCACATTAATATTACAGTAAACCCTCATTAATACGAATTACACGGGACCGAAATATTCGGAGTTCGTTCATAAAAAATCGTGTTATCCGATTATTTTAACTGACCGTAGTACTGTAATCCATTGACAGGACCCAACCTTTGTTCGTGTTACGGCGAAATTCGTGTTAAGCGAGTTTGTGCTAACGAAGGTTTACTATATTAATTTTAAGAATTAAAAGCCGTTTTCTTTTGTTTCAATACGGACCGACGCGGGACAATGCTGCGGTCCGGCGCGGGACAACGCAGAACGGCGCGGGACAACACGGACCATCGCGGGGATCACACACCCGCACAGGACAACGCGGACCGGCGCGGGACAGCACGGACCATTGCGGGTCATCGCGGACCCGCACGGAACAACGTGGACTGGCGCGGGACAACGCGGACCGGCGCGGGACAACGCGGACCGGCGCGGGACAACGCGGACCGGCGCGGGACAACGCAGACCGGCGCGGGACAACGCAGACCGGCGCGGGACAACGCGGACCGGCGCGGGACAACGCGGACCGGCGCGGGACAACGCAGACCGGCACGGGTCAGCACGCACCGACGCGGGGACAGCACGGCTCTCTTTCGCCAAGCGGCACCGCCTTCAAGCAGCCGTCTAATTACGAGCCGATAAGCGCACAGGCGAACACGGGGGCGGACGGGCGCCGCGCCGCGAGGCGGCGATACATGGAACGCCCATAAAAGAGCGCTTTACGAGGTCGTTCACCCGCGACGCCGCAGGTGCCGCTCGCGCGCGAGTCCTCGCTTCGAACCCCGCGGTGGGCGCTACGCCCCCGCCCCCCACCCCCGCCTCTTCGCCCGAGGCCTGGCGACGGGGCGGGAAACGTGCCACGGGCGATAACTCGACACAAAGAGGCTCAAACCAACTTGCCACAATCGTAAAACTAATACGTATGTTTATCGTGTTTTTTTTCTTTTAAGAAACTACTTTGTTAAGCTTTACAGAAGATTAGATGATACGTAATTGCTTCATAAAAAAAAGGTAGTCTCCCTTTCGAATCTTCTACGTACGATATAAATTGAATGAAAATTCCGTTCATTTATACGCACACATCATTACTAACAAGGAATTTGTCTTTTCATGTTTGTCTTGGTAAGGAAACAAATTTAGAAAACTTCATCTATTCTATAAAACATAACCAAACATAATTTTATTTTGTGTTCTAAAACATGAACACTGAATTATCACATGTATGCCATTATTTGACGTCAAGACAATTTTGCATAGCTTTACGTTTGTAACTCACGAAAGTACGGATTCAAAGAGACCCATTATCCACACAACACTGAATATTTCATTTCATTGATGGTGGGATGGCGAACAAATTTCTACCTCTTGATGTAAATTATGAACTCCGATGAAATTTTTTGTGGATTAAATTCTAGGGAAAATAGATTAAAAACGCAGATTAAAATTATTTTGACATTTCTGTAGATGCATATCAGACGTATAATAGTCGACATTCTTTCACAAGTTACATAAAAATATTTATACAGTATTTTTTTTTTTCGCATCAGTCACGAAGTAAGGAAAAATAAATTGGACATGTGATGCTGATCACTAGAATAATGGGCTTCACAATGAGTCAGTTGCGATGGTTTTCATCAAGCTCGCAGAGTCAACACAATCAGAACAAAAGCTTGGCCTTATCAAAGTAAACTAAATTACCGTTCACGGTGCGGTTCTTATGAAAGAAATTTATTTCATAAAACATACGTCCTTGCTTTACAAAAGATCTGAACTATAACGACCAAAACGAACAGAAAGTTTCAGCAGATGCTCTTAATTTTCACTAAATTAATTTCATTTTTACTTAACTAATTTAAAATGAATTTCACCCAACGTCACTTTGGATAGGTTAAAAAGAACGTTTAAAAACACATCATGCTCAATTATATTTCAAACTCCCATTGTGTATTGTTAAAAGATTCACTACACTTGTATGCACATGCTAACAAAACAGCTTAAACACGACAACATAAATCTCCAACCCACTGTCAGTTCTCATAAAACGTGCACAAGATTGACCACCCACAGAGAGATGTTCAAAATGTATGAAGTGTGAAGTAAACGGAAATTACTCGAACAGAGCCGGATGGCCAGGCAGCGAGCGGCGTGAACCACACAAGTAATGTGCTCGCCATAATTATGCGAAATGGCAGAGAACGTGCGTTACTGAGCAGAGCCGGTAATCGGCTCTCACTCGGAATGGAGGTCGAAAGCATGCACAGTAATGAAAACAGCAAAGAAAGCCCCGTGACCGGATAAATCGTTCAATATTCACTATTACGATGGTTTATTCCTAGCTCTGGCAAACACTTTCATCTTTACTTTTCACCACAGTTTATGTACTCTTTCTTACAGAAATAAACGTATATTTCTCATTGCTTCATACTTTGAAAAGCACTCAAAATATTTGAGAAATCACATTTATGCTTTATTGCCATCACCGCTAGCGTGAATTGATTAGGAACAAAAGTGACAGGTTTAGAGAACGAAATGAAATTAATCTTATTGTCTCTCAATTAATCTGTGTAATTGTATCAAATGCACACATACGATTTTCCATCAGAAAACATTATTATTACTGACTACTAGCGTTGCGAAATTTAGAAAAACAAATATTTACATACTAACAATTCCAGAAGACATTTATTATTCTAAACAAATATAATATATTTATTATAAAATATTCTTAAATTGAGAAAATAGTAAAGATAGCTATGCGGTGGATCAAATATTGATAAATCAATCATTTCAAATATCACGTTCAATCACAATTCGTTCACTTCACACTCGTGCTATTTGGCGACAAGAAAAAATACTTAAGACCATGATTAAACCACCTTCAACTTTAATGAACACAAAACGTACAATTACGCGTACAATACACGCCCCATTAAAAGAAATTAGTTGCTAGTGTCATCTACATGACCAACTCGTGCGACCGCCATGATCCCGCAGGTCCTGAGAAGTCGCCTAGGCCTAATACACGACCTTACGGCCGGCGGGCGAGCCGGCGGCGGCGACGGCGGCGGCAGCGCCACGAAAAATTACGTGCTGTTTATCACTGCGAGAAGAGCACCCGACGACTTATCTTCCACATACTCATAGTCCCCTCTCCCACACACACACACACACACACACACACACACTCTAAGATACATACACACTACAACATACATTATCTCTCTCTCTCTCTCTCTCTCACACACACACACACACACACACACACATTACAAAATACTATCTCAAACACACACACACACACACTTGCCCACCCACCCACCTACTCTTCAACATACACTCTCCCTCTCCTCACACACACATACACATACACAAGTACACTCCAACATTCTCTCTCACTCACACACATACACACACACATACATACACATGCACACTCCAACATTCTCTCTCACTCGCACACATACACACACATACATACACACAAATACACTCAGTCCTACACACATACACATATATACACTCACTCCTACACACATGCACTCACTCTCACACACATAAACATACACTCACTCCTACATACACTCACTCTCACACACATACACAACACTCCTACACACACACACTCGCGCCGTCTCTGGCCGAGCTCTCTGCAGCGTTGCCTGGCGCGCCGCGGCACAGCGGAGGCGTTTCCGTCAGAGCGAGCAACGTGCCGTGACCGGATGCGACCCCGGGGCCGTCGCTACCTCCCCCCCCACCCACCCCCGCCGCACCTTGGCGAGGCCGCCCCACCCGCGCCCGCCCGCGCGAAAAGTCTCCCAGGCTGCAGGGCAAGCCTTCGAATCCTCGCAACGCGGGGCCGCCAGCAGCGACGGCGGTGTTGACGATCGATCGAACCTTTAAACACGTCCTCCGGGGGAAACAATTTTACGCCTAGGCTCCTGCCCGCGACCGCCTAAAAACACCGATTCCCGGTTGAATATCAGGCGGGCGACAAAAAGCGACACCCTGACCTAAAACCGGTGACACATGTTGCCGCATATTAGCGCTGCATGCACTACAACTGTTATGCGACAAAAACTTCATGACAAAATTTATTACTATTCCGAAGCACAGAACAACGGAAAATGTGCAACAATTTGAAAAGTATATATATTTATACTGAAATTTTCTTATCTTCACAGTCTAAAGTTATCCTTTGTATTATGAACTTGACTTAACTTGCCTTCTGCTTTGTTCTAATATTATGTATTTTTCGTAGATAAAAAAGTCATTTGAATAGATCTGCAATTAGTTAGCAATTAACGCAACCACTCCGAGTCCTATGAATTAAAACAAAACTTCCACAATTAAAGTAAGTAAATGGCGGAGAGTTTCCACTTTAGAGTAAATAAAAAACAAAAGATTATTTTTTAATACTTAAAGCCTACTCAAAAATAGTGTTGATCTCTTTTAATGCACTCTTGAAAACAATTAGTTTCGGATGATAAAACATTTCCTGACCTTACTCTAAACCTGTAAGTACTTATTTATTTATAAACAGAGAAAATAAATTTTCCTCAGGCATGTTGCATGCATCAATAAATAACGCTAAGTTGCCACATTTTTCTACGTAACATTAATATACCATGCACTTTGATTCTTCACAGTTGTTTTTCTCTAACAATGTAGTAGTAGTAGTATCACCGTAATTCAGAACCGGGACTTAAAACAAGCCAGAACATTTCCCTGATTTATAGACTCTTCTTACACGTGCACATGGGTATGAATAACGGTAGGACTCGTCAAAACTTAATTATCTCTGTGTTTTATCCACTATTAACATATCACATGCTAAGAACATTTTTCTAACAAATCTTAACACACCCACTTTCATTTCCAACATATATTCTATCCAACAGCTATCGATTTACTTTTTTAGTAGAGGCAGTAAAGCTCTGAGAAATGCATATAAATGTATCACAAAGAACCTATGTCTAAGAGACATTTCATATTTTGTTTTAAACCAACAATAATTTTACGGCACCTCGCCTGTCGAAAAAATAACCTAATACTTAAATATTTGAATATCAACTGTACAGCTTTGTAAACACATAATTTATATGCTGAAGTCTTTATATGAAGATTACTATACGTGTTGATGTTATTGATTTACAAATAACTCTCCCGAGCTCCATAGTTAACCTTTGTTCTCTTCCATTCCCGTTTAATTGACAGTATAAGCATCCGCACAGCGCAACACACACACACACACACACACACACACACACACTCACACACACACGCACACACAAGCCCTGCGCTATCGCACTTATCTCATTAACGTCCATCTCGCAAGAAAACGACACCCTATCAACAGCCCAGTTATGCTACTCGAGGAGTATTTACGTACGATATCGTTTACGGTTCAGGTTGCATTAAGCATTCGATTGATACAGGCGCACCTGGCGACCGCACGCGGTGAGGCAAGCGAGAGACCGCGCGCCGGCTATCGGCCATCACCCCGCTCCGATCACCGGTGAGCGGGTGAGCACGGCGGCGGCGGTAATAACGAGCAACGCACATTCGCAGTTCCAGCGGCGCGCGACCGACCGACCGACGAACAAATGACGCCCGCGAAAAACATCCACCGATCGACAACGGGCCCCGAGAGAGCGCCAATTAGACAGTACGGCCTCTCGGCAAAGAAGCCAATTAAGTCAACGGGTGCGTCTGTTAGCCGCTATTAACGAGTATGCGCGACGTCTTCATAACGACGAGCGACGCGCGATGCGGTAGGATACGCTCGGTACGGAGCACAGTAAGGGTTCTTAGCGGACGCACATTTGCATTGCATGACCGCCAGCTTTTGCATAAAACGTGTGGGTGTTGTGGAAGTTCACGAGGTGAGGGAAAAAAAAAGAAACTAGAAATTACACAAAAAAAAGGCTGGATAAAATAGGTTCTCGGCGAAATATCGTAGGTGGCCAGAATAACGTTACTCAAGTAATTCCCAGCAATGTGGACAGTAAGGAGACGCCAAGACGTGTTGCCAAGTGTTGGCGAAGAGAAGTGCCCTGGCACTAACCTACCTCATTCTCAGAGCACAAAGAATCTTACAGGAGAGTAACGTCTTGCTTCAAAAGAGAGAACACCTCAAACTAGGCATAAATAAATTGCAAGTATCAAACACTGATGGTGTGAGAGAAATGAAAATAAAATACCAGGTGTTTGTAATAACAAAGAGGTTGGGTGAGCACATGTTATGGTCGCGCACGCTTCACAAATAAAGAATCCCACACGCGTGCATTCACCGCTGCATTTTTCTCCTAACGAAACTGGGCCGATCAATTCCGCCGATGATGTCACTTATCGTGCAGCCTCACCACGTGCTATCCTTTTGTTTGTTTGTCGATAATTTCCCCCCCCCCACTATCGCAGGCCGCATGCGGTGCAAAATGATTGCAACCTGTGTACAGTAAAAACGATACCGAATGATAACTTGCAAGGGAAGATTTAATTCCCCTAATCGAAGGCAAGAAACTGGTGGATATGCAAACATAACAAGATGTTTACTCTACCCAAGCTCAAACCTAAAAGCACAAGATTTAGCAAAATGAATAGTCAATAAGGTTTCTACACACAACCCCACGTATTCCATGGAATATTGTGATGGATAGATAAAAATACATACGCGGCAACAGGGAAATTGTATCCACAGAGAAAGCAGCGAATGGATATAAATAATTTAATTTTGATAATTAGCACCTTCACTTTACCCCCACGTTAGAAGCCCTGAAGTATCACATGGCGAAATCGATTTTTCTGTTATGCACAGTTTCTCTTGGAGCACAAAAAGATGAACACATGAGCGCAGATTCTTTCTCATCTTCCCAAACATTCACACGTAAATTTATATAATTTTTTTTTCTTGATGCTACACAGTAGATATTTCAGGTGTGAGTAAACACACTCTTCCTCCATGCACTTTTCTCTTCTTTCCCGCCTATACACTGGCTTTTTTTAAGGCATGTTTATGAGAAATTAAAGTACTTAACTTGGAGAGAAAACTTCTACTCTTTTGGAGTTCCAATATTTACTACAGTGACTTAAATTGGGCTCTACTGAAATTTTAATGCAATTGATCGCCGTCGAATATTTATTAGAAGTAATTAAAGGAACTGCGGCTGAGTAAATTCCCAGAAAAAAAGCACAAAAATTAGGTATTTGAACCAAAGACACAGAAAAAAATAGTGAACTTCAAAGCAATTCTTGCAAACTTCTTTTCATCACAAAGCATGCTATACTCTTCAGGTAGGCAATGAACTCTCAGAAAATGCAACACCTGTTACAACGACCTAGCACAGCTATTCTACGCGAATTTCTTTCTATTACACTCTTCATATAAGCGCACAATCTGGCAGAATGAAAAAAAGCACTTTTTCTTTCATTTGCATACACAATTACATGACTGTAGCTTCTTCTAACAATAAAAAAAACGAGGTTTCTCCTTTTTTCTTCTTCTCACTTTATACACACGCATAGAAACATTCAAGATATTCTGCACTTTTCCATCGTCGCTTAACAATTTTCTTGCTTCACTGTGACGATGTACAACATGCTTGAGAGCACATATTCCTTTCTGCCACTGCTAATATTTTTATAGCCATAAAATATGGGTCGCACACAATTTTCTCTGCATACGTTGCTGGCACTCAATATGTAACCACTTGCTCACACACACAAAAAAAAAGAAATCACTTCCTGGACGTACAGAACAAAAATACGGGCTCTCACGTAGGGGGTAGCAAAGGCGTTATCTACACGCTACATTTTTTTTACGGGCGTTAGGCTTTCGCTAGAGGGCGGGATTCTTTTCCGCACAGCATGACACCCGTGGCACGCGTATGTATTTTTTTTTCCACGCACACACAGCACACATAGAAGAGGGGCCAGGGCGGCCGGGGTAGGACAATGCAAGTACGCACCTCCAGGTCTTCATAGGTGCGGAAGGCTAGGATGGCGAAGCCATCGATGATGTCTTCTTCGAAGGCGGGCTCCTTGGACTTTTTGCGGCGGTTGGGCGGGCGCGGGGGTTTCTCGCGGGCCGGGGACTCGTCCTCGCCGCTGTCCCCGTCGCCGCGGCCCTTGCTCTCGCGCTGGGCCTGCATGCGTTGCGCCCGCTCGCGGCGGCGGTTCCGCTGGTTCCGCTGCTTCGTGTCGCTCTCCATGGCTTCACCTCATCGCGGACACCACTGCGAACTGCGATTCTCACTTCACTGCGATCCCTGCGACTTCCAGATCAATCCGCAACTAGCACACGCCACTATTCGCATCTCTTACCACACAAGATTCACCAAAATTCCAGGACTTGCACCTGGAGAAAAACACTCGGATTGTTTCGAATGGCGGAGTATACACGGTTGCCGCATCGTCGCTCTAAAATGGCCGCGCCGCGCCTGCCGGCCCGCCGCGCCGCGCCGCGCCGCGCCGCCGCCGCACCGAGCCCACGGCCGTCGCGCGATGCTCCCGACCGCCTCCACCCGCGACGCGCACAGCGCCGCTGCGGACGCGCTGCAACTCGTAGATGCGACGGCGAAACGATTTAGAACATTATTACTCAGTTCGCTTCACGAGTCAATACACTACTACTGCACGGTGTCATAGAGTGCAGTCCGGCGAGGCCCTAGCGGACGACTGAACAAGGCTGCCAACCTCGACGAGAAACACGTCGGGCCGGTTCGGCGGCGCTCTGCCCCCACCGCGCGGCCCTGGCTGGCTGCCGCGACGGGGAGAGAGGGGGCAGGCGGCGGCGCGGTGGCGGCGGTGGCGGCGGCGCGGCGGCGGCGGCGGCGGCTGAGGAGGCGACGGCGGCGAGTCCGCTCATTCACGCGTCCCCCGAAAACGCGGGCGGCTCCTACCTGCCCCCCCGCGCGCCCTTTGTCGCGCCACCGGGAACATGCATATTCGATCGAGAGCGCCTCGGCCGATCGCCGTGCATTGTGTCCGGTTCCTGGTGGCCGCGCAGGTATTTTCTTTCGCGCGTCCCCTCTCCCGTCTCCCGCCCCCTCCTCACCCCGCAGACCAGGATGCGAACAGGACTAACTGCTCGAGACGCCAGCTGCCGCCGCCGCCGCGGCCTCCCCGCTCCGCCCCGCGTCACATCACCCCTCCGTCGCCCCGCCGCTCCACGCTTGCGCCCGCGCGCGGCGCAGGGTTTTCGTTTAGGGACATTTACGGGGGTGGCAGCCACGTTTGTGTATGGCATCGACGCCGGAATATCAGCTGGGAACGTGCTCCGCTGCGCCGCCGCCACCGCCGCCACCACCGCCACCGTCGCCGCCTCCGTCCCCTCCACCGTTCGGATTTGAGTTTGCTTCTCGTTTACGCCGGATTAAATTAAGGGCGGGGGTGGGGGTGGGGAGAGGGAAGACGGTGAGCGACGTGGTAGTGGATTTGGGGTCGGGCGGCAGGGAGGGGGAGGGGCAAATAGGCGAGAGAGGGCCATCACAGGCGATGGGTGAAACGCAACGAGCGGCAGGGTTGGAAAAGGGCGGGGAGGCAGTGGTGGCTGGAAGGGCGATGCCGAGGAGCAGGGCGGGCGGGGACGCCGTGCTGCGAGGCAGACGGTGGCGATGGCGGCGGCGGCGGCGGCGCGTGCGAGCGCGTGCGGGCTCTGGGGGGGGAGAGGGGCGGAGGGTGAGGGAGCATGTGGTGGCCGCGCGCGTCTTGGGGCTGCACGGCCCCCTCCCCTGCGCGGGAGGGGGTGGGGTGGGGTGGGCGGAGGGGCGGCGGAAGGCGGGAAGGTCGCAGCCACCGCGCCACGTGTCTCGCGCGGCCTTCGCCACCGCTGCCGCTGGACTCGTTTTGTGCGGACGGGATGAGATGGCTTGGTCGCGTGCATCCGCACTCACACACACACACTCATTCGTAATTAATTACCTGGGGGACCAATGATGAGGAAATAAAGTACCTGTTGGAGGAAAATTATGAAGAAAAAATCACAACATGATGATTTGTAGAAGTGATTAAATAAATATTTGAAAATGCTAAGACATCTTTAGCTTATGTGTTTTTAAAGGTGTTATTTAACACTCAAATCGTAAAATACATTTCCAATACAAGATCTAGAAGCTGTTTATTATCTCAATCTTCCCCAAACTTTTTAAAATTTCAATTTTCCTCTAGCTGTTCATAAGCCGAATCTTCCCCAAATAATTTATGTTTTACGAAATCCTCAAAAAACTATTTTTAGAACGGTATCTTAAAGATGATACTAACAAACACGAAGATTACGTCTCACGAAATCTCCTGCGAAAGATAAAAGAATTAAACAACACCGTTTGCACGTAACAGCGTATGCAGCGTTCGCGTGACTATTCAACGCGCGCGCGTGTATTTTCTCATAGAAAAACGCGCGCTTTCTTGGGGAGGGCAGGTGGCAGGCGACGCAAGCTGCTCGGCGGTCCCGCTCCGCCCCGCCCGGCCCCGCCCGGCCCTGCCCATCGCCGCTCTCCTCCCCCTCGTGCAACGAGAGGCAACGGCGCGGGCGCTTTCATTATTCTCTGGACCGAGAAGGCGATTCTTGGGCGATCACCTGGCGGCTGCCTCCGGGGGCGGCTGCGGCTGCGGCGGACACGTGGCCGCGTGGGGCCCCGGGAGGGACGTCGGGGGCGGCGGCGGCGGCGGGACCCGGAGAAGGGCGACGGGGGTGGTTTTGGCGGGAAAAGACCGCTGTGGACGCTGGCGTGTTCTGCGAGATGTCTTGGGATCACTAAAGTTCTTGAAGATCTATGAAAGCATTACTTTTGTCTGCTTAGTGATTCATAGCGCCTTTCTATATTGGACTAATATACTGGGCTTATTATATGGGATTATAAAAAGGGCGACGTGGGTGGTTTTTGAGGGAAAAGTGTGCTGGATGCTGGCGTGTTCTGTGAGAGGTCTTATGATCACTAAATTCTTCAAGATCTACGAATGCGTTTTGAGCATTAGTTATGCCCCCATGATGATATAGTGTCTTAGTATATTGGGCGTGTGGATATTGTGAACCATACTGGATTTAGTAATCTAGTCCCGGGGAAGGACAACGGGGGTCGTTCGGGCGCGAAAAGACCGCTGAGAGTCCTAGCGTGTTCTGCGAGATGTCTTGGGATCACTGAAGTTCTTGAAGATCTACGAAAGCATTCGTTTTGCCTCTTTAGTGATTTGTAACGCCTTTCTATATTGGACTACTATATCGGACTTATTATATGGGACCGTGAAAAGGGCGACGGGTGTGGTTTTGGCGGGAAAATGCCTCTGAGAATGCAGGTGAGTTTTGCGTGAAGTCTTGCGGGTTTCTAAAGATCTTCAATATCCACGAATACTTTTTGAGCATTAGTTTTGCCTGCATGGTGATGTATATTAGTATCTTACCACAATGGACCACTGCACTGGGCCGGTAGAAGGACAAGGCGGGTGGTTTTGGCGGGAAAAGATAGTTGAGGATACAAGCGTGTTCTGCGAAATGTCTTGGGTAGCTTAAGATGCCAAAGATCTAGGAATGCTTTTTGAGCATTAGTTAGGCCTCCAAGAAGATATGATAATACCTTGCACGAGAGAAAATTTCTCACTGAAATAAGAAAAGTTCTACTATACA